>JAJFDJ010000018.1:0-324180 GCA_028637755.1 Xylariaceae sp. X170 | reverse complement strand
TGAAAACTCGTGATAGCACGAAGCGCGGCGGTGAAACAGACCCACTTTTCCGATCGAAAGAAGTGAAAGGAGGGAAGCCCGTGTCCTGGCATCGCAAAGGTTGGTGAGAAGATGGTAAAGGAAAGAAACACAAGCAGAAGTAGGGATCTCCGCACCTTCTAGTCCCAGAATGCTGGAAATAGCACGATTCTGCTCTGCGGGTGAAAGAAACGCGGAATATGATGTCAGATTGGTTCTGGAATCCAGTGTTAAGCAGGCGCGCTGCTGTACGTGCTGTTTCAAACAGGATTTGTATGTGATTGCGTTTCAAACGTGTGTTTTTCCGAAAAAAACGCTGCGTTTATGCATCACTAGATCATACTACTACGGAATACTGCCTCGCAGTCTAACCGCGGAATGTAGCTGAGTTGTAAGTCGAATGTCTTCGTGCCCAACTCGCGCATGTCAGTAACGTGCTGGACCGAACGGCCCGGCATAGCGGCGTGATGTGGCCTCAACACGTTCCGCTGGGTAACAGTTGGCATTAGTACAAGCACTGCTGCTGCCGGAGCGACCAGAATCACGTGCCAGGCATGCCCCTCCGAGATTTGGCAAAAAAGCGGGTTGTTCACTGCAAGTGGTAGGAACTTCGTAGTAGCGTGGCAGGTTGCTGTCGTATCTTGAGGCTTTCACGTATGGATGGACAGGTATGTAGTAGAGAGGGCTTTCGGAGATGGGTGAATCATTCGTCGGCAAGAATGCGATGCTAGGTACGCGGGGACAATTCGGACGTCCACGGGGCTGATACTTGTACATTATGTAGCCGGTAACAAAAAATTAGCGGACGGCTCAGAAACGGCTCAGACAATTACCTGCGGAATTACGGATCAGGTACTCGTATGGGTTACGTCCGCCCTTCCATTCAACAGGGGAGTCTCACTCGTAGTAGGTAACCCGTACCTCAGATTAGCGAAGAGGCACATGGGCGGTATTACATCAAGACTCTGTACTTACTTGTACGTGCCCAGTACGGATTACAGGCATAAACCTGCACAAGCGCACATTCCGAATCCACGTGGTCTGGATATGTACTTATCCCGTGTATGTATGTCAATTCTCCGTCAGGGGTGCGGATTGGTCAGTGCGTCAGCCCCCTGAACAGTGAGCTGAATCCAGAAGTCGACCAGGCTCGTGGTTAGCGCAGGAACGGATTGGATCGGCTGCTCATATTGCCATATTTAGCAGCTCTTTAGTTGACTTAGTACTTTCTAGTACGCGACCCGAGCCCTTACTAAACGAGCTAAGCAAAAGAGTAATTGGGTAGAATCTACAAGTGCGGCTTTTAATTGGATGCGCCGGCAGCTCATCTCTTGCTCTTATGCCACATTTGTGCCATGAATCACGGGCATACGCCGACGCATTCGTACTTCGTAACTTACGAGTACTAGTATGTAGTACTGCCTACAGAATCGCCCTGCCACGATGCACTGTACTTTACTCCGTAGGCTATCGGGACTCAGTTCTCTGAGAAACAACACGCGCAAGGGCGAATGCGACCACGATAAGATGGCATGGTTACCTATCATTTTCATGGCTTTTTTCCCTACCTACCTGACTCCAATTACGAATACATAGGTATGTATACTTCAGACAGTCTCAATTATATCCGTCTGTCTGTCTGAGCCAGCGACCGTAGTACGGTAACGTGCATCGTGCACTGGCTATCTGCGTATTCGATCCACGCAAGGACGAAGCCCGAAGCGCAGAAACACTGCTACTGCCGAGTACCCTATCCATCGTCGGTACTTCCGTTGCCAATGCTCACACAGTCCCTTCATAACTCCTTATTCATCTTTTATACACACTTTATGATTCGGTCGAAGCATGATTCTCTGCTTTATGGCGGCCGACGAGCCACAACACAGCCCTATAATCCTGCCAGATCAAGTCGTTCTTAACGGCGCTCCATTCCGTACGCATAGGTCGCCCATTAAACTACTACTACTGTACCTGTCGACCACTGCTCACGCGTGCAAGCGAGTAGGCAAAAGCCATCTCAGCACGACCTCAAGTACAGGCATCCGTTCTCCTTAGATGACTATCCTAGATCTATCACCCACTTCCCTCCAGATCACTGGTCATGTGCCTGTGTGCCTCAAGGCCCCCTTCGCCTCGTCGCTGAAGCCCGACGATGCCCACCAACCGGGCCCGGTTTCGGCCTGGACGCCATTCCGTGTCGAGTGGTGAGGCGTCTTCTCATCCACCGGCAAACACCCACGCTGATAAGTCGACCTCAGACGTGTCTGACGCATCTAGCCGCGTTAGACGTGTTCCTGGCCGTAACTTGAGTAATGCTGCGGGCGAGCAAGCAGGTATAGCTACTCTAAGAGACGTAGCGGACTTCCTGAGGGAAACTGAGCCACCGCCTTCTCGCCCTCTCAGCCACGACACTATCCCTGGCCCCCCGAGCTGTAGGGAGCAAAGGCGGTGGTCTCTACAATCACTACGGCGCAACATGCAGATGAAACCGCAGAGCCATTCTTTGCAGATGCATCTTCCCAAGCACGCTGTTCCAGGTACTACAGTAGAAAGAGAACCCCTTAACGCGACATCAAGCCCAATCTCGGAGAATGGTAATACCACTAGCTCATTGTTCCGGCCACAATAGTATGTAACCTTTTTAGTTACCCGTCATCCTCTCATGAAGTCCCTCCAAGAGCGTAAACTGTCTCTTATTTCAGGCAGGGTACGGCCCACGAAACGGCGTGCTCCCGGGACACCTATCTAGCTCTGGTATTATCATGATCGTAATGACTGACTCCAATTCTTCAGTCCCATGTTCTCGCCTGCACCCGCGACTACCGCTGGTCCTGGAGAGTTGTCAGGAAAGAGGCCGTGGAAACTAGCGTCGCTTTCAAACACAGACGATAGGACCGTGTCACGGGATCCGAGAGGTTCGCCTCGCTTGTTTCAACATGCTAATATGGAAAATCTGTCCACAGTCCCTGACGGGGACCTGCCCCGACTGAGTGAATCGGAAGCTCCACCGACGATGTCCGATCCCAGTCCCACACGTGGGCAGCTTGACAACGCGATGTCGCTAAAGTCGGCGCAAAAGGCAGCTTGTATAGCAGAGCCAGACTCGAAACCTGAGTTGCCACCAAAATCCATTCATCGCCCTCGGATTCAGGATGCGGTTCTAGCTCCTGACGAGCAAGACCAAGGTAAGCATCGCGACTTTATCTCTCCTTGAGTTGGAGTTCCAGATGAGAAGTGTACTTGGTTGGTGTTTCAATCACATCCAATCCATTTCAACTCCCGGCTTCTACTCAACCGGATGACTAGTCACTCAGTCACTGATTTAAATCTTACTAGGGTTCAAAGGTCATCATGGATCAACTGAAGCATATTGGGAGGAGGCGCCGTTGCGAAACGGCCATGATGAGTTTGAACGCCAGTCACTGGCTAGTTTACCCACGACTACATTAGATTGTCAACAGTCGACCTTTACGTACAGCTCGGATCGCTCCTCATCTGCAACCGATATGAGCATTCAAAGTACAGCCGTCACGATCCAGAAGAATTTCGATGGAGCCGGACGAGTCCCTGGAAAACCCGAGTTACCGACAACCGAAGCATGCGGGAATGGCCAGGGAAATGGCACTCGAAACTCCGCTGCCTACACAGGTGAAGTACGCTTGGCCGACGTTTGCGACCCCAGTCTCGATAAAAAGCACGATCAATTCAGACGACGAAGTTCGTGCCTCTCGATGGCGTCGGACTCGAAACTTGAGGCTAGCTTATACCACAGGACTATGCTCAACTGGCGCATGGCACGAAAGGCCAAAGTGCATGAGTACAAGTTGCGCGATCTGAATGCGTCTCAATTGGAGGCAGCCGACTCAGCCGCGTCAGGACATCCATCTCCTGCCATACCTGAAGCTATACCAAAGGGATTCTCTGCTCCCTCCCGAAATGGACGAAGGCCCTCGACACTCAATGTGACAGCTACTTCTACTGATGGCGCGACGAATGAAAACCTTCACCAAACTGCGGATGTTAAAGTGCCCCCTGAAACTCGGCATCATTTTCACTTGAACAATGCCTCAAGCCGGCACCAAGCTAAAGTAAATACAGATACTGAGTTAAATATATCTTCTGTCATTGCTACTGAGATAGAGCCAGTTCCAGCACCGAACTGGCACGCGTGTGAAAATACAATGTCTCCCATCATGGTCGTCGCCGATATCGAATCTCGACCGGGCTCGCCCTCCTTACAACTCACGACTCGGACACGACCAGAGTCGTTCATGCCGAGGACCATGTTAAGGCCTATGCCTCTGAAAGTTAACCCACTGGCGCGGCCAAAGTCTCACACTGTAACTCTCAGCCGAAACCCTTCCACGGGGATGATTGAACGCAGCACCATTCCCGCTCTAGATTCCCAACTCAACCGGCGCAGTCTCATGACCATGCCGACGCCACCCCTTTCGCCTGAAGCGATGCATTTCTCAAAGCGTTTATCGCTACCTCCCGTACAGTTGCATCTCCCCATAGCCGTCAAAGGCCGACTTTCGCCCTTGCGACGTCAGGGGTGGCGCTTTACCCCGCCCGATGGGACAGAGCCAGAGTCGGACGCGGAGTCGGAACCAGAGCCGGAGCAGCAGCAGCCGGGAAGCCGATTGCGAAGCGCAACGTTACGAGAAAGAGTCATGAGAGAGAAAATCCAAAAGGAGAAAGAGATCATGGACATCGTTGCGAAAACGGTCGGCTTGCCGCAGAAACGGACTGGGTCCGATGACGAACCGAATCCAGTGCCGCTTGAACAGAACAACGCCGAAACCCTCGAGAAGCGCCTTAGACGACTTGAGAGAAACAACGACGCATGGCTTTGCGCGTGAGTAGTGACCGATCTTTTTTTTTGTTATCCGTTCATCCCCGGTGCTTGAGTACATATGGCCCGTTTGCCCTGGACCATATCCTCAAAGCGTCCGGCCTTGTCTTGGTTACAATCATACCGTATGACTGACTCTGGGATTCATAGTATGAAACCGCTGCTTGAAGCAATGGCCAGAACGCTGGATGATATGCGAGAAGATGACAAGTCTGGCAGCCGTGAGTGCCCCAAGCGTCTAGCTTGATTCATTCTGTTGAATCGTAAGGACGAATGCTAAATGACGACGTAATTTTGCGAATCCAGTGAAAATGAGCGACTTCATCGTCGATACGGAAGTTGAGGCGGGACAAGCCAACCGTGGTCTACGCGGAAAAAGAGAGATTGCCCCTGCGAGATTTCGATCGCTTGGCGAGGTAGAGCCGAATAGACCGAAGCCAGAGAATCGCCTCGAACCCTTCGGTCCGACATCCATAGCCTCCATCCCACAGGAAGCCGACAATTCAAGTCTGCTACAAAATGAGGTGGAGCCTACAACCGCAACCGGTAAAAGCGCATCGCCGGAGGAAGCAATCACGACATCATTCCGAGGGGCAATGCATGCTTCCAGTACTCTGCCGATGTTGGACACCGGGGCAAGTGAGGTCAATGGTGACCAAATGCCTCAACAGGAGATCATGAGTAGGTTGACGGTTCGATGTCCCTCCACGGCTAGTCTGCATGCACCTGAAAGTCATGATGATGACATTCACGGCGACCGCAGTATCCATCCCAGTAAACTGTACGCTGATCTGAAGTGCTCAGTAGACAACTTGCCCAATGACTCGGAAGTGGCATCGTTGAAGTCTAGTAGCAAGGAAGTTTGCACCGACTCGGACGCCATTGAGACGCTGGCAGCAAGACGTGAGCTCACAGGAAACGTTGAATTAGGATCTCTGGCCGAGCCAAAGGAGCCCAATGATTGGTCAGATGTTGATCCGCTCATCTGGGAGTTGGGCAGCATGTCTCGCAAATCGAAAGTCTTTGCTGTGATGAATCACCAGCCTGCCGATGGTAATGGCGGCGCACTCAGTCCCATCATGCAAGAACTGATGAATGGGTCGAAATTGTGGGCAGAAGAGGTCGAAAAGGGCTCTTGAAGAGACTAGGAAAGTCCCTTTTGAGACTTGGGATCTTCACTATCCACTAGCTTCCCTGGTTTTGTCAAGCAGATATATATCATGACTGCCCCATGAGCCTGACACTCGATACGGGTTGATCGCTGGCCGCTGGCCGTAAAGGTAAGCTGGGCGACGATTGCACAGAGGGATCCTCATTTGGCAATCAAGTTAACGATTCTCTGCCAGAGTGCTTGAGCTGTAACAGCTAACAGCTGTCTTTTAAAGGCTTCCCTGTTTCGCGAGGCACCTCCAGTATCTGGGGTGCCGCCACCTGCCGTCTTTGATACGCTCTAGTCGCACTCATGGAAAGACATACTACGTATGTGTGTAGAAGCCTGTTCAGATTGTCCGGAGAGGCGGAAGGGACGCTTCTCTGATTTGAAACAGGGCTATGATTATCGTGCAAGCCATATTGGTTATCGGCCAGGAAATGTGTTGGCTTCGGTGATGTCAGTTTGTTGGTCCACGCAGCATATGGCACCGACAGCCCTCAGCCTATGGTTCACAAAACATGACCCTCTGAAGTGTTCTGATCGCTGTCAACAAGGTCGGCGAGGCATTGGACGAAGTATACTATGCTCAGAAGAGGTCACAGAGGGCTCTGATGCGTCGCAGAAATTCTTCGCTACTCGAAGCAGTCTGTCAGACAAGAGCCGCAAGAAGTATGTAAGCCATCGAAGAGGGTTGGAGGCTGGAGGAAAAGAGTCCAAGGCAACATATGTAACCAGTGTGCTGATGAAAATGGCAGGTCCCAAGAGGGCTGAAGGACCAATCTTACCTACATACATACCTATGTATACTGCCATTGATCGCAGGTGAGGGCCGAAGAGGGTCAGCTATTCAAAAATGTTCCCATGCCCAACAATGTCATCGTGCGCATTGACGCCCTCAACCAAACCACGACTGACATTCTAGCTAGAGCTTTCTCCACAAGCACCTCGCCTAATCACAGGTGACCAATTCCATGCCTATGTGGACAGGCTTGATGTCTCGGAAGTACGAATTGATGAAGTAGGTTGGTATTCCGTACTGACTGGCGCATGCTGGTTGATTCGAGCGAATATTCACCGATGGCACGAGTATGGCAACGTATCGAAAGGTATGGAGTTCTGCAATACCAATGGGGATATGCCTAGATGTTTCGTCCGCCCCCTATGTATGTGTATCTCTTGGGTTCGATGACGACTTTTCCCCAAGTTCTGAGGGATTGCAACGCAACTTGCGACCTCACGATCATCCACCCATACGAAGTAGGCTGCGACTGAAAACGCTTACAAGTAGGTAGGCAATCCGTAAACACGCCCGATGATCATCTGCGGATTATACGGATTACCGCCTACTCGCATAAATTCATACAAACCTACGGTTAAGAAAAGTACAGAATGTTCTGTACATGCAGCGATTCCTCATCTAGGTACTGCAATCCCGCAGGTACAGTGTAACTACCTGGGATCGCGAATACGCATCATGGTTACTACGTGTATCTACCCACTCGTATCCCATCGCATCTACTTCTGCACGTGCGCAAGTCGTGTACACATAGCCCTCGTGTAGAGCATACTCCCTGTAGACTGATAACATGTTAGTCAGTATGCAACTCAGCAGACCACTCTGTAGTTTTGTGGGTCTGCAGCCAACTTGATTACTTGTCCCTTCTCGCATATCCAGTTACCGACGATAGACAGGCAAGTGATAAGTAGCATTCCGCAGGCAGGGAGGTCGTTGTAGCCACCTGGTACTCGGGCAAGCAGCTTATCTTCACTACCTACGCATCGTACTATCACCGAGGACCTGAACACGCTCGTCACGCACGCCCCGTCTCCAAGAACAGCAGGCCAAGACCGCGGCGGTTTAGTGGACAGACGCAGGAGATTCCACGAATAGCCCGTCGCATTATCGTTTATTTGGGAATTCCGCAGGACGCCTTCGCGCGACGACTCTCAACCCGATAATAACACCGACGTGAGCTCCTCTTCCGGGCAGCCATGGACTACGAAGCTTTGAAGGAGCAATGGAGCGAGGTCGAAGACCGCGATGGTGTTCGCCTCAGCTGGAACGTCTTCCCCAGTTCTCGTGTTGTTAGTCCGCCCGCTCCCTTCTTGGCTCCCTCCCCAGCCCTCCCCGTGCTTCTAGACAGCCTGCTCACCTGTGATCGCAGGAGGCGTCTCGTCTCGTCGTGCCTATTGGCGCCCTTTACACACCCTTGAAGGAGAAGCCCGACACGCCTTTACTACAGTTCGAGCCCGTTACCTGCAAGCAGCCATGCCGGTCTGTTCTCAATCCTTTCTGGTACGAGAATCCCGCAATCCCCTTTCCTCCTCGTGGTTGGTTGACTGTGCCCTGCTGATCTCGACAACTTCTCCCCATACAGCCAGGTGGACGTGAGAGCACGCCTATGGATCTGCCCCTTCTGCCTGTCGCGGAACCCGCTGCCACCTCATTACAAGGACATCAATACCAATGCCATTCCGCCCGAGCTCCATCCTTCCAACACGACCATCGAATACAGACTCTCACGGCCCGCTCCGAGCCCGCCTATCTTCCTCTATGTCGTGGACACTTGCCAAGAGGAGGACAGTCTTGCCGCATTGAAGGAATCATTGATCATGAGCTTGAGTCTGCTCCCCGAGAATGCTCTCGTTGGACTCATCACATTCGGTACCATGGTGAGCCGGATTGCCTCTTTCCCATCGAGTGCCCCTGAGGGGATCGTTTTCTAACCAAATCTACAGGTCCAAGTCCATGAGATTGGATACACCGAGTGTGCAAAGTCGTACGTTTTCCGCGGAAACAAGGAATACGCGGCAAAACAAGTCCAGGAGATGCTCGGACTTCTAGCTCCTAGTCTTCGGCCTGGCATGCCACAGCAGCAGCCTGGCCGGCCCATGATGCCCATGGGTCCCGCGACTAGATTCCTCTTGCCCGTGCAACAGTGTGAGTTCCAGCTCACCAAGGTTCTGGAACAACTACAGAAAGACCCGTGGCCCGTTTCGAGCGATAGGAGAAGCCTTCGGTGTTCTGGCGTTGCGCTCAATGTTGCCGTCGGCCTGTTGGAATCGTCTTTCCAGAACGCTGGTGGCCGCATCATGATGTTTGCTGGTGGCCCTGCTACGGAAGGGCCAGGAATGGTAGTCGGGCCCGAGCTTCGAGAGCCCATTCGCTCGCACCACGATATTGACCGTGACAATATCAAGTACTATAAGAAGGCTCTCAAGGTATGTTAAGCCTGCGCAATCCGAAAGAGGGCCGAGTCTAACCCGAGTCAGTTCTACGACAATCTCGCGAAGCGAACGGCTCACAACGGCCACATCATAGACATCTTCGCAGGCTGCCTGGACCAGGTCGGCCTGCTGGAGATGAAGGGCCTATGTAACTCCACAGGTGGCAATATGATTCTGACAGACAGCTTCACCTCATCTATGTTCAAACAATCCTTCATACGGATATTTGAGAAGGATGCAGACGATAACTTGACAATGGGGTTCAATGCCGTTTTGGAGGTCCTGACCACCAAGGAGCTCAAGGTTACTGGCCTAATTGGTCATGCCGTATCGCTGAATAAAAAATCGACCTCGGTAGGCGAGACGGAATGCGGCATCGGTAACACGTGCTCTTGGAAAATGTGCGGCATTGATCCAAATGCTAGCTATGGTATCTATTTCGAGATTGCGAGCCAAAGCGGCCCGACTCAGCATCAACAGAGTCAACAGAAAGGCATGATACAGTTCCTCACATATTACCAGCATTCGTCTGGGCAGTTCCATCTGCGCGTCACAACAATCGCGAGGAACCTCAGTGGCCCCGCTGGCGATCCCACCATCGCCCAGTCCTTTGACCAAGAAGCGGCTGCTGTCTTGATGTCACGAATCGCAGTATTTAAGGCTGAGGTTGACGATGGACCGGACGTCCTGCGATGGGTGGACCGTATGCTCATCAGGCTCTGCTCACGTTTCGCCGACTATCGAAAAGATGACCCCTCATCCTTTAGGCTCGAGAAGAATTTCACCCTATACCCCCAGTTTATGTTCCACCTACGACGGAGTCAGTTCCTGCAGGTTTTCAACAATTCCCCCGATGAGACGGCATTCTACCGTCACGTATTGAATCACGAGGACGTCAGTAACTCGCTGATCATGATCCAGCCCACGCTGGATTCATACACATTCGATCAGGATGGTGGGCAGCCCGTGCTGCTAGACTCGACGTCCATCCAACCTACGCACATCTTGCTCCTCGACACCTTTTTCCACATTCTGATCTTCCACGGCGAGACGGTCGCCGAATGGAAGAAAGCAGGGTATCAAGATCAGGAAGGTTACGAGAACTTTGCCGCTCTCCTTGAGCAACCCAAGGAGGATGCAAGGGTGAGAAGATGCCCCGCCGTCACCCTTCCTCTTTCTCTGACGACTTTACTAACCCCGAGATAGGATCTGATCGGCGATCGTTTCCCGCTGCCCCGGTTTATTGTATGCGACGCTGGTGGCTCACAAGCGCGATTCCTTCTTTCAAAACTGAATCCTTCGACGACTCATACCACAGGTGCCTACGGCGGCGTCGGTGCGCAGACCGCACAGACCATTTTTACGGATGATGTATCACTCCAGACGTTTATGGACCACCTTATGAAGTAAGTTATCCCTGTCCCTATAGCGCTATGTAACGGGTTGTGACTGACGGGACCAGGCTTGCCGTGAGCAGTACTAGTTAAGACCTAAGACCGTTGGTGTAATAGACGGCAATTAATCCATGAAGTGCTTGACGGGCTTCACAGTAGGAGTCGTAGGTAGTGATAGCCGATGTAGCGCAGAATTCATCTGCTACTAGATGCGAATGCTTATACAACTTTGGTTGCTGCTGCTGTTGCTCTGCCGGTATAGAGGGAAACAATATCGGCAAAGCCACTTCCCAGCCTGACGTTTTCCGATATACAAAAAATACCTTACCTATTCGTAACTTGAAGTGAGACTAGCACACAACGTACGACCTTTTTCTGATGCCCATAGTGACTGCGTACAATCATCGCATAGGTACCGGTGTTCACAAATGCAGGCCTCCCGCACAGAAAGAGGTAGATACACGTAGACACCACGTCTTGTACGCACTGATCTCTCGGGTTGATCATTTGTCCGATTTTGCCACCTGTGTATAGCCCCGGTATGCCATAGAAAGTCCTGCCAGCATGGGTACCGTAAATCCGTGGTGAGGTTGTTATTGTCAATGGTTTACAAGTATCTCCTTGAGTGCCCGAAGACTACAATTCGGTCACTGGCTCCACCGTACCGAAAAGAATACTGAATTGCACTTTGACCACCAGCCAAGTTCTTAACAAGGCGTGGTATTCAAGAGTCGCCTCGGCTTTGATTGGTCCCAACCCCTGCGAAGTACGGATTTGTAGTCTTCGGGCACTCTAGGAGATGAGTATAGACATCTGGACGGGATGAATTTGCACGATATGAGGTAATGACAACTGTACCAGTAAAGTACGGATTATCTGCCTGTGGTTTACGGTTTACATACCAGGAGATTGGGTTTAACGGTTCTCTTCGCCGTACCTACCTTAGTCAGTGTGGTGGATATCAGTACTAGTACCTAAAAGAGCGCCGGACCCACCATTTGTGGATCCTCCCTGCTGCGTTTTGCGTCTGAGGTCCTGCCACTTTCAGATGTGCCTTCGACCTCACATTTGTGGTGGGGCGTTGCGGGGCACGGCGCAAATTGCCGGCCCGACGTAAGGTGTCTGCCACTGTCAATCGCTTGGATCTTTCCCAACCCTACATTGGTCTGAAAACCCACAAACCATTTTCAATACTTCCTGGCCAAACTTTTCGGTCGAGGCGCCAGAGCACACCACGACACGACGTCCACCACCAAGCACCACCAGATTCTCTCAATCCTCGCCCAACATGCGTACGTGCTATCCGCCTGATCAAGTTTCCGATGAAGTCAATACTGACGGTATTCCGCTCGCACAGCTCCCAAGATCGACCCCAACGAGATCAAGGTGATGTACGTCTTGCACCAAATCCCGGCGTCACTTCGTCACGTCCGTTATGCATTTGACGGACTTCCACGATCTGCATTTTGCGCGACCATTTGACTGACTAATGCGATGCAGCCACCTTCGGGCCACTGGAGGTGAGGTCGGTGCTTCGTCTGCGCTGGCTCCCAAGATTGGTCCTCTCGGTCTGTCCCCCAAGAAGGTTGGTGAGGATATCGCCAAGGCCACCGGTGACTGGGTAAGCGACATTTCTGCGGCGGGAAACCACTTCTGCAATTTCAGTTCGCGAGGCTAATGGGGTGAATGTATAGAAAGGTCTGCGCGTCACCGTCAAGCTCACCATCCAGAACCGTCAAGCCACCGTATCGGTCGTACCCACAGCCTCTTCCTTGATCATCAAGGCCCTCAAGGAGCCCCCGCGTGACCGAAAGAAGGAGAAGAACATCAAGCACTCGAAGAGCGTTCCCCTTGAAGACATTATCGAGATTGCCCGAACTATGCGATTCAAGTCCTTCTCCAAGGACCTTAAGGGTACCGTCAAGGAGATCTTGGGAACGGCGTTCAGTGTAGGCTGCCAGGTTGAGGGCAGAAGTCCAAAGGCCATTACGGAGGATATCGACAGTGGCGCAATTGAGAGTAAGTTCCTGCACTTACTGCCCCTGAACAATAGGGGAATTCAGTGACTAACATGCGCCGTGTAGTTCCCGACGAGTAATGGAGGAATTGGGCCGGGCCCGGGGATGAGAGAATGAAGATGTTTATTTGTACTGCATCTTTTACAGGAGTTCAGGAATGGCTTCGCAACAGGCTCTGCTGGGGGCCTCTCGTTTAAAAGAGAACCAAACCCGTAACCGGCATTTCAATCTGCTCGGCGGTGACATGAACTGTGATGACCGATGCTTTGCGATTTTCCCCAGCACTGCAGTCCTTGGCTACACTCCGAAATATACCTCGCTCCCCCATGGTATTATTTCTATTTTACGCCAAGGAAGATTCAACTCAGACCCATTACTCACCGCGGCTTCCAGCTACACGGCTCCATGGAGGTTGAGGTCCATTTCTTGTGGCCTACATACAGAATCCGGCGTGAACCCCTTGATTTCGTTGAAGCGATGCAAGCGGCGATTGTCAGGTGTGGAAGAGAAACGGATAAGCTCATCTATCTGTTTCCCGGCGATTCCTTTTCCTTGCCTCCTTTCAATTCCATTCTCTTTGCTTTCTCCGCGTTCCCCTCTCATGCTTTAAAAGCCGTAGATCTTCTGTTCTGCTAACCCTTCGTGCATTGAATTTCTCGTACCTGCGGTTTATGCCGGTATCGAACTCGCAGGCAATCAACGAAATGATCACATGGAAATCTGTACTACTGGTGTTGTCACTCGTGAGGCTCGTAATGCTCACGCGGATTGCTCGACAGGTTGGGCTTCCTCGTACCCTAATGGTATAATACTTCCTACTTAGGCTCCCAATCTTTCATGCAGACAGACATCGAGCCCGTCTCTCAAGGATACATAACATGTCTGGCCGTCTTCTCTAGAGCTTGCTTACCTGCATTTGGACTCGGTTGATAAGCCCTACACGGTTTGTACTTGCTTGCCGTGCCCGAAGGAGTGATAAGTATGAGTACATGTACCTTACTGATATACGACAAATACCTGTGGGAAGAAAGAGTATCTGTTAGTAGCTAGGTACCTATACTACTACTATCACTACCTACATAACCTACCTACATTCGTACTTTGTTTTGGACATTGATATCGACCTCCTTCCATGCAACATGTCTGGTGTTCTGCTAGGTAGTTAACGGATTACCTTAGTGCATGTAATGATCCGTTGCATGTGTCTCCAGTCATCCGTACTCCGTACGGATCACAGAACACATAATTAGCAGTACAGGGCCATGTTGGTGCTAGCAGGTAGGTACGACCTACCTACCTACCTACCTACCTACCTCTCCGTGCATCAGTGGGAGTTGGTCGCAGATTCCTTCCTGGTGAGTCGCGAATACCTACTGCAGAGAACGGCACGTCATGCGTACGGTATTACCAACCTTCCTGGACACAACTCCAGGCACCTGCACACGGTCGTACCTGCTCGTACCTACCTAACCTAGGTATCTACAACTCGTATATCGTGAGGCACATAGGAGGTATCTGCCTCTGTACTAGGTACCTGAGATAGGTTAGGTAGGTACGGATTATGTGTCAGGTACGCAGTACTTGTAAGTACTCCGTACGTGTATGGATGTCTGTAGTAGCACTACCTAGGTCGTTGTGTGGCAGGAAACCTCGCTGCAACTACGTCCCTACGAGTCGGTAAGTACTTGCCTACATACATACCTAGTGCCTAAGGTTGGTACCTACCTAGGTAAATAGGTACATAACCTAGTAGTGCCTTCCCATTGTACCTTGGATTCGTACGGAGCACTGTACTGCCTACTCGTACATAATTATTATTTCGTACACTGCACTGCGACGATCGGTTTACGGCGGCCGATTCTTTCTAATCCATCGTTATCTTCTTCTTGTGTCCTTTTTTCTCGTCCCTTGAGGGCTGGCCAGTCATCGACCTTACCTACTCATTCACCAGATAGTAGGTTCGGAGCTCTCTTCACGTATACGGCCGCTATTTTGACTTCAATCTCAGCCCTCATCGCGCGACCGCCCGCTATCTTCAACCTACCTCACTAGGTAGGTAGCCTCTTTAAACACAGGGTATTCCGTAGTGAGCGGATGGTCCCGCGTTTGGCCGTGCTGTCTTGATCGATCTCGACTAAAGGGCACATGCGGCCGGTCCCCATTGCGACGGCTTGCGCCCAGTGCTGCCAGCATTGATCTCCACGTTGACCCTCCTCTCGGTGTTGGCAACGTCCCCCCCTTTCTCGATCCCCCCGTCTTGATTGGGTGCTACTGTCGATGCCCTCGAAGCCTCGCCTTTGCTGCCACTGGTACAGCTGCTGCGGCCGGGATTTGTCCCCCCAAGATCACATCGCTCAGCTGCCGTAAGCCGTGCCCTGATCAGCAGGCTATCATGAAATCACGCACCGAGAGACATCTCTCTTTCACGCTCCCTTTTGATTCATGTTTTCGTTCTAGCGAGCTAGATGATGCCCTTAATACAGAGGCACCAAATGGTGCAACACTCACAACCGCATGTAGAACCCCCGCAACCTCCGCCGCCGTCATTCATGCCAGATCAACAGTCCCATGGCCACCCCCCTTTCAACGCTCGCTTACCGCCTTCAATTACCCCCGAGTCCTTCTTCGTCTCTCGTCCAGCCATCCCCCTTCGGCTATCGCGGCCTGCCGCACCACGATCCTTCAACGCGTCCATCACCCCCGGTCTGGCGCCGCCAACCCACCTTGCTGACCATGGAGAGCACCATCTGAGACGCAAAACACCCAGCGGCACCATTGATGCCGGCTACGATGGGAACCCTAGTCACCTTGCCTCTGGGCCTCCACCCTTGAAGCACATGATCCTACCGACTGCTTCGAAGCCCGTCTCATTCGCCGCCTTACAGAACGACTTGCGATCTGCGATCGCCGACCGCAGGACATTTCCACTATTTCCGGGCAATGCGCCTGATCCCCCCGGCCTGCTTCACTTAGAGTCTGGCGCGATCCCACCCGGAAACGTGCAGACAGTGAATCAGAATCGAAACGAATTTCTTACCGCCCTCGCCCTTGATTGCGCCCCGAGCGGACCAGTCGGTGGTCACCAGCCGTATAGCAGTTTACCCCGGGCACCCACCACCTTCCACCCTCTGTTTCAGCAGGGCCCCGATTCTGGCTGGTTTCATAACGGCGGCGTGTTGCCAGCTGCGGTGTGGCCTGATTCCAATGTCGCCAGCTACCCTTATGGTATACACCCTAGAGCCTCGGCTTACCACAGTCTCCACTACTCATCATCATTTCATTATCATGGGCCTGATGCATTCATTGCTCCAGCTTCTGCTTTGGACCTGCGACCAGCTTATGAGACACAGCTGGGGCCTAATCAAGTACCATCTCGGAAGCTTGAGTCTCTCACTTTGGACACTACAGGATTCAAAGCCAATGAGCCCTATGCACATGGACTTACACCAGCCGCTCAGTTGAAAGAGAAGGTTCTTGCACATGCACACCGTTCGTATATCGAGCTTCTAGCTTATCTACATCAAAGCAAGAAGTCCTCGTATCGTTCCCCAGCTGGTACTAGAAATCCCTCTAGGATGATTATCTTCCCAAAACTTCCTAAATCCTCGGGTACATCGAGCAATATGTTTGCCACACAGCACAGTCAGACCGACTTAGACTCCCAAAACGTCAGGAGTGCGAATCTATCCACTGGGTCCCGGGTTGACTTACATATGGGCTCACGTGCACATTCCATGAATGACCATCATTTACGACGAGGCGAGGTCCATAACGCTTCACCGTATCACATATTTGGTACCGGTATTTCACGAAACGCCGATTCAACCCAGTTTCAGCAAGGCCGGGTCCTGGCATCTCCTCTTACCAGCGCAAAGGCTGCTATTGAGATGTTGACCAAACTCTGCGAGCAGACTGACTGGAAATGGATTGATGGGATGCTACTCGGTGGCTGTCTTCACTACGGCCTTGAGCGCTACGAACAGTCACTGGAATGGTTTAGGAGAATTCTTACGCTCGATAGCAGGTATTATATCATTGTGTTTTTGTTTTAAAACCTTGACTTTACTGACTAGGTCTCTTGCAGTCATGTTGAGTCCATGTCAAACATGGCCGCCGCCTTGTATTGCCTTAACCGGTACGAGGAGGCGGAGAACCACTGGATGCAAGCCGTCCAGAAACAGCCATCTTATTTGGAAGCTGTGGAACATCTAGTGCATCTGCTCTGTGCTAACCATCGGAGCCAGGAGGCTGTTAAAATAATCAATTTCGTTCAGCAATCACTGCGACTTTCCAACAGTTCATCAGACATCGGTGCGGGGACTGAGACACTCAGAATGCACAATAACAACACTTGGAGTCCTGAAGCATGCAGGTTCGCATCCCAACCAATTTTGGCGTCTCAGAGCGATATATCGCAAGATCTGGGAGGCTCAGGGTTTGGCTCGAGTGGCTATTCCGTTCCGGCCAGCGAAAATGGTCGGATGATTGCACTAATCCATGCCAAGGGCAATATGCTGTATACACTGAAGGAAATCGATCAGGCCTCCGACGCATTCGAAGAAGCTGTTTTGATCAGTACAGGGAAATCAATACGGTGTATTCGCTCACTTATTTGTATGGTCCAGGCCGTTTTGTCCGGCTCTCGAGAGCCCAACACATCACAGTCGCCATCTCCCGGGCCGCTTCTACTTCCACCAGAAAAAGCAAGACGCACTGCACAGTTGGTGTTTGGTGCTGACGGTGAACTCCCCGGCCTCCGATACGTACCTGAAGGCATTCCCAAGAAATCGGCTATATCTACTACCAGCAATGCACTCTTATCCTTGGCAAAGATTTTCCAGGACGCTATGTCGAACAGTGGTCCTTACCCAAGACTACTCCAGCAGCCACCAGCTGTTGGTGATATCTTGGCCTTATACTATTTGTCACTATCTCTGTCTGAAAGCCCTTCAACAGCCAATAATGTTGGCATCCTTCTGGCCAGTATCCAGCACACGCGTACAACAACCGCTGTACAGACACTTGAGAGTTTCAATGCGCCTCAGATCGCTGGAATTACTCCTGGCAGCGGGCTTGCCCTGGCTCTAGCTTACTACAACTATGGCCTAACCCTTGATTCGAAACATGTTCATCTTCATACAAACCTCGGTAGTTTACTAAAGGACATTGGCCAGCTAGATCTTGCCATTCAGATGTACGAGAGAGCTGTTGCTTGCGACGGCACTTTTGATATTGCCCTTACAAACTTGGCGAACGCCGTCAAGGATCGCGGTCGCATTGGCGATGCTATCGTGTACTACAAACGCGCTGTCAACTCAAACCCACAGTTTGCCGAAGCCCTGTGTGGTCTCTCAACAGCGCTCAACTCAGTCTGTGACTGGAAGGGCCGAGGGGGTGTGCTTCTCGAGCGTGGCCAGTTTGACCGGTGGCATGTTGATGACGAAGGCATGCTCAAGGATGCCAGAATTGAAGGAGTGGGGAGCGGTTGGATGATGAAGGTGGTGTCGATTGTATCCAAGCAGCTCGCTGACTCGTACCAATGGGGAGTGGGCGTTCTTTTGAACGGCGAGCTTGACAACCTAGTACGCCAGTTGAGAGTGTGTGCTGCAGATGAAATACTGGCCGGTTTGGATCTCGACTTCGAGTTACGACAATGGGCAAGCCGCCCTGGTGAAGGATTTCGACTCCTCCGTCTTGTCGAGCGCGCAACTAAGGTGATAGCACGACGCTGGTATATCGACATGTATGTGACTGGGCGCACGACACTTACAGAGTATTCTCGGCCTAGATTGCCTGCCCAGTTACCCGTACCAGCTGCGCCCACGCTTCTTCCTTTCCACACCTTCACGTACCCCCTGAACCCAAAGGCTATTCGGACGATTTCACAGCGGAACGCAGCGAGAATAGCCTGCTCGACTCTCAAATCCTCCTGGCTGCCTAACCTAGTTTATCCTCCTCCTCCGCCACCGAGCCCACAACTAAACGTGGGCTACGTTTCTTCGGATTTCAACAACCACCCTCTTGCTCATTTGTAAGGAATAGCCCCTATCATCTATGTTCGCAAACCTAGACAAATGGCTTAACATACTAATGTTTCTTTGGGTAGGATGCAGTCAGTGTTTGGATTTCATAGTCCGCAACGAGTCAAGGCAATTTGCTATGCCACGACTGCCAGTGACAGGTCCATTCATCGGCAGCAGATTGAACGTGAAGCGCCCATCTTTCGAGATGTGAGTAGCTGGTCTGCGGAGCAAATAGTTCAACAAATCGTGAAAGACAATGTTCACATCCTCGTCAACCTGAACGGCTACACCCGGGGGGCACGAAATGAAATTTTTGCGGCCCGGCCAGCTCCGATCCAGATGTCATTCATGGGGTTCGCCGGCACACTCGGTGCCGAATGGTGCGATTATCTCCTAGCTGATGAAACAGCGGTCCCGTTGTCAACTCTGCGACCACTGAGAAGCAACCTGAACCTAGAGAACCTCTTCCGTGACGAAGAACTTCATGAGGCGAACGATTGGGTTTACTCGGAGAATATTGTATTCTGTCGTGACACGTTCTTCTGTTGTGACCATGCACAGTCATGTGAAGCCGGGGAGAGATCAATCACCTGGGAAGAAGAACAGCGGCGACGATGGAAAATGCGCAAGGAACTTTTCCCCCACCTGCCGGACGATACGATAATCATGGGCAATTTCAATCAATTATACAAGGTACTGCGCTCTCTCATACTTCTCAGGGTCTTTTACGATCCGAGTTCCTTTTTATTACCCGCCTTTTCTTCCAGTGTCTGAAATGCTAACTTCTCGAACTAGATTGACCCCTCAACATTCCGTACATGGCTGCGTATTCTGTCTAATGTGCCGAAAGCAGTCTTGTGGTTGCTCAGGTTTCCCGAGTTGGGTGAGACCAATCTCAGGCGAATCGCCAAAGCGTGGGCGGGGAGTGAAGTGGCGAAGAGGATCATCTTCACGGATGTGGCGCCAAAACAGCAGCATATTTCCCGGGCACGTGTGTGCGACATGTTCCTGGATACGCCTGAATGTAACGCGCACACGACGGCAGCCGATGTCTTGTGGTCAAGCACGCCGCTTCTGACCTTGCCAAGGTACAAATACAAGATGTGCTCACGAATGGCGGCATCAATACTGAAGGGCGCACTGCCAAAAACACCCGAGGGCGCGCAAGCCTCCCGTGAGCTTATCGCTTCGGACGAAGCGGAGTACGAGGCCTTCGCAAGTCGACTCGCTGGCGGGTTGATTTATGAACGCGTAGGCGAATCTTACTGCGAGGGGCGTGGCCGTCTAGCAGAACTGCGTAAGATCTTATTTGATGCTAAGTGGACATGTGCATTATTCGATACGCACAGATGGGTTTCAGACTTGGAGAGAGCATATGAGGAGGCATGGCGGCGCTGGGTCGCTGGTGAGAGCGGGGATATCCATCTGTAGGGCGTCAAGGTGTTGATGCATGTGGGCTTGATGGTTCTGTCATACTCGTGCTCGCCGTGATCTATTGCACGGTTGGGCCCGATGTGCCTGGCAAACAACTCGTCGTCCTCATCGTCCTGTGTAGCAAGGAGTTTGGGCGAGGGGAGGGGGGAGGGCAAGTGATGAAGTTGCGATTTGAAGGCATGGCGCTGTCGTTCCGGCTGTCCGTCTACGATTTTCCCTTTCCATTTTCTTGTTATCTCTCACTCGTCGAGCTTTTCTTTCTGTCTTTTTCATTTACGCCGGATCGGAGTAGGGTGGTCACTCTCGTATCCGACTGTAACTCTCCTATCTTCGCATCTTTGTTGATGTACCTTTTACACGTTACAGGGGGAAGGATTCTTTTCGAGGAATACCTAGGGTATAGAAGTAACGACGACTCAGACCAAGTGCTGGTAAGGTCTCGTTTGCTCAAAGACAGGGAAGTCAGTCGCTTCAGTCGCGACACAGTAGGCGTTTGTTTACCAGATTTTATGTGTGACGGCGGCGACCTATCCGAAATGGGGACGGGCTTGGATTCATTTGTACGGCACTTCCGTGATATCCGAGGGCTCCAGAATTCGCGTGTGCATGCTATCAGAAGCGGGTATCATGACTCCTGAATCAATGAGTGATTGAGCAGTACCCATGGGTATATCCCATTCGGTGACTCTCAGCCAGGACTACTGGCTCCGTGGGCGATATAGAGGCTCCTACCACAGTAAGTCAGGCAACTGAGCGACGGATTGGTTCCTTGCTCAATGCCAAACCACTTCGGCGTCTCTGCGGAATAACTGACAGAGAGAAGGGAAGGATCTAGTCACCAATGATTTTCAAATGCATGTCCAGCATAACTTCAAGCCACAGGCAATGTGTTGCTGAAGGAGCATCAGCTATTGCTATGAGGTAGTAGAGGAGAACTGCTAGAACCAGCTACATACAGTACGTACTCCTAGCGGTTGTCGGTTCTACAAGGTATGTCTGCTTGCCTGCCTATGGACTGAGTGGAACTACTACTTTTGGAAAAATCAACATAGGCGGCGGCGGCGGGCAAACACACACACACACGCAAGAGGAAGGAAGGAGGAATAGAATCGCGGGGCCAAGCGGGTGTTGTACTGGCTTTGAGAAGATATGGTGAATCTAGCTAGTGATAGGTAGTAGAACCTCAGGCAGACGCATATTTACCCCTTCTATTAGGATTTTGCCCTCGTGCAGTCGTGTAGTATTCCACATCAGGGTGCATATTTAGGGAGCTTGGCCGTTGGCGTTGCACTTATCACGCTCTTGTCGCTCTTCTTTTTCACCCACTGCCGTTTTCCGCTTCGTCAATGCTAATCAATTCCCCGTCATGCGTCTGTTTTCCGTTTAATCCAAACATTCTTATCTCGCCATCTCGCAGTCCCATGTCGACCATGCCGTTTCAACTCGGCCACTTCCCTTATTGCCACCACTTCCCTTGCCGTTCTCTGGAGTCTAGACATACGAATGGGTGATTCTTCTGTCATCATGTCTCATCGAGGACAAGGAGGTCAGTCGATGGGTGGAAGAGAGCCAGAGGGACAGTTTACTTGGTCCCAGTGACAATCCTTTTAACAGGCACATACTTCACTGTCTCGTCATCTCTCTCCTGCTAGCCAGCTGATCTATATCTTTGAGCTCGCCTTTAGAGTTGATCAGAGCGCTTCGCAACGCGATCAAGGCCCACGACTACTTTTACGAAAGGGGGAAGATGCTTCATCTTCAGTTTCGAATCACTCTTCTATGCTCCCTTTTTTCGTATCTGAGTGTCCGAAGACTACCAAGCCAAGCTTGTGAACCCAACAAAGCTCCAGCGACTTGTGAGTACGAGTGCCATGCCTTGGTAAGCAGTTGGCTGGTAGTCCAAGGTCACATCAACAGTGACCCGTTTGAATCGTCCTTGTAGTCTTTGGACACTCGAGAAGAGTAACAAGACAGCGTGTACAAGCAGACACACACGCTCAGAAGTACTTGCAGCCTCTCTGGAGTACCCATCTAAAGGTATTCCACGCTGCCCTGTTCGGCGGTATCACTTGTACGATACGGGGTATTACTTGTAGGGCCCCAGTCGCCGTTATCAGCTGCACGGAGCATGAGCGAACATGGATGCGGCGCATCTGACTGTCGATGTGCCTACCTATCATAGCGGACTCCGTACTTGTATACTCCGTATATTGGCAGTCTGTAGGGAGCTTCATGTGAAGACATCGCATCGTGGCTTGCACTATCAGGTAGAAGAAAGAATGCGGCGAGATCTACGGACCTACTGGAACGATGAAAGTGCGTACGAGAGGCATTCGAGTAGGCAGGTAGGTATCCCGTATGCCGGACGGAGCAGAGTCTCGAAAGGCCTGCCTACGAGTTACTGCTGGCCGGTACGGATTGCCTACTCGTACGGTGCGTCGTTACGTATGCACACCTCCTCAGAGGGAGGAACCAGGAAGCAGTCCTCCGTGCGCCTGAGCCTGCGGGAACCCTGCATGGCATGGCATGGCAAGATGCTCCCCCGAAACCGAAACCACAACAACTCTATCCTGGCGCCGTGTTTCTCTCCCACCGTCAGGTCAGGCCAGGTTACTCGCGGAGTACCTCGCGACGTACGAAGTACTCGCCCGGATATACAGTCTTCCGTACCTGAACCTTCGAGTAGTCGAGGTACCTACTCCGTACGAGTACACAATATATGATTATAGACACCCCCGTGCGCGCATCGATCACTTACATAAGGACCTTCATCCCATTTGAACTCCCCAGGCGTCTCTCCATCGCTCGTCATGTGAGCGCTACGCTACGAGTAGGTACTCGTAAATACCCACACATAATAGCAGGTCCCTATATAGCACATTATAGCACCGATACTATAGCACGTACTACATGGATGCCTGGTGGGGCCTGTAGTATACCGGTAGTGCGATGTACCTAGTGGGATTGCGGCTAGTGCGCTGATGACGCGCTAATACGCATTCGGTACTCGCTAAGCTCGAATCCAGTGTCAGGGACCCATCGGGTTGCATTAGTACTTACGTTATGAGCGGACCCTTGCTTGATCCCGGTGTTGAACGTGCCGCCCCGGGCCTCGATGTCAGTGTCCAATCAGACGCCGCGCTGTGCTCCGTATTCCGTTAGGGACGGAATACCGTGCGCAGTGTGTCCGCTACTGTCATGTGCACTGTAGAAACGTGTGTAGGGAAGCAACATGCAAAAAGTACCGTGTCGATATTCCGATATTCCGTTCGGATATCCATTGGCAAACCGCCTCGTACCACGGGGATCGGGACAGCATTACAGCGAGCAGGAACGTCTAAAACCAAGTACGAGTACTTGTGATGTAGGTAAGTAGAAGGTACTCGTACATACTCGTACATACGTAGGTACTCAGTCGATGTGTCAAGGCCGGTAGTGTATGCAGTAGCTCGGCGATGTCACCGCTTCCTGGCCAGCAGGAGAGAGACTCAGCCTTATATAGACGGTAAAAGTAAACCTCGGTAGCATCCAGGCGGACCTTGGAGCAGATGTGCGGAACAGATCGGTGGCAATCGTGTGTGTGATGTCGGGGATCAGTGGGCAGCAAGTGGGCAGCTGACTTTACATGTGCGTACGTACTTTGGACGGATCGATGTGACTATGGACGCTTCCAGCTAGCGAGCCGTTCATCTCCCTGGCCGAGTCCACTTGGGTCATCATCATCACCTTATCGTACAAGCAGGTATGTACCTGCTCGCATGCGGTGCTGTGCGGTGCTTTTCTCTGCTGTGCAGTGCTGTTCTGTGCTGTGCTGAACGTTGCCCGTTGCCCGTTGTCCGTTATCCGTTGTCCGTTGTCGTCATGGGTTGATGATTACGAACCTAGTATTCATGGATTCATCTCGTGGACTCATGGGCCATGGCAGGTACGAAGTAGTAAATAGGTACGGTATGTATGTAGGTAGGTACTTTACTTAGTAAGAGGTTTGTACGAGTAGGTAGGTAGTGGTACAGCCGGGGATATAGCAGGCGCAGGCTGGCCCGGTAGAAACGAGCAGGTCAACGGCGCCACGGCAGCCACGGAGGCGGCGATGGCGATCTACTACCTAATAATCAACGGGCTAGCGGCAAGTACAGTTACTCAATGGGGGATGATAGCAGCACACTAGTGTGTATTAATGTGTGTACTATAGTAGTCACGACCAGGCCGGTTCGGGCTACCTGTCCATAGTGCAAGTACATATACGCTACAAAGTAGTAGTACCTGCCTCTACCCACGCTAGTGTGGTCACTGACAGCGGGAATGTTGTGGCTAGCCGGGGGTGGATCTAGTCTATCTGCCTACCTCTCCGTACTCCGGGCCAGTACGAGTACCTACGACCATACACCTACTGCTCGTCGACAGGTGCTAGCAGGTAGTGCGAAGCACTGGGCGAGCGGCGCTACGGATGACTTTGCAGTTACATGTTCCCTACCTGCTGGAATTAGTGCCGCCATAATGTAGGGATGTATGCTGCTAGTCGTTATATGTATCCATGTAAGTAGACGGCACTATCTTTCTCCTCTAACCAACTCCATTACATCTCTCGCGGCCTCTCTCGCTGCTCTTCCCGTCCCTTCCCTTCCTCTTCTTCCTCTCTCGCCCACTGCCATCCATACATACTTACCTACCTTACTCTAAGTCTCTCTCTCTCTCTCAGCCTGCCATCCACCCTCGCCCCTCCTCCCTACACGGACCGGCGTTGTGATATAGAAGGCTGCCCTGCCCCCATCCCCCGTTCCCCCGTTCCCCGTTTCCCGTTCCCCGTCCCCCCATTTCTTTCCCCCCCACCCCCCGCTCTCCTCTTTCTCATGCTCACCATTTCCTCGGCCTGGCCCTCGAGTCTATGCTGGCAATACTTAAGCTAGCCATAGTCTAACCGTCTCGCCAGACCAAGACCAGTCCAAGACCAAGACCATTACTGCACTCTGCACACCGCACTCTTGCGCCCTGGTAACAGATAATACTTACTTACTTACTTACATCTATTCCCACTTATACTCCCATCTATACTCTCTCATAAATATACACGCTCATACTTAACATATACGCATTCGAATATATGTCCCACATCTCATCAACTTACGGAATACCGTTGTAACTGGTGCTCCGGTCGAGAGAGCAGAACAGAACAAAACAGAACAGAACAGGAGAGAGAAACAAAGTACACCTAGTCAGCGACGTGCACCTATCATCTCTGAACCGTCCGGATATCAAAGACACACACATACACACACAACAAACACACACACACACACACGTACACGACTAGTTGACCATGTCTAAACTCCGGAGAGGCCCGTGGTCGCAGCGTGAGGATGCCACGCTCATCCGTCTTGTTCAACAGCAGGGCCCCCTGAACTGGGTCAAGATCTCAGATATCCTCGTCTCGAGGAGCCCTAAGCAGTGCCGAGAGCGATATCATCAGAACCTGAAACCCTCGCTCAATCATGAACCGATATCTGCGGAGGAGGGCCAACTGATTGAGAAGCTCGTTGGCGAGCTGGGCAAGAGATGGGCGGAGATCGCGAGGAGACTGAACAACCGAAGTGACAACGCCGTGAAGAACTGGTGGAATGGGAGCCAGAACCGCCGGAAACGCCTGTTGCAGCGGAGGAGGGCATCGGTTGGTTACGAAAACAACAGTCATCACCATCATCACCAACAGCAACCTCAGCAGCCGCCGCAGCAGCACGACCATCGTCACCTAGCAACGGCTATCGGCCATCGAAGGCCGCAGCTTGAACTGGCTACGGGGGCCACACGCATGTTCATGGCGAACCACCACGAACCCGCCTCTCCCTGTGCCACGCACTATTCCCATCCCGCCTGGAATATGCCAGTGACTGCACCTTCGGGCCTCCCATCACCCAACTCGGACAGGAGCTCGTTGTACTCAGTCTGCGCCACTATCAGGACGCCTACACCCAGCCCGAACGGTCTGGGACCGCAGAGCCCCATAGCTCTCCCCCCTCTGCGACGTAACAGTTACGAGAACACGAGGCCGATCTTGAGGCCAGAACAACTATTCCCTCCTGCGACTGCGGATCGTTCTGGCCTGCGATTACCGCCCATACGAACGCTAGAGATCGCCAACCATCAGATTCCAACGGCACCCAACTCACCCTTGGAATCGATGCAGCAGCAGCAGCAGCAGCAGACTGCTCTTCGCCAACTTCAGCACTACACCTCCATTCCCATTCGAAGGCGGAGCAGTCAATATGATGAAGGAGACGCGAGGTTGAAACTGAGTCATCTGGTTGACTAAACCAACCAAGAAGGCAAGTGGGCAGTTTACGGAGTATACTTTTCCTTTGTTTATTTCTCCTGATAGGGGCTACGGATGTGGGCATGGGACAGCGGGCATGGGAAGCGGGAATAGGGATGAGAATGGGAATTGGACACAGGAAGGGCAGGATAGGGCACGGGGAATTGGAGGGGGAACGAAGCATTGCACATACTCTAGGTAAACTACTGAGCCGATACCCCCGCGAAGGTCAACTACTCTCGACGAGAAGTCACCACGATCGATCTATGCCTATGTACTGCTTTAATAGTATGGTAAAACGAGGCGCATGTAATACGAAGTTTGGTCCAACTACCATTCCGAGGTGTCTTTGTCCGATTGTCTGTTGTTGTGACTCTTCAGAACCCAGGACGGTCGTGGTAGCTAATGCTTACTTACCTGGTCAACTAACTAACTACATAGCTAAGTAATAACTAACAACTACAAGTACGGATTAACTGCAGATAAGTCGCCAACTCAGCAGCAATACCAACTCGTCTGAGACCTGCACAAGCAACTCCATTCAACTCGAGTAATAATAAGTAAGGTAAGAACAGGTATTTGGCCACGGGATGCCGACAGGCAGTGCGACGTTTCGGTTTCTGAAAGTTTCAGTTTCAGTTCGGAGGCGTTGATAAAACAATTGGGGGTAAGTGGAAGAGTCTTGGCATCGAGGCTAACCCAATGGGAGAGGACAACTACTTCGTAACCGCAACACAAGGAGCGCCGGGTTGTTTACTACGAGTACTATTCCTACCAACTTGTACTTTCACGGAGTACTACGCTGCTTTACAAGTGTCGGTACTTTTACAGGTAGGACTGTGATGGAACAACACAGCGTCATTGTCACAACGCAGCAGGAGCAATAAGACGACGTTTGCCATGCACTTGGACAGTGAAGGAGAGGGAAGAGGGAAGAGGGCGAGAGAGAAGAGAAGAGACCAGAGCAGAGCAGAGAGAGCACAGGTTGCATCAGTCCGTGACAGTCACCGACCTGCATTTCTGCAGTGAAAAAGAACCCAGGAAAAAGGCGACGCTACAGGGACAGATTGACCAGAGACCACACGACCACACAGGTAAGCCACCAACATGTGACCTGAATGGAACGTAACCACCACTGGACTGCCTCACTCGAGAATGGTCGGCGAGCATGCGTGCAGATGCCCGCCCGATGGAACTGTCTGTACCCCGTACAAGCACAAGCACGAGCAGAAGCACAAGCACGCAGCGCACCAGGTCTCGTTGAATGCGTGTGGACGCAGGATGTGTGTCTGTGTGTGTCTGTACCGGCATATAGAACCATGGAGCTGCTGCTGGCGCTGGCAGGGTGTGAGAGAACGGTTACGGGGGATGTAATGTACGTACTTCTTTACGCAGTATTATTATTGCTCCGTAGGGGGGGTACAGGTAGGGGTGAGTTGTCCAAGAAGGGCATGCCATGGACTTGTAGTACTCGTAGTTATACCGACATGCAGGCTCACACGCGCACACAAGCAATACATGCATAACCCAACCCGTACATCGTGGTGGCCGGTACTAGCCTCCAGCTGGCGTCGTCGACGGCACTGACGTCAACCTCGAGCAGGTCAAGGTCCAGCGGTCGGACGAGTTGTGTTGGTACGGGGTGCCTGCGAAGTGCGTTGGGTACTTTACGGATCCCATCAGCCATGATGGGAACCGGCAAGCAGGCGAGTGCACGAACCATGGATCTGCTGTTCTCGGACGGCCTCAGAAAGGCCATAGTTTATGTACAAGTAGGTAATCCCAGCTCCCAGTTTGCCGGTAACAAGTGAGGCAGCGTTCAGATGGCCATCACAACGACCCTACGATACGGGGTGCTACTCGACAACCCACCGAGACTCGTGTAAGTGTGTGTGTGTGTGTGTTTCTATACATACTGCGTACCGCGAGTAATACATGGCTAGTAAGAAGATCATGTATGTCACAGCCCATGTAAGTCAGGATGTGCGCATGTAAGTAAGGATGTAAGTCAGTCAGTCAGTAAGTAATAAGTAAGTAATAAGTCACTACTTACATGCTTTAGCCATTGCCAACCCCTTCCAACGCTCCCGTCTCCCCCCCCTCCACCCTTCTTCTACGTACCCTTCTACCCTTCCACCCTTCCACATCCCTCCTCCATCCATACAAGCACTCGTCCCCCCAGGAACGGTAGTTCGGTAGCAGCAGACTATCTCGACTAGTGCGATGTATTGTACTTTTTCCCCTATTGATCGATTCCCTATCCGGAACCCATCCCTCCCCATCGCTCCCATCCCTGCCCACCCCCATCTGCCATAGTAGGCAATCTGGGCTTACACATGCCCTTGCTGGCACCCGCGGCCTGTCCCAGATAGGCAAGATGTTCTGTCTCCCTACGGCCTAGCGCACGCTCGACGAGGGCAAGTAAGGGGACTAAGGGGACTCGGAGGCGATCTGCCTGCTCTGGGGTGGGACTGTTGGGTGGTGTGCACGCACTAACGAGGTGAGATGTGTGCGTACGATGTGCGATGTAAAGCACGATGTACGGAATACACGAGATGGATCATGGGCCGTAGATCACACATGCCGTTGAGGTTACCGTCGCCGTTGAGTTTCGCTTTGCCTTAGCCGCCGACCGCGTGTCTGTGTCTCCAGCCTGTTCCGTCCTCGTACAGTACAGCTTAGCATGTAGCTATCGTGTATCCGTACTTTGTGGACTACCATCCTTACTCTTTCTTTACTACTGCTCTGCTCTGCACGTAGCAGTATCGAGATCACGCCGTCGGTATATCATGTCGTCTTATGACCTATTATGGGTAGCAAGCATCCATGGTGAGACTGGCGGATTTCGGCCTTTCTCTTTTACGTTCTCGCGCTCTCTCTCTTGGGAAATTGATATGATCGATGTGATGATGCCAAGACGCAACACACGAAGACATCCAACAATAAGGGGCACTTGAGAAACGGTACGTATTAAACGTGCTCCGTCGCACCGAGAGAGCGTTGGCGATGGCACAGAATCTCCTTCCGAGGCAACCAGAGAAACGAGACGAAACAATGCTTGCACAGTCATGGTCAATTCCTGAAATAGGTAATTAAAAGGAGATAAAAATAAAATCAAATAAAATATCCAAAAGGGATGATTCCGAGATACATACGTTCGTGCGAAGGACGGAAAATTGTCCACCGTTTTGCTTCAACGGTCATACAAATTCCTACTCGGAGAGACGGAGAGACGGGCCCACCCGTGCGCTGCTGACGCTCATTCGGCCATGTGCAATCTGACCATGCAGTTATGCAGCACATGCACAACGGGAGGCCTGCTCGCCAGGGAAGACACGCATTACGTGAGCATTCAGGAGTAAGCAGACTCTCGGATGGAGAATAGTCGATACGTGCCGTCGCAACGGCGAAGCTACGGCAAGGATCTCTGAAACGGTCTTTTTGTCATGTCGCGACATCTCAGGTCCAGCCGGTCGGCGCTAATGATGCAGTGTACATTTGTCGAAGGCGTTGGTTATTCCATGTGGGCGTCCTACGAGTCGGCAGGCCGTTTGCATGCGAGTAAAGTACTTGTAGGAGTATCGTAAACAAGCAATCACATAATAGCGGAATATTGTACGGATCGTGTATCGTAACTGGTAGCATGGTCTCAATAATAATAAGGCCGAGCTGTTTAATTACATGGGATGCCTCGTACTTTGACACTCGCCGGGATGGTGGACGAGTCGGTAGGTACTTTATTGCGCATCGTACGTCGCAAGGGACCAAGGTCCCCAGGGTGATCCGTACCTATAATGCATCTACTATCGTGAGATGCGAGAAGGATGGTCCCCGATCCCAACCGTGTCATAGTAGGGGTATGTTATTCCGTATCGTATCGTGCCTACTCGGACTCCATGGAAGTGCGGAATCTGGACGAGTACCGTACATATCCATCCTAGCGCAAGCCCCAGGGGACCAAAAAAAGAAGCCGGGGTGTGTCTTATGATCGTATTCCTCAGAAGAAGCGCCGAAGGTGGAAATTGGTCGATGATCCGCAACAGGGAATCCGGCAGCCCATTATTATTCCTGTCGTGTCAATACCGAGCCAGCGGGACGGGCATCCATACAAGCCAGCCAACCATTCTTTACTGTGTTGTGCACCATGTCAGTCTGTGTAAGTCCATAGTCCGTGGGCGCATACGGAGACGGGGGGATGGACGGCGTATTACTACGCATAAGAAGAGAGTCAGTCACATCATCGTGAGGCACGTACAGGAATCCGTTTGTCTCATCGCGTCAGATAGCAACCAAGCAAACAAGCAAGTCGTGGACAGAGTAGGAGTAGGCAAGTCACCGTCACTCGCCCTCGCATCCCGGTATACTACGTACCATATTTCCAGCTGTCGCCGTCGGTTTTCAGCCAGTTTTCAGCCATCGCCGGCCACCCGTTCCATCCATGGTGCCGGGTTCGTCCCGGTCGATCATTACAGATATTGCTCGCCGTTGGGATTATTCAGTAGCTCCTTTGTGCGATGTGATCACGTCCTGTACCGGTACGAGCAGCAGTATTCGAACCAGTCACTACGGAGTATCGGCGTCAGCACCAGACCAGCAGCCGACCAGCACCCCGAACCAGGACAGGAGCGGCAGAGGATCACCCATCGTGCGTCTCACCTCGCAAGTAGGGGCAAGAACAAGACATGCCTACCTCCTATTAGCGTCGACCTCCTGAATGTACGCAGTAGTATGTACGTACGAGTACTCGTAGGTAGCTGCATGTCGACGATGCGAGGGTAGCATCGGCTCTTGCTCCCCCATGCTAGGCCGCTTTCAATCAACCCTACGGAATTATTATCTGCGCTAGGTGCTCGCGGATTATACGTAGTGCAGATCCACGTTGATGGTGACAGGCAATACGCAGCAATACGGAAATATAATAAATCAACCATGCCGCAAAGACACCTAGCGCGGGCTCCTTCACGGTAGCGTTGCAACATGCGCGTACAACGGCCTATAGGGATGAAGCATCGAGACGTCGCAGGGCCTAGGGTCCTCGTTAGGACACATGTGAAGCTAGGTAGGCATGTGCGATAGGTAGGTCGATCGATGAACTCCGTATAGTCCGCGGTAGTCCGCATTCCGTACAGAAGAAGGCAGCATGTATTTTTGGAAAGAAAAGAACTGTCACTCTGTATTCGTGGTGGGCCTTTTGCGTGTTTGTGCCCGCATCATGCAACCACCCAATGAGGCCATGGTCCAGCATGGTTCATCGACGACGGGAGGCAACCAAGGGAATGGCGGAATGGCGGCGCATGCTGCGATCAGCGCATCGTAGACTTCGCGTACTTCGCAGACGTTTCAAGAACAACCCCCCCTGGCGCATTAATAGACAATATACCCAATGTAGCTGCCGAAATGAACCAAGCCAAGCCGCACATGGGCATTTAAGATTGCCCAGCGTTCGCCTGTACTCGTATGCTAGGCGTCGTATATATTTAGATCAAGATGAGGTGTCTGGATTAGTGCCTAGGTGAAGAAGTGAACAGGCAGACGAAACTCACCGTCGATGCCCAGCCTGCCGAGACACGACATGGTCGAAGCCACTGACACTACTTACTGCTTCATACACCTCAGAGGAGTAAGTACGATTAGTACGGAGTAGTAGGTGCCTAAGCATACAGCCAGTGATAGTACGGGACAGCACCACTGCTACGGTAGCGCAGTTTGTCGGCGGCTGAGGGTATCGTGAGCGATCCGTACGTACTGGTACTGTGACAAACGAAGACAGAGCTAACTCAACTACCGGTAGTTGGGCGTGGAACTGCTGACTTTGACAGGCGATCTTTGCTACAACTACCATGATCCATCGACGGGGCTTGGCGGAGGCCCGCAAACGATCTTCGGTCACAGCCCCGTTGAAGCCCACCCGTACGTACTCGTACAAGTACTCGTACGTACTTCGTACATGTTCTTCTGCACACGCTCGTTTAAAAGGGGAAAAGGGTAGGAATGACAACATAAGGATGGGCTATATCGGTGCCCAAGAACGGCATGGTCGCCTGTACGTCTGTCCTTCTGGCCTTCTGGCCTGCGTGACCATCTCCCAACGCGCACGCTAGGTCGTGTCCCTATCAAGATCCCCATGATCGATGATAGGCATACACTAGTGCCGTGTGCGTCGTCATGAGACGTTCGTGTACTTGACGAGTACTCGTACTTCGTAGCATACGGAGTACTAGCAGTAGGCATTCCATCTCGCACGTAGTTGGTCGTTATGACACGACAGATCCGCGCTTCAACTCCACGGTATTAGCATGTACATATCATGCTCATGAGTATCGTATGTACGAGTACTCGTACGCAGTAAGTGTTTCCACACCGGCAAGCACGTCGCAGCCAGAATGGGCATAGCAGCGGTGCGGCGCAGGTTTGTTCTCGGCTGAAAAGAACGAGAAATGAGCAGCTTACCGGCCATGGCCCTACAATGAATGGTAGTGACACGACCCGGGTACAAAGCAGCAGGGAAGGGAGACAAAGGGATTCGACGTCGATGCTGTTGCAGGCATGGATGTGGTGCAGTGTACGAAGTACGATATGTACTCGTGCTGCGTGTCGTCCAGGCAGCTGGAGGAGAGAGAAACGCTCTGGATCGCGGATGGAATCAAGGGACAGCTGGAGAAAGTACGAGTACGTAAGCATACCGGTATCCGCACTAGCAGGCACTATGTGGGGGCATCTGCTAAGTACTCCGTCCTCAATACAGTGCGCACACACTAACACTGTGGTCCCAGACCTGATGCCCGTCAGGGGCCCAGCGCAGTGCCTGTAACAGATCCACCGCGCCGCCTAGCGCACACTAGCCTCGACCACTTGTAGCGTGCGCTAGCCCCCGGAACAGGCTAGCACCAGAGGTCAAACCGCTAGTGTCCACAGCGTCCCGACAGACTGGGATGGCTCGTGCAAGGAATACCGTTACTCACGGCAAGTCCGGTGCGGATCATAATCCAGTTGGTTGGCATCGTTGAGCGTTGTTGAGCGCTAGCGCCGCTGATCCTGTCAAGGGCCACCCCGGCAGCGCGACCGGGGTAGTCGACCGGGGTTAGGGTCGTCGACCGGGGCTGGGTGTGACCGGGGGGGTGTCTGCGAGACTGCGACTCTGCCTGGAACATATCGTCGCGCCTGGGGCGTGGGCCCGGTCAGCACAAATCAATAGTGCAGTTGTTCAGAAGATGGTCGCCGACCTCGAGCTGCAATCCCACGCTGCCGTCCAACCCTGACCACCTCGACCTCTGTGCTACCCAGTGCCGCCCAGTGCCCTATTAATACACCTCGCTACCAATCGCCCTGCAAACACTGTATCGCGCACTGTACCTCCCTCAGCTCACGACGGAGTACGAGTACGCTTGACGCAGAAGGTACACTACATACATACGGATTACTCGTACGTACACGATATCTCATCGTCGACAGGTTACCGCCGCCAGGGAGGTGGCATGAAATCGTATGCAGGCATCATTCAGCATACAGCATATTACCAGGCAGAACACTCAACACATACACATGAACGCAGTGCTTGCACGTACGAGTACGCAGCACGCTGTGCGCAGCACATGCAGCGGGATAATACTGAGATGAAAACCAGGGCGTGGCCGGCGGGAGTCATGTTCAGCGATCAGTCAATCGGATATGTTTATTACATCTATGCAAGATCCGCCACGAGATTTCACCGTCGTCGGTCCCCCTCTTGCTGCCCCTGCCTGTCCGGTACGCTGTCATACACAACACACGAAGGAGAGTAAACGGATTAATATATACGAGTATACGTACATAGATAGAGCAACAGAAACAGTAATAGCAAGCATGCGTAAAGAATGTAGGCACCTAGCTGATATATATGTGTGTGTGTGGATGTGTGTGTTCACCGCCGACACGATGCCAACAACGGGGCCCAAGCGACCGTTTCGCACCACACACACACACCTTTCTCCTCTCGTGTCTCTCTTTCTTTCTCACCCATCTTATAGAGATAGAGAGACACACAGCCGGGACGCTGCAGATATGTATGCAAGTACGTACATACAATGCGGGTGTGTGCCAGGCTGGATTGGTATCCCGTATCAGACATGTGTCGGAATATGTAGTGCACCTACTATATCGAATCCTCGCACAGGATGGAAAAAAACAAAGAACGGGGGGTGGCCCTCACTCGCCCGTCGAGGTCGTGCGTGGAAGCCGAAATGGCGGTAAGTGAAAAGAAAAAAAAATGTACGAGTAAAACAATATTATTCCGTACATCCTGCGCGTGCTCTGCGTGCGGCCAGTCCCTGCCTGCTTGCCTGCTTGCTTGCCAGCCTGCCTGCTCCATGCTTGCTTGCTCCATGCCTGCTTGCTTGCTGCGAGCTGCGCTGCGCTGCGTACTCGCACGTACATGAAAACGTTTTTTTCTTCCCTCTCTTCGTCATTTACCCGGCATCGACAAATAAGGCTCCGCACATCCGTCTCCAGCGAAATTGTGGTTCCCGCTGGCCCAGCGATCTGGTTCAACTGTCGGCTATCGAGCATCGAATTATCTTCGCCATGTTTGGTTCGTCCCGGACACTGTGTCGGTACTGCCCACTGCCTATCGTACTCTACCTACTTTGTACGTATCGTACTCCGTACTGCCGTCCACACGTTCGTCGTCAGACATCCAGTAGTCATACTCCGTAGACTATTCGTAGTATTACTCGAGTAGTAGGTCTTACAAGCAGTTGTCTTTCTCACAGACGATCTCTATAGCATCATTCCAGAGAAAAAGGTCAACGTTATCATTCATGCAAGCCAGACCACTGCGTACACGATGCTGTATCGTATGTACCACGACTCCGAGGTGATACCTGCTTGCTGCAAAATCAAATCCCTTGCTTGCCGCGTCCAAGCGTAAGCCGTATTCACCTCAAGCCTGGTCGAGCCAAGTTGTGCGAGAATACCGACATCACTTAATACCTCTTATAGAATCCTAATACACCTTCACAAATCCCTCGGGCGCTCCGGTATCCTATTAAGCATAACAACCCCTGGGGCATCTCTCCTGACCAAAGCCTTCATCAGTTAGTCAGTAGATCACGAGTACTCAAAACTACGATATGTGCAGACTGTTTAGCAATCAACACTGTCACAAACAGTTAGGTAGTTGATGCCATGCGTGATGCTCCGTGGACCTATCTGCAGATTCAGGAGAACACCAGCCGACGATAACTAAATCAGTACTTGTATGCCTTGTCAAGAAATGCATATATAGCCGTGATGTATTGCCATTTTATTAGCTACGAGCTGTAAAGTGGTACTTAGCTAGGAGGAGAAGCCCTGTGCCTTGGTGGTGGTGGTGGTGGTGGTGGTGGTGGTGGTGTGCCCGTCATTCATGATGCATGCTCTGACCTTCTCGAAACAGTAACGCTCCCAGTCTCCATCACCTGCTTTATGCGCCAAACACTAGCCAGCCCTTATTTCTAAGTATGATAACGCACAGGCAGATGCTCCTGTGTACTCGTAACGGCCCCTGAGGCGGGGAGGCGGGGAGAGGTGTCTGGCTGGTTGAACATGGCCCACGCGTTGAGCATGACACGATGTACACCCCAAGCCACCCAACACATACTAATGCTGCCTTGCTAAGAATCAGAAGCCACCATGAGCTCTCTGCCTGGAGGAGCAATGTTGCCTAAGCTACCGTGCACATTTCTCAATGCATTCAACCCGTTTCTGTAGCAGGCATACATTCATCTTTTCACCTGGGTAGTGGAAAGACCCTGCTAGAGAATAAGCATTCAGGAAGGTGGTCATTTATTCTGTCTACGAGAATAAGTGCTAAACAGGCTGTTGAAGGCACGTTTTGAAGCCATGTGTGCCTCTAACCTGCTTTGCCACGTTTCAGTCCGTGTGCCTTCTTGTCCCGCGACAGGTTCGACGTCAGAAGAGTGTCGGATGCGATCGCTTTGACTTCGTAGCGGTTTTCTCGTGCACTTTCCACGGCCATCTGGTTCCTCGGATGGCAAGGGTGGCCTAGTGAAAGAATCTTGGATGGCCGTACGTGGGTGCTTAAGGATAGGACGAATGAAGGAGCCCCTGGTTCCTGCTGAAGCCGCATGAGAACTGGAAGGTGGATGGACAGTACAGCTCGCCTGATCCCGGCGACTCGCCGTTGCTACGGTTGCTGCATGTCCATGTTTCGAACCCGCCTGGGCCGGATCTTTGCAGACTAAAATGGGTTTATCTTCTTCCTCTGTCGAAGATTGGAGGCCATTCGCCATGAGAAAGTTGGCATTCAAGGGTAATCGCTTCGGTACTGGCGAATAAGTAGTCGCAGCCAGCATTTCCTCACCCGCCAAATTTCTGACAACGGTCCCGTCACTGTTAGCTGAGTCGACAGGAGTGCGTGTGGCTAATTCCTGGTCATGTTGTGACGTCGAATGCAGTGATTCTCGCCATGAAACGTATTTGTCTGTTGGTGAACCCGCCCCTGACTGAGTTTGATCACAGTCACCCAACTTCGCCACGACTGGAAGGTCTTCGAAAACGTTGCCTGAACTATCATGGTGTCTACGGCATGCGCGCCTGCCTGCCATGGCGGCGGATTCCTTTGCGAGGGCGTCTAATCGACGAATCTTTTGGCTTGCAAGACGATCCTTGTCGTTGTCTAGGATATTGGGAATCGTCATAACTGGGATGACGCTTAGTTGTTGATATCCATAACTTACTGGCAGTTTGGGGTAGCCTGGGTAAATACCTACCTGGTTTCCGGTCCCTTCCTTTGGCAGTTTTACCGCCGTTATCACCCTGGTCTGCCGGAATTAGTTCTGGAGGTAAGGTCGAAGGAGACGTCGATTCTGTTGTCGCTGTAGCTCCATGTCAGATATTAAACCCCCCGGTAGAAAAGCCTACTAAATCAGGGGCCCTGAGAAACATACCGACGGTGTAGTCGCTGCCCCTTCTGGCTCGGACTTTTGTAAATAGTTCGAGAGCTTTGTCTCTGCTACGGTCGACAAGGCTATTTGCCCTCGCCAAAGTTACTGCTTCAAGACCCCTCTGGGAAGTGCTGGCCTGAAGCAGAGAGTAAGTCCTTTGAACACCCACCAAGGATCTTCATCTAGTATGTATGACTCACCAGAAGAATTTCAAGTCTCTTCACCTCGGCCTGGTATTCCGACTCCCGCACGAGCCAATTCTCAATGTTATCCTCATTGATTTGTTTCAGTTCCTCGTAGGCCTTGTCCGCCTTCTGAAGGTTGATCTTTGCCTTGGAAAAGCCCTCCAGAAGATGGAGAACGTATGTGTTGTACTTGACTGGAATGGGTTCGAGTACTCCATGCCGCATGATCTGTGCCTGTAGTGCCTCGACCATTTGTTCCAGCGACTTTGTGATGACACTGAGGTTAAATGATTGTTGCGTTAGATGTGGCATAGAATTTCACTCACCGGATTGTACCAAACCGCATCTTCCCAACGAATCGTAAGGTCGGCTGTGGTGGAATCCCTGTCCAAGAAGTCTTCCTCGACCTCTGACGAGCCTTGATAACTTGCAGCATGGAATATACTGGGTCGTCTATAGTCTCTTTCACCTTCGCTAGAATTTGAGCGTTGAGGAGCCGAATGCGATGATTGAGGGCGCGACATGAGTGATCGAGGGACTGATGTACCGCCGGGCATCTGGCTGCCTTGGTTCGGCCTCACGCGGAGAGATGATTCGGGCATGATCCCGAAGTGCCTCTGAAACGATGTGGCGGAAATTGTGTGGTAGACAAGTGACGATGGGGGAGGGCGACACTGATGGCAACGACCGATGACGATGTCGGTAGAAATAATGGATAACGGGATGAAGGTGCTGGCTGTGATCGATGATAGAGATGGCGGTGGTGAAGGTGGCGAGAGTGGTGAAGATGGTGAAGATGGTGAAGATGGTGAAGATGGTGAGGGCAGTGACGGTGGTGCATGCATTTGGGCAGAGACCACCGACACAGACAGCGACTTCCTAAGATAACGATGGTCGATACTGTCTGTGTAAGAACTGGCAACCACCCCCCGAGTGTTTGCCTGCCTCGCACTTGCCGTCTTTCTGCCCTCGGTTTTACCCTTTACCTGATTTTACCCTTTACGTGAATATAGCCCGACTACGGTTCTCAAGCATCCTCGATGGGAATTTACGCCGGTAGATTGATTACCTAAAAAGGCCGACAACGCGGGGACATTTTGCAAGTTCATCCTCGGGGAGATTCACATACTGAGGAGGGCGAAGTTTTGATGTGTGTTGTAGTAAGTACAGAGGTCACCATGGAGTCAATCCGTCCATACTCGGTTGATAATGCATTGGAAATACAAGCAACACTTCTGTAGACAATGGGATCGAAGACTGCTCGTGATCGGCTCATGTTTTATGGCCTAAGCAACCGTGACATGCTTCACTTCTGTTCGTTGTTGAGACTCATGCGAACGCAAACCACAACCGATACGATCCAAGCTATTTGAATTGCCTTGATGTCTGTCCTACGTACTTCATCTTCTTCCATTCCAGGGGGAGTCTGGTTGTGCTTTTTTCATCTGAAACTAGATTCTGTTTAGGAGCACTGATGCCACAAAGCCAACTTTCGACGTAGGATGCCCGTGATTTCCGTATGGCTGTCTAAAGCCACCTTTTACCGTGCTATGACCGATGCTAGAATATGTAGACGAGATCAATCAAATAGATCACCCGCCCGCCGTCGTTGTCTGGGTTTCACCGCGGGCCCGTCCCCAAACAACTCCTTTCCAGCATTACTGCCGAATTGTTCGGGGAATAGCTCTTTGACTGATTTACCAGCAGCCCCTTTAATGGCAAAACCAGTATGAGAATTCCTCTGACTTGCCGCACCGCGAATACTGAACGCAGAGGCCCCCGTTGGATCGGGTGTCGCCGTAACCCGGTCGGCCAGTTTGCCCTTGCCAGGGACTGTAATACGATCTTCCAGTTTGCGACTCGAGGTAGACGGTGCTACTTTATCGCTACTATTGTCCATGATGGGAAGCATGATGCCTTTGGAGAGTAGGGTCGCAGTGTCTTCAACATCATCCCCGAGCCGACCACTGTCATATCTATCCCTCGTAGGGAAGAGCTCCTTAGGACGGTTATGGCGAGACACATGGCTTGTGGACTCATGCGCCCTGTAGCGCATTCGCTCGCGTGATGCGGCTGCGCCCTCGATCGCCAGGTCGTACGTGTCCCGATCGACATCCCGGTCGCGCATCGGTGAGGCTGAGCGATCTCTGGTAGCCCTGTGTCTTGAAGCTATGGCATCTGGGAATAGTTCCTTGCCACGATTTGACGCTCGGGGCGAAGTCCTTTCCGTTTCAGTTGTTTCATAATCGGGTGTGAACGACCGCCTGTGCCGCGGGCGCGTTTTAGATGAATAGTTGGCAGCGTAACTGTCATCATAAAGATTCACGTCAAAAGGTTCTGCTTCTTCTTCTCTTTGTGTTTGTCGTCCGCGGCGGCGGGCACCACTGTCGCCGTCCCGTTCACGATATCTCCTCGTCTCATTCCTCCGTCGGCGTTCCTCGGGATCATACTCGGGATTTAGGAGATAAAATCGACTTCGTGCAGCGGCACCCGCCTGTTTCTTGTCACTTTCGAGTGCGGGACGTATGTGTAAAACCACCTCTGGATTTGTAGAGAACGCTTTGGCAGCGAGCAGCTGTCGCGGAGGCAGCTGTGAGTCATCTCCGATGGGCTCAGCGGCGAGAGCAGCGAGGGCTTGTGAAGCCATAGTGGCAGACGCAAAGAGCAGGTTGGCTGAAGTGTCGTCTATCCATTCTATTCGTTCGAGCTCGACGTCGCTGTCTGAGCAGTGTTGCGCAACGTATGCTTTGACGTCATGGGGGTTCATCGCGTCTAGGCCCTTGATAAAGACCTTGCAGGGACAACGAAGGTCAGCATCGTCATCAATCTCGCCTGGAGATCGGTTATCCTGCATTGGGCACTCGTTAGCACGGTAAGCAGCAAGCAGCGACAATGCGGACAAACCGGGTCAGGTCCTGCAACAATGGGCTCGTCCGGGACGAGATCGACGTCAACGTCCATGTTATGATCAAGATCCATTAAATCCATGGCGCAATCTGGCGCACACGCAGTGCTGCACAACGGAAGGAGGATGAGTCGATGTCTCGAATGGCCGGATGGCTAATTGGCAAGTATCGCGAGATCCTTGGCTTCAGAGCGAAAGCTTGCTTCCTCGACGCCAGAAGGTGTAGGCAGGATGGGCCGTATGGACGGAATACCGAGCTCTATGTCGCCGCGTTATGGATACCGTAAGAATAATATTAAGTTCGTTCACTGAATAGCTTCAAAGACCATCGTAAGAATAACGTGAGTTGGCATTAAATTGGAATGATGAGTTTGGATAAGTGGCGTGGAGGTCCAAGGCTGAAGATGTTCTGGAGTAGTTTGTAGAAGAAGGTATGGCATCTGATTGTTCTTGGCAACATGAAGTTGGCTATCCTACCTAACGCTAGTGCTACGATGCTTGGCATGCGCGCTAATCCGTAGTGCACCTAGCCTGTAAGTACCTCATGCGTACCTACCGTACGGAATACTTGTCGGGCCACGGGTGGTACTGCCTACCTCAGGTACGCAGATCGGCTGGATATATTCCGTTAGGTAACCCGCAAGAATGAGCTGGGCAACGGGATAGGTAATCCGAACAGTACCTTCCTCCTACTCGTAATCCGTATACCTATACCTATTCCGTACCTCGGACCGTACAGTACCTAACGTTGATGCCCGCCTGGTGATTCTATTCTATCGATAAGATAAGAGCATTATCAACCTTGGCTGCTGGTACCTATCATACCATGGACGATGGGTTGCTGACCTTTCACATTTACCTTAGGTATCTCACACGGATTGCATGGCTTTTGGGATACGAAACACCTTAGGTAGGGTGGTTTTGTGTAAAGAATGAAAATGGACTTCACCATTGCTACCTTGTAATATACCTTAGGGCGCTAGGGGGGTATTTAATATTGGGAACGGAGAGGAATTCCACTAATTTATTGAATATAGCAGCAACTTCGCACTTTAAAAGCATATTCATTTCGGCAATCGCATACAGTAATGGTTACTAAGTGGAGTTCATGTTCATTGGTGAACATTATGAAATTAAGGAATTGATGTTGTAATGAAAGTGATGATAAGTGATGTTGTGAAATTGATGAATATTTTTTTGAAATTGATGTAGTAACGAAATTGAATTTGAAGATGAAATTGATATTTATGTAAGAACGAATATTTTTTTAAATACATATCGTGAGAGAAAATGAAAACAGTATGCGATATAAAGATGATATGCAAATTTAGAAAAGAAATAGATAAAAATACATATAAGTGGAGTAAAATCATTGTAATGATGTAATGTGAAACTTTAATTGTGGAGATGACGGCGATCAAAAAAAGAAAAAAGGGAAGGAGGTTAGATTAGATGGGAAAAGAAGGAAGGTGCGATGATTGATTGGAGTAGTATAAAAGAAAAAATTATTGGTGATGTTAGTTGTATTATGTACGAAGCCACAAAGGGCTAAATCACGTGCTGCAGTAGCCACACACACATTAGCTTATTTAGGTGTATTGGAGAAGAACCTCGTACGAGGCTTCTTCTACTTTACAACAACAAGACACTTTATGAATACATATTCGTTTCTTCGAATCCAAGTTCGTACGTACGACTAAGGGATTACTAGAATCTATTCAACAGGTGACTTGGTTTGATTCTTTTCTTCTCTTCTAATTATTTTTTTCAGAGATCAGATGTATGTAGGTTACTTCTCTATAGTAGTGGCTTAATATACAGATAGAAGCTACTTATATAGATAAATAGATAGATAGATAGAGAGAAAGATAGATGGATAGATGGAAAAAAAATAGAAGTTAGAAAGATAGATGGATGGTTAGATGGTAGATAGATGGAGAAATGATTGAGTATGTGGATGGGTAGGTGGGTGAATATGTGAGTGGAGATGTGGGTGGGTGAATAGGTGGGTGGGTGAATATGTGGGTGGGTGAATATGTGGGTGGGTGAATAGGTGGGTGAGTGGAGAGGTGAATAGGTGGGGGAATGCATAAGTGGATAAGTGGGGGATAAATGAGTGAGTGGATAAAGAGGGGTGTAGGTGGATAAGTGTGTAGATAAATATATAGGTGTGTAGATAGATTAGATTAGATAGATAAGGATAGATAATAGATTACATAATATATTCATTATATGCATATTACTTTTTAAAAATAAATACATTGAAATTGATTTTGACAAATGAAATTGACGTTCATATGAAATTGATGTTCGCGATGAAATATTCTTTTATTTGAACTTGTGTTTGAGTTTCGGACATGAATTTCAGTTCAACTCACTTTTTAAAAATATATGCAATTTCCACAAAGTTCTATTCAGAAAGTGAATATCAATTTCTTCCTAAATACATATCTACTTTTGATATGCAATTCCGGTTTCAAGTAAAGTAAGTTCCCTACTTCGGGGGACTCCATTTCTATTCGCTAATTGCATTACAGTGATCGATTTTAAATACCCCCCATGCGCCCTAAGGTACCTACCTTCTATCGTGAGGCTTGGCCTGTATCTCGTCACTTGCCACAACGAATTGGTGCAATCAAGTCTTATAAGTAGTTGGCTTATATACAGAACCAAATCGGGAGAGGAATTCCATGCTGAAGTCTGGCGGCTTCCTTTTCAAAGTTAGTAGGAGGTAGTCTTGCGGAGTTGTATGCGAGTAAAAATAATTCTTATATACATATAAGACCCCCCCTAACGTAAGAATGGTATGCCACGAGGTATGAGTAGCGGTATCGCAATAGGATCTAATTGTATGTAAAAAACAGTAATTGTTCATGTATGCAAGAAGGGTATTGAACGGTTTTATTATTGAGTCTTGAAATGGGGGTAGGCGACGGGAAAGGGGGTAGCGTCAGGTGGTGGAAGTGTTTTCGTGAAATAACGGAAATGAAACGACCCTGCCAGCTCTGAATTAAGTCTTTGAAATATTCGATACTCCTTCTCTCGTCTATATGTGAAAGTCTTGAATAATTATGTTGCTGACAGTATCAAGCCAGGCGGCTGGGAGCAACTGCTGTCCGGTTTACCGACTAGGGCACCTTGATTCTATTGGTTTCATTAAGAATTCCTCCCACATATATGGCCAGGGCCGGAGAATGTTGGAATTGTAGTTGCACTATGCCGTCTCGACTCCGTGTCTGCATGCTTCAACTTTCATGCGTGCTACCTTGGGCCGCGAGCCGTCAGCTTCCGCTGTGCTACTGAAGCTGGGCGCCCTCGAGATTTCTGACGCGGTACGCTTGAGGCATGGAAACGACGGCATGATATCGCCGGCTGGCGGTCTATCTCCCTCTCCAACAGTGTCGCCTTCCAGGTAACCATCGGGGGTATCCAAGATTGGATCATAATCCCAGCTAGCTTCGAGACCATCAAGATGGCACGGAGATCGTCGAAGGAAATGCCAGGAGAGCGTATCGTGAACCATGGCAATATAAAGCGACTCGACTTTTCCCGTGGGATCGCAAACAGCACAGTGTTGCCTTAGAAATTCCAAATCAAATGGTCCGCCGCGCAAGCTGGAATCAAGAGGTCGCAGCATCGGCAGACCTTGAAGAATCACCGCATCACAAAGGCGCGCTTGAAGCGGCATCCATTCTCTCCCGCGGAGAAGGCTACCAAAGGCTTTAGCAATAGCCGCGCTAAACGATTCGCTGTCCGTTCCATTCACGGGTATCATCTGGTGAAGCCCACGAGACAAGCAGCGCTTATATGCGTTGGTGTCCTTCTCGAAGGGGAATGGTTGCGCCGCCATAGGTAAGAGAGATACATGTACGGTCCATATCCTTTGCGCCTGGCTTGATCCGGTGCTGCTCAAGGGGTTGGGTGTGACTTCACGAGTGATAGAATAAGGGTGCGTCCGCAAGATGCCACTATGGCGCGATACCCATTGTTCGGCCGTATGCGCCGGTTCAGATGCGCGAGCATGCGAAGGGGTGCTTCTATCTTCCAGCGCCTCAATGCGCTCTTCTAGAGCCATCTGGGCCTCGTTTTGGGCCTCGTTGATCTGCGCCATCCTATCAACTAACCTCTGTAGAGTGTCGTCATGACTGTCGAGCCGCTCATCGTAGGAGACGAACCTACTTTCGGAGGCTGCTTGTCTTCTGACAAGCTGATCCAATGACATCCACGTGCGATTGACATTTCCATAGCAGTCCTTCAGCTCTTGGCTCGTCTCTTCCATATTCCTCTCGGACTGTTCTTCCAGATCACCAATTCGTTGCATGACCTCATCCAACCTTTTGAAAGCCCCTTCCGCCTTCTGAATGCGTCGCCGGATATCCTCCATCTCAGTGGACTTCACATGATAACACGACGCGTGACCACAAAGGCATAACACGCCAGGCTGAGACCGGTTCAGTGTAAAGCCGACACATGCGCAGCGTAGGCCTTTGATCTCTGGGTTGAGAAGGATATACCGGCAATAACCACTAGGTAAGGTCTCTTCCTCGACTCCGGGTTTGGTGGGCGCAGGTGACCCTGCCCTAGATGACAGCGACGACTGGGTCGACATACTCCACCACTGGCCTCACAAGCTACCTCCGAGGCTCGGAATGGGTTGAGAGACGGGTCTTTCGTACCTCGCGCACCCCACAGGATCGCTGTATGTTCAACTGCGGTTCACAGCACAGCTCGTCCTATCGAGAAGAGGGCCAACGAAAAAGCAATTGATTCGTGAAAACAGTTGACTCTGTCCATGGAATAGATCTCGTGGCACTTTGTACCAGCGAAGGGCCCTGCAAACTGAATACTGGTAAGATGTGTGGTTACTGGTATCAGGAGAATAAGCTAGGCAGACCCAAACGAAGTTGGAAGGGGAGCAGAAGCAGCACAATCAGTATGAATATTCAGGTACAACTATGGGAGAATGATGACGGGGAGCCCAACTGGGTCCAAAGCTCAGAACGGGCGAGCTAGCGTGGCTCGAAGCGTTGGCACAGAGGTCTCGGGAGGACGGCTACACGGTTCTGGACTGGGGGTGGGTATGTGGTGATGATCGATGTAATATTTCACCGTGAGGGGATGCAAGCTAGGTAGTTGGAACAGAGACAGATGTATTCTGTAATCCGTACTGATCCGTAGTGACGGGCGCACACGCATGAGACTGCAAGGGAGTGGTAATGAAGTCAAGACTGGACAGTTGCGGCGGTTTTTGAAGAGGGTTCATGCGGGTACTTATTCTGAGCGACACAGAGTGGGAGGAAGCCCTATGGTGTGAGGTAAGACTGTGCGTTCACTGTAACAGTACAAAGTCATGGTTCGGCAAGCGACGTTGCAGATGATAAACATGTAAAGTAGAGATGAGTTGGTAACTCCTGTGACAAGTATTGAGCCGGGGTGGTCATCATGGGCGGATGAGGGAGTCTTGACCCGGATAACTGCTAAAGTACGTTTATATGAATTACAGATCGTTGTATAAATGAATACATACCTCTATAAGCAATCACGTTCCAGCTACCACCCCGCACCTACGGATTAGTAGGTCTCATTGTGGGGTCCACGATACCGACCATATCTAGGTACCTACCATACTTTGTACTCTACGGAATTGTACCATCAGATGGTGATGTCAATATTAATTCTATCCGTGACCCAAGTGTCAACTGAAGCACCTGATTGTCGGTCTATGTGAGGTAGATCAAGCATGCACGTGATGAGGAGCAGATCACTCGCAATTCTGTACCGCCGTGGTGGGCTCGGTGCTACGTTTGTCATTTGTACAACCGATCGGGTGCCCCCACGCAAGCATATCTCCTACAGAAAACACTCGACACCGAGGGAAGTGACAACCACCTCCAGTACAGAATGCTGAGTGTGAGTACGGAATATGGTAATACATGCCAACCGGTATCTACTATCGAGTGTTCAATCACGGCGAGAATTGGAGCATAATTAGAGCTCCTATGTTAAGTTGACTCGAGGTGTGTGTGCATGGCTGAACAATTAGCTGACCGTAATCCGTATGGAATACGGACTACCTACCTACTTTTTACGTATTCCGTATTACGGATGAGATCTTTCAAGATCGATGTCTGCCCTTATATAGGCATTATACGTGATATATACATTCGTGCATGTGCATTTCGTGGCTATTGCGTAGACATAGGTATCAAACCTAGGTAGGGACATAAAGAGGCAAACTGTCTGCTCGCAAAGAAAAACCGAACCCACTTCCATTACCTTACGGATTACAGCACGCATCACATCCCCGACTGGCGCGCTTTCGTCACCTCCACTACCAAAGCTACATACCTAGGACGACCGCTCACGTACTCGCACCCGGTAGTTAGGTACTATAGATCGCCCACACTAGAAACTACCTATCAGTGCCAATTCCACATCGCAATGTCAACATAACACAAACCATACGCCATGTCGGACCCCGCTGCCACTCTAACCTCGCTGCTGCGCGCTTCGACCATTCAGGACCATGACGAGGTCCTGAAACTGGCCAACGCCGCCATCAAAGCCTCCAAGCAGGATGTCGATGCCCACCACACCCGCGTCGTCGCTCTTCTCAAAGTCGATCGCTTTAACGATGCCTTGCGCGCCATCTCCGACGGCGGCTATGCCGTAGAGTCCAGATGCATTTTCGAGAAGGCCTATGCTCTTTACAAGCTCGGCCACCTCGAGGAGGCCCGCGACACTATCGAGAAGGCCCCTTCGGACCAAGCCGCCTCCCGCCCCTTCTGCCACCTGCGTGCCCAAATTGCGTACCGCGCCGAGAGTTTCCTCGATGCTGCCACTATCTATCGAGGTCTTACCGCCCAGGAATCCACATCGCATGGCGACGAGAACGACATCGCGATCAACGTCTTAGCCACCAACGCGCAGCTGGAGTGGGCCGGTCTTGGCCACCGGGTAGACCAGGCTGCCAGGAAGACCTCGCCTGCCGACCTGGAGTCCTTCGAAACTGTATACAATGTCGCTTGTGCCCATATTGCACGGTCTGAGCTTGCCAAGGCTTCCTTCCTTCTCAAGCGCGCGCGGGATCTCTGTGAAGCCAGTGAGGATTTAACCCCTGAAGAGAAGAAGGCAGAGTTACTTCCCATCCTGGTGCAACATGTCTACGTACTCTCTCAGCTAGGCAAAGACACGGAGGCTGCCGCCCTGGAGAAGCTGATCGTACAGTCTGAGTACGTACCAACATAAACTCGCACGTCTTTCCACCAGCTTACCATTTCTTTAGGATACAAGAAGCACCTACGAAGGTAATCGCTCAGAATAACCAGGTCGCGCTAGCTGGCACGGAAGGAAACCCTTACTTGACCCACCGCATTTCTGAACTCACAGGTAAACTGTCGGGAAACGACAATCTATTCGAGTACCAGCAATCTATAATGAAGCGCAACAAACTCGCCTTGGACTTACAAATACAGAAGTTCCAAGGAACGGCTTCATCAACCAACCAACAGATTCTCAGTGCCTCCAAGCCCGAAACGCTATTCGATGTTGCCCCCCTAGGTGTCATCAATGCCGCCGCTCGCGCTCAGATGGGAACAGACAAGGCTGCCATCCAAAAGATCCTGCCTTTACTAGAGAAGCGCACCAACGATGTTGGTGTTCTGTTGAGTTTAATTCAACTCTATGTTCAGATGGGTAACCCCGGTTCAGCTCTGACCATACTAGAATCCTTCTTAAAACGCCTAGAAGACGCTACTACCGCTGATTATGCGGATGTGCGGTTTGCCCCTGGCTTGGTTGCCGTGGCCGTGGCGTTGTACCGAAGCCAGGGCCGGCAGAATTCGATTCGGGAGGAGCTGGCTAAAGCCTCTGCGCACTGGCGGGCGAAGTCAGAATGCCCGTCAGCCTCTCTCTTATTAGAAGCCGGTATAGAGCTGCTTCGATCGTCCAACCCTGAAGACGTATCGGCAGCGGGCGCTACCTTCGAAAAACTAGTCGCATTACCCGGTCAGGATATTACTGCAGCAGCCGGGCTCGTGGCATCTTTTGCCACTCGTGACTATGCGAAGGTTGAGCCTTATATTCAGAAGCTGACCCCAGTCGAGAAGCTGACTGCCGGCATTGACGTCGAGGCTTTGGTGAATGGTGGTGTATGTTCGGTCGCGGCTCCTAAGCCCGTGACAGGAAAAAGATCTGCGGTCGATGAACCCGAGAAACCAAAGGCCACAAAGCGCAGCAGGAGAAAGCGGCTTCCAAAGGACTACGAGGAAGGCAAACAACCAGACCCGGAGAGATGGCTTCCGTTGCGCGACCGAAGCACTTATCGACCGAAGGGGAAAAAGGGCAAGAAGCGCGCGCAAGAAGCTACGCAAGGAGGAATCGTCAAGGAGCCGGAGACTCTAGAGCTGGTGGGCGGTGCTGGCGCGGTCAAAGTGGAGAAGGCGACCGGCGGTCAAGGAGGCAAGAAGAAGAAGAAGGGCAAGAAATGAACCCGTATAAATGCGCAGCTCTAAGGCCATCATGTACGGTTTACGTAGGTCACTTTTAGTGTCGATCATCTCAAGATCGCGTATACAGCTATGAGCGGCCTTCTTTCGTCCATGCCCGATATTCGATTCGCCATAACCTATGTAGTATTAATGTCCAAATTCAGCCAAGACGTCGTGCAGGGAGCCCCCGGTCCCCACCCCCCATTCCCGTCCCGTCCCGTCCCGCTCCGTTCCGACCCCGCCCCCCTAACGACCTTTCAACATTCTGCATGGCATCATACCTCCCAGTAGTCCATTCGGAAAGCAATGTAGGCACGAGAATAAATTCGGGACGTGTTCGTCAAACATGCAATTAATAGCAACTAGGTATACAAGTCGCGGGGGCCGCAAGAAAGAATCTGCCCCCGAAACCACTTTAATAACACACAAAATGCAAGCCAATATGCCCTCCCCCAACCCAACTGATGCTGCAGTCCCTCCCTTATACTGGGACACTCATCAGTTACCTACTTTACACAACCCTGCCCGGAGTCCACCATGCTTCTTTTTCTCTAGACTTTTTGTGATATGATGATCCTCAAGAGAAAAATGTCCCGATAGAGCAAGTGATGCATGGTAATTTGCCCAAACCCATCACCCATTGATAACGAAATCAAATAGTAAAAAGCTCGGTTGTGTGAAAACTTGTTTTTGAAACGAGTATATCTGCCCACCTGATCGCTTCTTATTTACCGTTACATGATGATGAAACCGACAATGAAGAAGTCACTCCAGGCCCCAGAAACCTCTAATCTCTTTTCACTCGTGTTTGCCATGCCTTCAGAACGCCATAACCTGCTATGAGAACAAATCTTCGTGTTGCTCCAGAGAGACGATGATAACCATTGAGTAAGCCCGTGCAGAATTCTAGGAAAAGAACAAGTTTACTAGGCATTGACTTCTTGAACCGCCGAGGAAGGCAAGCTGCTAGGCTCGTCTTTCCCTTCCTCTTCAACAACTGCCGTGTCATTCTCACGAACTGGGGAGCTAGGAGGATCGGGCGTGTAAAACTGAGTCTGTGGAGGCGATTCCGAAGAGGGATTCTCGTCTTCGTTGTCGTCGTCATCGAGTGGCGGTAGTGGTGAGTGGCGACCGTCTGAAAAGCTCAGGGCAGCGTCGCTGTCATCGTCTGCTGGCACAACTAGATTCCCGCCGGCCGCGGCCTTTTTGGCTCGCGAAGACGAGTATTTTCGGTGAAGGTCTCGGAAAGATCGAGCCGTCGCCGTACTAGCGCTTGTGATCGATCCACGTCGCTCCGAAGACTCGCCAACATCATCGGTAGACTGAAGCTCGTCAATGCTCCCAGAAGACGTAGCTGCCAAGTCGCTACCCTGGTGGGACTGCTTCCGAGTTTTCAGGTGCTCATCCGTCGCAATACCCTGTAGCTCATTGCCGAAGTTAATCACCGAGGCCTTTTTACCGTGAACCGTAAAGCTGCCGTCGCCACGGGAGAGGACTTCATCTCGTGTGCTGTCATCAGCTAAACCGCCGGCTGAAGTAGATTCTCTCCCCTTCTTGCTACGGCGGTGCGATAGATGACCAGCACTCTCGCGCAGAGTGCCTCGCAGACTGCGCCTGATTTTCCCCTTGTCAGATGATTCCTTGTCAGCCCCGCTTATGCTGCCTCGTTTGCCACGGTCTGGTATATCATCAGTAGTGTAAGCCGAGCTAGGACGGCGATTGGCGGTACGTTCGGGCTCCGGTTCAAGGAGCCCGGCCTCTTCAAGAACATGCCTTTCCTGCTCATCTTCCACCAATGTTTCATCCAAAAGAATGGTCTCAGGTTGGGACGGGGAGGCGGCCGCGTCATGATGGTGAGAGTCACTGGGGATAGGGAGCGAAGCCACGCTGGACAGCGAGTTTTTCCTCGTGCTGGATTGGCTAGAACTTGAATCTGGCCTGTCTTCGGCTATGGCTGGAGTCGCACTCGATAGAGGTGTGTGGAATGCTTCGCCGTTCAACGACTCGGTATCTGACTGTTGCATGAGATCGGCGGTTTGGTCCGAAGACAGGGCGGCGGCAGATTCCTGGGCTTGTTGTGAGATGATACTCTCATCTTCGTTGGCCTCCTCAAGCGTAAGGGAAGCATCGAGAGCCATATCCTTGAGGTCGCCACTGGTTTCTCGCTCCTCGGCTAAATCCATCGCGAGCACATCGCGATGACACTTCAATCTCCAGAAATCCATGCGCGACCATTTGAGCTGGGCAATGATCTTCGCTGCACCATTGCAGACTTGTTCCCGAGTTCTGTCCTGAATGGGAGCCAAGACTAGCAGATGCCGCGCGTTCCTGAGTTGTGTATCAACGTGTTTCTGCGATGCTTCGAGTTTCTCTTCAGCCTCCTCGATTTTTTGACGCATCATGGCTTGGCGCGCGACAAGGATATCTTGAGCCATCTGATGGTCGATCTTGCTCCTGTTGATGGCCACCTCGCCTGTGGGCGTTTGGACGTGTTGTGTCGCATTGGCGCTGTCCAACCTGCGAATCGCCCGACGGCTCTGACCTTCGTAGTTGCCACCAACTACACCGCGCATCCGAACACCAGACGTCCTGAACGCAGCTGCGTAGTTGAGCTTCGCGAGCCAGTCATTCCTATCCTCCTCACTTTGCGCCAGTAGCACCTCTTCAAGCCCCCCGTGCCTGACGTAAACAAACGCATTTTTGTGTCTTTTGTAGTTGCAGTCCCAGAGAGCAACGGCTCCTTCTGTTGACATCAATGCATCCGGCTTGAAATTTTCCAAGGGTGGCTTGAAAATCAGCGGTACGCCATCGTGTCCTGCTTTGACATGAACCTCATGCTGATGGACCAAACTCTTTACCCAGCCCGCGTTCCGGAAGAAATACAGCTGAGCTCCTGTTAATATAGCACCCCATTCCTGCCATGGTGACCGTGTCCTTCTCTTGTTAGCTTCTTTTCGCCAAAGAACTCCAACTTTGGTGACTTTGATGTCGACTATTCCTGGATGTGCCGCATCTGGATTATTTTGGGTCTTTTCTGTCATGAATGCGTCGGGACGCGACCGAGCCGACACAATCTGAAGCACGCCCGTCTTGAAGAAGGTCTTCTGGAGTTCTTTCAAGTTGAGGCGATTTGCGGTACCTAAATAACTGTAATGTTCTTCAAGGGGTATCTGGTCTCTAAGTGGCGGTCGCAGTATATCCAGTTTGCCGTCTAATATCAGCGTGTAAGGGTCGATTAGGTCTCTGGCTCTCCTGTTTGGTTCTGCGATCGCCGAGGGAAACACCGATTTCTTTTTTAATCTGATACTTCCGGCGCGTTCGCCGTTTACGTGGAAATCGTCTTCCAGATGGATGAAAGGCGTATAGCTAATGTTGTCGTAAAAACACTCCAGCACATCATCAAAGATACCCTCAACACGGGTGTTTTTGATATAATCTGCTTTCTGCATTTTGTATTTGTTGTTTTTGTTGAAGACATCTGTATGCAATATGAGCAGCGAGAACGCGATAAAATACGCCTGGTCCGGCGTGGCGTAGATGCCGGGGTTGCACTCATGGTATCGGTTCGCGAATGCTTGCAGACATCGGTCGATCTGCTGGGTTTCTTTGGGAAGCTCAGCCTCCATCAGGAGCTTCCGGATAGCCATGTCCATGGGCTCCTCGAAAAAGCTAAACGAGCGCATGTAGCTACGCAGAACGGCTGCATAGAACGGGTTATTCTCCTTCGAAAGGGCACTTGCGATCGTGCCACGAGCGAGCACGCCTTCGACTCTTGCGAGATACTTGGCGGGTGTATCATCGTCGCGGCGCTCGGGTAACACCACAGCTTCTCTCACTAACTGTAAAGAATTGGCTTTAGATGTATTCGAAATGGGCGTGGCGGGCGTCAGCGTCCCGTGCCTGGCAAGGTCTGTATTCTGGCGCATGCGGCCAAGACCTAAGAGATCGCCAAAGCTCTTGCGTCCGGTAGAGGACGATGTACGGGATGCTCCTAATTGCTGCGGGTCAATGAAGCTTTCGCTGAGAGAGCTCATCGTCGAAGACCGACCTCGAAGTACTGTATTTGACCGGGTGGGTGAATATTGACCTGAGTTCCGCGAGCTGGGTCGGAACAGCACGGTCGCGGGAGAGCCGGTCATTTTGTTAGCTAAGTTATTCAGACCATGGCCTGGTGAACCTAACGGTGTCGATCTATCGTGACTCGTGGACGGGCGGGATATGTCGGAAACATGCGTGGTGGAGGTGGAATTGCGAGGCAAAGGACTATTCGAGCCTGTTACTGATAATGAAGGCGTTTTGGATCGCTGGGGAAGATGTCCCAAGGGGAAAAGGGGCTCCGGTTGCTTCGGCTTGCGGCGACCAAAGCGGAACAGAGTAGAGGAGCTGGGGTTCTGTGGAATACTGCCGACGTGCTCGATAGAACCACCTTCGGACCTCGAGGACTCAGACAGACGTTGGACAGTAGCTGGCAGTGTCAAGCCATGGTCCTCGGAGGTAGCGGAGGTGGCGGAAGCGGCAGACATGGACGCACTTTTGGTTTTAGACGAGTCGTCGAATGTGACGACCTGTGTACCGGCGGGCGATTCTGTTCGTTGGCCTGTGATCGACTTCTTCTCCTTTCTCGTACCGGACAAGGCCTGCAGGCGGGATGCGTGGTCTGGCTGACCTCTGGGAACGTCGCTCGATCGGCGCATACGTAGGGGAATCCGAACACCCGACTTCTTGTTAGCCAAAGTGCCTCCCAGGGAATTAAAGGTGGGGGCCGTCGTGATGATGGTGGGAGCTAGCGGGAAACCTGTGTCAGCTCATGACGTCCTCAGCGTCAATACATTGAAAGTAAAGCAAACAAACATTGTACATACGTTCGGGCATTGGGGGCGGCTTCTCGGCCTGCTGCAGTTGTCTCCACCTAGTAGCCAACTGAGAGTCAGAGGCATTACGGAACCTAAGCATGTTAAACCGACGATGCCTCGGGGTTTCGTCCTGGATCGGAGGGGAGTCCGGACGGTCGAAGAAGTCCTGGCTCGCCCTGGCCGCCTCGATGGCCGGGTTCGGGCCGGTGGATAGTTTACGACTTTCGGGAGCCTGGGGAGTGGGACCATATTCGGGGGGATGGGTCGTGGATTGGGCAGGAAGGAAATCGGCTTGGGGTTTGGACTCGAAAAGAGTGGTGTGGCGGCGCATGTCGGACTCGCTGGCCATGACGCCGCGACGGCGTAGGAAGGGCATAGTGGAAAGGGGCTGGTGGCGCGGGGCGTGCGTCTACGTAGCAATGACACGGGCGATGCTGTGCTCGAGGCCGCACAACGTCAACTCTCCCGACGGCCGCGACCCATTGTCATACGTTAGTTCGTCAAGGTCGCAGCACGCCCAATTGCGACCGAGTCGAATTGGGGGAAGGTGGTGGACTCTTGATATGTGGTGGGAAATGATTGGTATCGAGGATCAAGGTGTTAGTCCCAAGGGAGATAGTAGGACTGCCTATAGGATGCTGGCGTTTCGGGGGGGAGGGGGGGTGTCTTTTTTCGATTTTTCGTCTTTTTTCGGTTCGTTTTTTCGACGTCTTTTCACTTCGTCTTCGTCGTCTTTCTTCTTCTTCTGCTTCTTCTTCTTCTTCTTCGCCCGTCTACTCCGTCGTCGGCTTCTTTTTTCTGCCCCTCTACTTCTACCACTGCGCTTCTTGCTGCGGCTCCTGTCCTGGTCCTCGTTCTCGTCCTAGTCCGGGCACTTCTTGTCCTTTTCCTATTCTTTCTCTTCGAGACGGGACGACCGCTGCTAGGATGTTTGAAATACGATGGCGGCCGTCCAACCAAGAATCACGGAATGGTTGATGAATTGGAAAAGCCAGTCTACAGCAATGTGATTATGGATTGGGGAGGGGAGGGATCAAAAAACAGGCGAGACAGACAGGACAGACAGGACAACGGGAGAGAAGGGAGTTGTTGATTACTAGGTACGCACGTCTGATTTACATAGGTAGTAGGTAAGATGGTTGATTTGATGAAGTGGTAAGTAAGGACGCTCAGAAGAGGTACCTTCAAGTCAAAGAGGGATTAGGGGGGGGTCGGGGGGTTCTCAGCCTAGACAGCCACCACCGAAGTTCGTACATTATGTATGTAACTTACATTATGTACATACCGCGCTAGTGGTTATATTGAGTACATATATGTGCCGCTAGCCCCGAAGCGGTAAGGTCAGATGGCCTTGCTGGATGACTAGGTACAAGGCGTGCCTGCTCGCGGTACCACGCGGTACTTCTGGCGCCGTCAGGGTCACTGCCGGTGCCGCGGACGGACGAGGTATCTGCGGGTACTGGTTCGTTACTGCTTCGCTAGCACTCCTCTATCAAAGTGGCACCAACCCATGCTCTGCCTACCACTATTTGGCTAGGTCCTAATAAGTAGCCCCTACTAGATACACGACATATAAGTAGCCCTATGAAATTCGCGCGAAAAATGCCCAAAAACGACTGGAGACGGATTTAACCTTAAGTGTGTTCGCAGAATTCCGTACGAAAAGACCGAAGCAGCCTGCAACTTGACGGACAGATCTGCTCAACGGTAACCCTAGGTACGGATTACAACATTGCGTATACCTCTAATAGACAGGTCGGGTAATGTGAACGTTCATGCCACCTGCCGAGTGCCCAGTGAATGATGAGTTAGACAGATGATCCCAATAACGTGGAGGGAAGTAATGCGCAGCACTAACACCCATCGGGGTGTTGCGTAATCAGAGCATCATTGTTTACACGAAGTTGGCATCAACGTGCGATACGTCGGTACCACGACACTGGCTCGCTGCTACCAGTACTGATGCCGATACCAAGCCGTACTTGCTTGTACCTACCGGCTTCGTACCACTTCTGCAGCCGCGGCACACGGTGGGGACCGACGGGGATAGGCCTACATACACGTGTTTGCTCTTAATTTATGACGAGGCGCCAGGCAGCTCTCAAAAATACGCACTCGTGGTAAGAACAGAAACCAACGAGATGTAGAAACAATCGACAAAGAAGATAAAAATCAGGATATGCCTGGTAAGACTCTATCTAAAGAACCTAGATAACCCGTTAGGTAATGTCGACAATAACCTCAGGAATTACGATCAGAATGGATTGGGATAGTTTTGGACGGATTATTACGTAAAACCGTCTGCTGCCATGGAGGTCTTCGCCTTCAAACTCTCGACCACTGCCAATGTACTGTTAAGTAGACACAAGTAATCCGTAATGCGCAGTGTCAGGCGCTCTAGCTGTGCATACGGTTTCGTGGCAGGCACCCAATCCTCGGTCCAACGTGCGCTAGGTACCTCAAAATAGACTTCAGGCATACAGAATTACGGTGCCTACCACTTGACAGAATTGCAGACGCCTTTCTCTCGCCTTTTCTCAATCCCCTTCTAACCGTGCTCCTTAGCTCGATGGTAGTCCCTGGTCCTGTCCCATCATCCATGATCCATCAGGTACCATCTCTCCAGTTACATCTATATGATTGACTGACTGACCGTCTTATGACCAAAGACATCCATCATCACACTGGTCCGTCAGACAGTCATTGACTTTGTAATCGTCGAGCAGCTACAATGCAACGAGCGTGACCTACCCAAGGTATTAATATCAGATCAGTATGCGTCTCGTTCACTCCCCGTATCCCTGCTTAGTCATTGGCCTCCTCCTCTTATGGCAAAGCGTCGCCTTCACTATTGCTTCGCACATCCCCGGCCTGCCTCCCGTGCGACCAGGCAGTGATGAGAGCCCGATTCGAGGTTCGGCGCCAGCTCCCCAGACATCCGACCGCTCATTCTTGCGTCGTCTCTTCGACTGTCTCTTCTCAGTCCCGTCGTCATATGCGTCGTCAAGTGGGAGCCTGACTCGTTGGGTAGACGACCGTCCGAGACTCATTGAAAGCTTGAGGGAGTATGAGGATCAAGTGGTGATTCGCTTCAATATATCCACCGCCCAAGATGAAGCCACGCTACGTGCCGTCACCGATCGCATGCTGCTCGATGTATGGGGATTCACCGACAGCCACGTGGATATCCGTGTCCCCAGTCGCCGCGTCCGCTATCTGACGCGCGCTCTCCCCTCGTCCTTAAGGGAGAACCACTCTGTTCTCGTTCCAGATCTCGCTCGCCTCGTCGCCGCCACGTACCCGTCTCGACGGAAATCTTCTGACTCTCTTCAACAATTCGACCGCGCTATCACTCCCACTACTCATGTGTTGCCTCAGCAGCAGGGAGTTGTTGATGACTTCTTCCAAGAGTACCAGCCTTACTCCGTCATCGTGGCGTGGATGCGCCTGGTCGATTCCATGTTTCGGGGACGTGGCCGTGTTGAGATGATCAGCATTGGCAAGTCGTATGAGGGCCGTGATATTCCAGCTCTGAGACTGGGCATACGTCCCGAGAAGAGAGCTGCCAGTACACCCCGTGAGATTGTTCTGGTCACTGGCGGTTTTCACGCGCGGGAGTGGATCAGCACGAGCTCGGTCAACTATGTTGCCTGGTCATTCATCCAATCGATCGACAAAGACCCAATGATCAACGAGATTCTCAAGCAATTCGACCTAGTTTTCATCCCAGTGTTAAATCCGGATGGCTATGAGTACACATGGGAGGTTGATCGACTCTGGCGCAAATCCCGACAGCGGACCAAGATGTCATATTGTCGGGGGTTCGACCTGGACCATTCATTTTCTTACCAGTGGAATTCGGTCGATCAACAGAAAGAGCCGTGCTCCGAGAGCTACGGTGGTGATGAACCCTTTCAAGCCGTCGAGGCTGCGCAACTAGCAGACTGGGCAAGGAACGAGACGGACCACGGCTCTAGATTTGCCGCATATCTTGATCTACACTCGTATTCTCAGCAGGTCCTCGTTCCGTACTCATTTTCATGCAACGTTCGGCCTCCCAACTGGGAAAACCTGGAGGAGGTTGCCATGAACCTCGCCAAACACATGAGGCTGTCAATGGGTGAATCGTATACTGTAGCGTCTGCTTGTGAAGGCGCTGTCACCGATTCGCAAGGGCCCCAAGTCGAAACCCGAGGGGGCTCGGCTATAGATTACTTCTACCACAAGATGAGCGCGCATTACAGCTATCAAATCAAGCTGAGAGATACCGGAAGTTACGGTTTCCTTCTTCCAAGCGACCATATCACCCCGACTGGCGAGGAGGTCTTTCACGCGATGAAATATTTGGGTGACTTTTGTGAGTTATATCATCTAGATGTTTATTCTCAGATCGGAAACTGACGTTATTTGGAAAGTACTTGGGAACAACGGTCGTGAATTCGCATGGGAATCCTCCGAGGTCGAAGAACAGGTAGCACAACAGCCAACGACCGAAGATGACGAGGAAACATGGACCGAGCTGCGGAGACGTCGAAGAAGAAATGCTGGTGTAGACCAATCGCGACGCTGATGCCGAGGTCGAAACACACGATGTGTAGAAATGTTGTCCGATAATAGTTGTCTGGAGCTGTAACGATATCAACTAGACAAAATGCGGCGTTTGGCAGTTTGGGCTTTACTTGGCATATATATTATGTCGCGACTAATAACTATTTTGGTCTACTTGGGAGGCTACTTTCAACTGGATGATCAACAAAAAAGTCGGTGCGAAAGGGGGATCGACGATTCAACGGAAGCGAAATCGAAATCGCGACACGAATTGTGTGCCTACGAGTATGGAATAATCCGTACACACATACAGTCAATGTTACATAGCTCCATGCGCAAGGAGGGATGGTAGGTGACATATCATATCTCCCATACCTGTATGGTTAACGGGGTAGTATCCTCAACCGCTGCGCCAGTGTGTACGATACGCCGGCTTTCGTGTCGCATGCTCATCACCATCCACAAAGCTGTTAAACAAATGCGCCCACATGATGGGAATGTACGAATTCTTAAATCCGAAGGGTATCTGCCCACGTCCGATGCTAAATACAAGTGATTTCTGGTTTTTACATGCGACGCCCTCCCAACTAAGCGCTCTGGACCATGTTATAGCTGGTCATCACGGCCATGACAGTCAAGGCCATCTTACCAAGCTGTGAGACAACGTAACCGGGAACACGACCCGAAGGGCCGAAGGAGACGTAGGCGTAAGCATAGGCAAAGCGTCCCGCGACCCAAGCGGCACCAGCACTGCGAGAAGGACAAGCGTTAGAAGACGTATTACACATACTCAACTTACATGGGGGAATAAGACAGAAGATTCGAGAACGACATACTAGGCAGCAGGGCCAGGGTAACCGAGACCAGCGATGAGAAGGGCAATGATGAAGGGGCCCAGGTTCTCGCCGTAGTTGGCGTGAGCGCGCTGAGCGAGGTTAAACTTGTAGGCCTTGGGGTCCTTGTCGGCCTGCTCTTGCGTCGCGTAAGGGATGGGATACTTGATGCCGCATGCCCTGCGAGTTGAGCCACTTATGAACTTGTGGTACGTGTTGATGAAGACGGATGATGTCGCGACGGCCAGGACATAGCTATGAAGATCTAAATTAGTCGTTTTGCTCTTTGGGTTTCGTTTCATATCTCGTTCGAAGAGACAAGTCGGTAGTTTTGAGACTTCTGCCACTCATGTGATGAGAGGTGGGAGTTGTTGCTCGTTGACTCATATCAGAACTTGCTTGAATCAGACTCACCCGTATTCCTTGGGGATCTCGAAAACGACAGACATTTTGAATCAGATTTCTTAGAGAGATGGCTGAACGACTACGCGATTGCAGATTTCTCAGATGTGAGATGTGAGAAAAAATATGAAGCTACTCGTATATCGACAAAGACTCAACGGAATATTTTTCTCTGGTCTTCCACGCGCTACCTACGGATTTAGAGGCTACGGCACAGATTACGGATTACGGATTACAGATACGGTTACAGACTCATATTCCCAAAGCAGTTGATCAGGACTATCTGGGTATCCTGTCATCCGTAATCCGTGCTCAATGCAACTTGATGCAAGTCAACCCGCCGCGCTGTTTGAGAATCGCGGTGATAGGAGGTACTTCTCTGGCGGAGGGACGAGTAGACAAGACAGACGGGTGCTTATAGATCTGCTATGCGACCAGAGTACCGGTACTTGTGCCGAAGGTATCGCCGGACAAGGGACGGATGGAGGTTAGACAGATCGGGACTCCGCTAGCCGTTGGACAAGTTGTCCACTTGGGAGCAACGGCCATACAGGGACCCACACGAACTACTACCGATGGAGGCACGACGACGCTAATTCGTGGGTATTTTGAGGCAAGGTGTTCCGTAGGCACCCTTCCTGTCCCCTAGCGACGCTGAATCCGTGCCTACGGAACACCCACGGCGTGTTAGTGCACGCCTCCTTCCTACACTAGAGACACTAACCGATCACGATGTCGCCTAGAAATCCACAGAAGGTCTTCGAGAAACACACCGGTCGATCACCGGTGCCCAAGAAATTTACCTAGGGACTCACCTGGTAGTGAAGGAATGGTTGACGGTTGAACAGCAGGACCGGCACGGAATATGAGGTACAGCACCAAGATTGAGGCTATAGTTTCTGTGTTGAAGACAGTCTCCTGATACTATCTGGTGTTTCTAAGTTGCATGAATATGTCAGTTGGAGGATACTTACGGAGCATCGTGAACAAGATGCTACCTAATGCGCGCCGTACCTATAGCATCCGTGCTAATGTCTCTCTTACGTATGTCGGTAGTTCTTATGCCACATCACTTTACACTCAAGACACATTGCGCTTGAGAGATACCAATGCGGAATTGTTTCCTAGGTACAAGCCCTCTGGCTGACATCTACGAGTAGTGTAAGATGGCCAAAACAAGGATTCAAACAGATGGTTGACAAAGGAGTGTCGTAAGAGGTCTTGCGGCGCGGCGGGGCTCACGTTCGTCCTTTCGGACAAGTCACATATCGGACGACAATTCCACGAGAGACGCGCGACATAGCTTGCCTTGCCGTTCAGCTAACCGTAAGGCGCATTTGGCGGGGGAGGCAGTCGGAGCTTGACAAAGGCTCGAAAAGGGTGTTGGAAATGGGACCGCATGGGCAAAGTCCTCAATGCACGATGACTTCCTACCTCCTATTTACTTGTACCGTATTAACGACATGAAGAGAGCACATCGACTTTCAAAAGACCAGTAGTAGAATCATAAGCGAACGCACACCACAGCATTCAAAGAAGAACAAGTAGTCTCTACATTTCGAACGTAAACAGGTAGGTAGCAAGAGCATCAATTGAATCGAGTTGAATTCCGGCTTGCGTTATCCCAGACGTCCCTGGACTCTGAAGAAGGTCTGGATCCTGCACTAATCCCACCTGGCTCAACTGTAACTTTGTGGGGTTAGGCCGCTATGATTAATTGCCTGCCGGTCACTGACCTCAGGAAATTGACGGGCACACAAACCGTAGATTCTTGGCACGTTCGGGGGATCCTGTCTCCCGCCATCAACTCCGTCATTCGTACGGGAGACATCAGAACGAACAAGTAAAAAAATATTTTCCATTCCAGAACGTCTCCTTATAACTTTACATGTTTGTTTTCCCGTATTCTCAGAATACACTTCACCGGATAAGTACTCGTAAATTGTGCTAGCATGCGATGATGAGGTTAATAGCCCCTATTAATCCGTCCACCTCTCCGAGGTCCAGTTCCTGGTACAACACCCGGAAGGTACGCTACAGGCATGGAATGCTAAGGTTCGCACCTACGAAATTGGTGGCTTGTAAAGTGTCATGCATCAGGTGCTCTGGACTCCCACTAGCCACATCTACTTTCCTGTACCTCAAGATACAGGCAGAGAACTGACCGACTGCACCGCTTCTCGGTATATCACTAAGTACTACATTTCTCTTATGTAATGGAATGAGCGGCCCGTTCTAGCTGATGTGTGGCTTGCGCGTGAGCTCCTGGTCCGTCTCACAAGGCCAACACCGACTTTCAGCATCGAAAGCGCCCCACGATCATCCATGAGCAGTCCAGCTTCCATCCGCAACATATCGACATGAACCAGTGGCCGCGATACCATCCACGATTCACATACCATCCAATTGTTTCCTCGCCCTGAGCCTGGCCATACAATCACAGACGGCCCGTTTGGGGGCCCGTAGCTTGTCATCACCATGAGTTCCTGTAAGCCAAGCCGCACGGGTCCCTGAGAGCCCGTTGCTTGTCCCCTGTCCTCGAGGTCTCCATCTCTGCACACGCCACGCCATCCCACTGACGCTTCTGTATTGCAGTAAAACAGTTTATTCGCAATGTGCGCGCCACGAAGACCATCGCCGACGAACGCGCCGTTATCCAGAAGGAAAGCGCTGCTATCCGAGCCAGCTTTCGCGAAGAGAGCCACGACCACAACGTGAGGTGCGGACAGACATCTTGCCCCCTGACCCCATTTCCGGACACCAGTCTCAAGAGTCAAGAACCTTGAGCCGAGAGCCGAGATCCACGAGCTTCTTGAGTCAGTGTCTAACCAATGTGTTGACCTACAGGCGAAATAACGTCGCTAAGCTGCTATATCTCTTCACGCTGGGCGAGAAGACCCATTTCGGCCAGATAGAATGTATAACGCTGCTAGCCTCTCCGCGTTTCGCCGACAAGCGTCTCGGTCATCTCGCGACCAGTCTGCTGTTGGATGAGAAACAGAGTGTCCTCACACTGGTCACCAACTCCCTCAAGAGGTATCTTCCACTCCATGAGGCCTTTGTCGTATGCTATGTCTCCCTACCCAGCTGACCATTCCACCCATTCAGCGATTTGGGCCATTCGAACCAATACATCGTCGGTCTTGCTCTCTGCACACTCGGAAATATCGCGTCCATTGACATGTCTCGGGACCTGTTCCCCGAGATTGAGAACCTAATATCCACAGCTAACCCCTATATTCGACGGAAAGCCGCCCTCTGTGCTATGCGAATATGCAGAAAGGTCCCCGAGTTGCAGGAGCACTTCGTTGAGAAAGCCGCCCAGCTCCTATCTGACCGAAACCATGGCGTCTTACTGTGCGGCTTGACCCTGATCACGAGTATGTGCGAGGCGGAGGAAGAGGAAGGCACCGACGAAGGCATCATCGATAAATTCAAGCAGTTCGTGCCTTTGCTGGTGAGGACACTGAAGGGCCTGGCCACGTCGGGTTATGCTCCGGAGCACGACGTAATGGGTATCACCGATCCGTTCTTGCAGGTCAAGATTCTTCGCCTCCTTCGTGTACTTGTCCGTGGCGATCCCGAGGGCACTGAGCAAATTAACGACATTCTTGCGCAAGTAGCCACCAATACGGATTCATCGAAGAACGTGGGCAACTCTATTCTCTATGAAGCCGTGCGCACAATTCTCGACATCGAGGCCGACTCTGGCTTGAGGGTCCTTGGTGTCAACATCCTTGGTAAATTCCTCACAAACAGAGATAACAACATCAGATATGTGGCCCTCAACACGTTGATCAAGGTTGTTGCTATCGAGCCCAATGCCGTGCAACGACACCGGAACACGATTCTCGAGTGTTTGCGAGACCCGGATATCAGTATAAGGAGACGAGCTCTCGACCTCAGCTTTACGCTCATCAACGAGAGCAATGTCCGTGTGCTGATTCGCGAGCTACTTGCCTTTTTAGAAGTCGCCGATAATGAGTTTAAACCTAGTATGACAAGCCAGATCGGCATCGCCGCCCACCGATATTCGCCGAACAAACGGTGGCATGTGGATACAATGCTTCGGGTGCTGACATTGGCCGGCAACTACGTCAAGGAGCCCATCTTGGCCTCATTTGTTCGGCTCGTCGCAACCACCCCGGAGCTGCAGACTTACACTGTTCAAAAGTTATACGTCGGTTTAAAGAAGGATATCACACAGGAGAGCTTAACCCAGGCTGCTGCCTGGTGCATTGGCGAGTACGGTGACTCGTTACTCAAGGGTGGCCAGTACGAGGAGGAGGAGCTGGTACAGGAAGTAAAGGAACACGAAATCGTTGACCTATTTACAACCATTCTCAACAGCAGTTATGCGACGCAGATCACGACCCAGTATATCGTCACAGCCCTCATCAAGCTCAGCACACGGCTATCTGACCCAACTCAAGTTAAACGGGTGGAGCAGCTATTGCAAATATATCAGACCGCCTTAGATGTAGAGGTTCAACAGAGAGCTGTTGAATACGGAAACCTCTTCAGGTATGACGAGATTCGCCGTGGCGTGTTTGAAAAGATGCCGCCGCCGGAGATCAAGGAAGAGTCCCGAGTTCTTGGCGAGGCCTCTAAAAAGGCCAAGAAAGCTGGCAATCGCAAATCCAAACTCGTGGCCAAACCCACAACAGATCAAGATCTGTTGGATATCATGGGCGATAGCACCTCCGCCTCTCTGAGCTCGCCTACTACGGACGCTCCTAGTAACACCGATCTGCTTGCAGACATTCTCGGTGGAAGTACATCCACAACGACGACTTCTGCCCCCTCTCATTCCGCGACTACAGCGTCGATCATGGATCTTTTTGGCCAAACACCATCTACACAAAGCCCTGCGCCCAGCTCCGGTCTGGATATTTTGGGCGCGTCTGCGCCTGCGCCCCAACCAGTTGCTGCTGCTGCTCCTACTGTACCTGAGGGACTTGCATGCTACGATGCCAATGGCCTGAAGGTGTCCCTCTACTTGCAGCGCAATGCTGAGGGAGCTGTGCAGGTAACAGCACGTTTCTCGAACAACTCAGGATCCCCATTATCGGACGTTGGTCTGCAAGCTGCTGTGCCAAAGACGCAGAAGCTGCAGCTCATGAGTATCTCTAATTCCAATATCGCTCATGGAGCCGATGCGACCCAGATGATGAGAATTATGGGAAGCAAAGGGGTAAGTAACGTACCATACGTGTGGCCTTTCCTTGTCTCCTGTTAATGCTAACTCTACTATGTGCGTAGCCCCTACGGTTGATGTTGCGAATTGGCTACACACACCCATCGGCCGGTTCAGTAATGGATCAGGTGAAGTGGACAGAGCCTTCATGAGTTTATGTTTCGAGCATTGGTGGTGATTGAGCAGGCACCGTATCCTCAATCGCGTCATTCGCAGTTGCGGAGGATAAATCCTGTCCTCGGCGTCCAAGGGCCGAGTAAGTGGCTAGAAAGAATTTGTCCTCATTACCTATATGGTAACCGTGAGTACGCTTGAATCAAGTGCACAGCTCTATAATGCGTCCAAGCAGGATATGGCCCGAGAAAAGGGGTAGAGACGCGGGAATGAAGTTAAACGTTGCTCATAGCTAGATGTGTGGGGTCTTGAAAGGAAGGATTCGATAGACATTGTCATGCGACAATCGTGTACGTACATTTAATATTCGAAATGAAGTGTCTGACCCTTCCGCCAGCTTCCTTCATGTTGCTTGAAGTGACAAGATGTCGCATATGAGAAGAGACTATTCCGTACGCCATGGCATCCGTCTCCTAGAAGTCAAACCCCCTTTTCTGCAATCTTTACCACCACTTCTCGCACAAGACCCGATGAGGCTCCATGCCGAGCCCGTCATTCTGACCCGTGAGCTTCGCAACAAACTCATCCGTCATAGTCGGCACACCGCAGACATACACAACACTATCCCGCCTCTCAGCAGGCGTATCCCCCACGACCTCAACCACATCCTGAACAGCGCACCTACGCGCCTGAAAAGGGATGTCCTCGCCCCCAGAACAAGCAATCACACCATCCTCCCTCCCCTCCTCCTCCGCATCCGCACCAGACGTCAAGAACACCCTCAACTGACCCCTCACCTTCTTCTCCCGAAACAAACCCGCAATCCTCTCCAAAAAGAGCATATCCCCGGCCTTCCTAGCCGTCATCCCAGGATCCCTAAGCGAGTAAAAGAAATGCACCTCCAGATGTCCCACCCCGACCTGCGTCGCGCCAAGACTACCCAGCATACTCACAAGCGGATTCACGCCCACGCCGCCCGCGACAAAGACCACGCGCCGCAGCGCCCGCACATTGATGCCGGGCGGCGGCCAGACGAAACTCCCGCCAATGCGGACCTGGAGGCGCGATCCGAGGATGGAGGCGGACTCGTCGCGCCAGAGGAAGGCCGCGGGCGGGTTATCGGGGGATTTCTGGACCGCGAGCTCGAGGTGAGGGTGATCGGTTGCGCGCGCGGCTTGTGGGGTGGAGGTTATGGTGAAGCCGCCGGCTTTGGGGATCCCCGGGACGTAGACGTCGAGCCATTGGCCTGGGAGGAACTGGTGCGCGTTAGGTAAGAGATTCAGCTAGACGTGCAGCTGGGTAGAAAGATTGGTAGAATTTTCCTCAGGCGCGTTGGGGATCACGTACGCGGATAGGGGCCGAGTCCTCTGGGATGCCTAGACGGAAGACGCGCGTCGTGGCATTGATTTGCTGGACGTGCTCGAGGACGACGGTGTGGAGTGACTGAATTGGAAGCTATTAGCTCTACCTCGCAAATATACGATGGAAGCCCCTGAATGGCAATTCCATTGAAGGCATATGTGCATTACTCACCTTATCCCGCGGTTCCGCGGCCGTCCTCTCAAGGTGATCTGGTTTGGCGATCATGTTGACGTCCGATCACTGGTAACTGTCTGGCATACGAAGAGTAAGTGTGTAGGTAAGAAGAAGATGAGTAAAAGTCTCGAGTATAAATATTGCTAGAAAATCTTATCTCTTCTTCCCCGCTCGTGCAGTTTTGGCTTCCGCTTTCACGTCGACTGCTGTCATTTTGGTGGGGTCGTCGTGATGCGACATGCTCATTCTGAACTTGTCAACCCGCCAACACCTCCTATTATCGTCCATGTTCATTGGCCTTTCAATTCAAGCTACCAAATCCCAATGATTTTTGGCTTCCATTCAAAGTGAGTACAGAAGATAAAGCGACGTGTATTAGTGCCGAAGAGAAGAGACACATAGATGAAGCGGCATGCGACAAGGTATGTGTTAGGGGTTAGGGGTCTCACAACTGGCGAAGCTGGACATTTTAAATGAAAGTGGTAGAGGCATTTCTATTTCTATTCTCTTCCTTCTGTTATAGCTAGTTTCAGTCGAATGTGCTGCACCTGCCCGAGGGTCATATATGCCCGTCAAGTGATGGCTCCTTTGTAGACCCAGAGAAAGAAAAAACCGTGGGAGGCATATGGTAATATTAGCAAGAGAATTGTACAGCAGTGAAGCAGCGATAAGAGACCGCCTCCTCGATACAGATTCCGGATGACTTTCTCCTACAAATTTCTCAAATACCAGGACCTCCCATTGGCCATGAATCACAGATAGCGAGTTCGACAAGATTGCACCCGACAAGCTAGCTCACTACCTCAGACTGCTTTCTTACTTCATTTTACCCACAATCGTTCGGGCGGTCTTGCTCACTTTGTTTTTCAATCTACCCGTTCTGTTGCGGAAAGATGAGCTCTGAGAGGAATCATCCGAGACCGTGGAGGTCTCCTCTACATCCAACTTAGAAAGAGAGCTTTCCGACTCTTCCACTCGCTGACCTGTTGCATCCGCAGGCGAGGGTGTATGTCGAAGCCATTCAGCCTCGGTCAGAGCAAGCACACCAGCCTGGGATTCGTTTTGGCCAGTGTGCAATGAGCTGTTTGTATTTGAGGTCGGCATAGGAGCAATCGTGGGAGAGGACGCGACGAATGAATCGTACTGAGTGAGTTGTCGCTCTAGAACACTGCCAGTAGTAGGCATGTAGACTGCCGCCGGTGCCGCTACGGGTGAACGGGCAGCATCCGTAGAACTAATTGAAGAGGCGTAGTCTGAGATGGATGCATCTTCGTCGGCTTCTGTACCGACAAGCTCTAGCCCCTGCATTGATTCCGAAGTAATCAGCATCGAATGTGCCGTACTGAGTTTGATTTCCTCGTTCTCGAAATCATCGCTCTCCACGTATTGTTTCAACGAAGGTGTCAACGACGGGCAGTTCGAGCGCATTGACGATGCCGAGGTTGGTCTGGAATGAATATTAGGAACTTCTGGCAATGGACGTGTATGTGCTTCAGCGAAATCCTCTATTTCAGCGGCCTTTTGACGCTCCTTTTCATCTGCGTCGTCTGCGCCATCCACAATTACTATGCTAGACTCCAATGACGCAGTGTTGCCAGTAAAACGTCGAGCCAGGAGTGGCGAGCCAACCCTTGGTGTAGATGCTCCCGTAGACCGTTCCTTACGTATATCGAGGGACCTAGTCGATACTGGCGACGAGCTAGATTCTGACTCGGGAATCAGGCTGAGCTGTTTGAGGTGCTTCATGGATCTATAGTGGAAGCAAAAGGTAGCATAGGGAGCATCCTTGGCATCGACCAAGTAGTAGTTGTAGTAGGTGGCGTCTTCCGGATTATTGACCAAGCCGCCACTAGGAGAACTGGTTGAGGTGAGGGTCACGATGTTAGTCAACATATATCAGAATGAATGACCGCGATTCGTGATCGGGGCTTACGTGATTCCGTAACGTTCTTGGTCTCGATAGCTGTCGAGTTCCAGTGCGATACGCTTCCGTCCCTTGCAGCGAAATACCTGCACCTCGATGACACCTCCATCTTCGGCAACGGATTTCTCACCAGAGCCAGGCGCGAAATGGAAAAATCGCGTCTCAATGCCGGGATAACCAAGCGCATTCGGACCGCTCTCTTCTCCCCATTTATCTGTTGGCTGGTAGAGAGCTCTGACGACAACGCCTGCAGAGCAAGTCTTGAGATTGATACCCCAGGATGAGACGGGACGCCCGTTCATAGTCATCTTGAAAAAGATGCACTTCGAAGGGGGTGGCGACAGGTTGACAGAATAGTGAAGCCAAAACTGCTCGCCTGGAGGTAGTTCGCATCAGTATGTGCTCAGGGGTGAGAGCCAAAGAAGATAGCGTACCGGCCAATGAAGGGATGTAAACTGAGATTCGCGGATTCAGCTTTTTTAGGCGCGTTGGGTCAACATCTTCAGTTGTAGGCAGAGTGCCAGCTTCCTCTGGTGCGGGATCGCAAGTCATTGGCGGCGTGCTTGCTTGACATAAACGGACCGAGGAGCCATCGGGGTGGGGATACTCGGGGAGCTGCTTGGCCTTGAGGCTTGTATGGACGGAGATCTCGATTCCTCGGAAAGATGGCATCTTGTCTGATAGGTGCGGAAGAGTCTCCGAGTGGTAGGAGTACAGCAAGGTTAAAGCAACAGAGTAGTGCGCCCCGACTGGCAGGAATCAAGAATAGGGGGAAGGATGGGGAGAAGAACAGAATGTCAAGATACGGAGGAGACATGAAGGGTGGATGAGAGAAGAAGAAGGGAGAAAAAAAAAGACACAAATTGGGGAAGTCTTTCTGAGAAACCGCAACCTTGAGAGGGGGTGGTCGTAGCTTCTGGTTATTCGTGACTGCACAGAATGGATAAGAGCAGGCGCGAATGAACCGTGACTGCCGTGAACACTCTTGCCAGGTGGGAAGAATCCCGATCGGCCCCGGCGGTCTTTGAGAAGCCTGGAAGCATTCAAGATATGCGCGTTTTTGACAGATGCACTGATCTTCGAATCTGAGTCCGTGTGTATATTGTCCTCTCCTCTTGACTCAATGTCCCCCTTGAGAGAACATACACTTACATACCTACACAGACACAAGTGTCCATGTTGCGGCCAGCTTCCTGTCCACCATGATTTTGCTAGAAGAGGGACTCTAGTAAAACTTCAATTAGCACATACCTATAAGTTGTTATGACTCTGTAAAGGAGCTGTCCTCTTTCACGTGATGGCTGGATGGAAGTGGCTTCGGCTGCAGATTCAGGGGTTCCCTTCACCCCGAGCTTGAAGGGGGAAATCTGTCTTCGGGTACTTGTAAGAGGTTTGACAATCAGGACATGCCCTGTTCAGTGGGCCATGCTCTTGTTCAGGTCATGATATATCACTTGGACGCATCGCATCACTTGCCTAGACTCTGGACTGAGATCAAGAGCATTAGCAGCATGAAGAACACCGATCCTGGCCATTTTTCAGCTCTCCTTCTCTTCACTATGAGCCTCTCTCTCTCTTATCTTTCCGGGCGTGTTGGGGTATCGTCCATGCTGGAAACCGTAAAGCAAGGTAACAGACCAGGGGCATACCGATGCACCCCGTTTCATTCAAGTAGGGCATGAGCCTAATGGCCATCAATTCCATTCGAGGGCCACCCAATATGTACATGCATCGATCGAGAGAAAAAGTCGCACACACGGATCTATTGGAGCAATCATCCGCCTAACACCTTTTTCGTGTCTTCCTCCTTGTCTAGCAAGCCTAGGTTCCTTATCTGACCGGCGCTCGGCGCGTTCTCTCGGGCGGACGAAGCTTCGGCTCTCCGGTAAGCAGCCTGCAGCAGCCGGACTCTGGCGGCCTATAAATTCGGGAGAGATCCCAATCAGCTCAACTACACGCCGTGCGTTGCTGGAGTTCCGGGGCTCGTCAAGGACTAACCTCCTTCTTGTGGTGCAGGCACTCGTAGTAGTCCTCTAGGACGGGGGCGCACTTCTTCTTGCCCGAGTCATCCTCGGAGGATGTGTTGACAACATAGCAGGCAAGAAGCTCTTGCCAGAAGGGAAAACATCGGCCGGGGCCTGCAACAGCAATTGCGCGGGTTAGTGGGCTGTCGTCGCCGACGCGATCGGTTGGGAGTCTCCCGGGGACGGACTACAGACCTCCGTGCAAGCCGTATCCAGAGGCCATGGCGGGCGATACCTAAGTGAGAAGACGCTCGGGGGGTTCGGTGGTCTCGACAGTCGAGGGGGACCCAAATGGAGCTTTGCAGTCCGTCGTTGAGATGATGGGCGTCGGTTGGAATTGAACCAATCAGTGCAGTTGAGTGGCTCAAGCGCTGCTTGCTTGTCGCCGATGGAGGCGTTACCTTTGGGATTTGAGGCGGATGCGTGCACGCCAGCGGTGAGTGGGGTGAGTCATGTATTCGCGTTATGATTGGTTAGATTGACGACATGGCTATATATTCACACCTGAGTACTTTCTTACATTCACCCCATACAGTGCGGATCTCGGTCGCGCTAAAGTCACTTACGTAGTGCAGGTACCTTGTACCGTTGCCGTTTAAAATGCACCCACTCGAAAGCTGCCACCAGCCCGCATTTCGCAACCTGACAAGAGTCGCGATGCCGTCGTGAATCTTGCGACAACCGGATTTCCACCTGCGCACTTCTGACCAACCCCTAGGTCTCTGTGAACTCGGCCATTCCTTGCTCCTCTGAACAGATTGGTCAAAGGCATTGTCGAAGAATGCCAATATTTCCCCAAAAATGACAGCTTCCCTGTCTCCGCCGAGAGTCCTCCTGCTTGCCGTCCATTTCGCCGCCAATTCTAACGTGCAAGGCTTGACGGCTCTGGTCGCCCACTATCCCAATGTCCTGCGCCCCGAACTTCTGCTGAGAGTACTTCTCACGTGTCTACCCGAGACCCTTCACCCGAGCGAGTATATTGGGCTTATAGAGCGCATCGCGTCGGGCGACTTGTATTCCGAACCGGACTTGTTCGTACGATTCGACGCCTCTTCGATCCAGGACTTCACCGATGCTGAAGTTGTAAAGAAGGTGCGGCATCTGCATCTTCTGCCACTTACCTGGGACAATGCCCCTAGGGATGTTCTCGAGGACCCCGTATCGCTCTTCTTGATCCGTCGTGCTCATCGCCTCGATCAAGAAGCCGGTCTTCTTTCTCAACTACCCGATCTCATCGTACCGTTCCTTCACTATGCACCATACATTCGCATATGGATGGTTTCGGCTCTTCTGCCCTTGCTGCGCCGCAACGAGTACTATCCACATGAACCCATCACACAGACATTGGAGGCTTTTGAGCGCCTAGACAGCAAAGCGGCCGTGACTCTGTTGCTGTCGCAAACTGGTGTTCGCGACGAGGATTTGCCGCACTTGGGACGAGATCTGCGTGGACTGATCGGACCTTGGCTCTACAACCAGGCGAGATGGGAATCGTCTTCAGAAAATCAGGATTCTGCCGAGGAAGGGCGAGACGACAACACATCTTGCCCAGCATGGCAACACGTGCTCGAATGGCTCATTATGCAAGCATCTACATCATGGAAAGTGGCCCTCAAGGCATTCGACCAGTGGGACGGACCCGGTGATGTTGACCTGGGCGGTTACGGGTCTCAATGGCTCAACGAAAAGCAGCGAAAGACTCTAGAATACGGATACGCTCAGGCAGCATTAGCGTGCGCATACCTAATACCAGAGGCTTCCGTCGAAGCCCTCTCCGGCATTAATAATATTATCACAAAAGTAATGACCCTACTAGATCAAGACCCCTGCCCGACTCTACAGGTGGCATCCTCCCTTCTCCCGCCTTTCATGGAACCAGGGGCTGAAGGACATATTTGGGTGAAGAGCACTTCACTGATGCGAAACAATCTACTCGAGGAATCGAACTATCTCACCACACCAACCAAATTATCGGCCCAGCTTCTTCACGTCTTGACGTTGAGTGCCTTCATCCTTACAAAAGCTGGAGCGCCCTGCAACGTGCGACGAGCCGGAGAGCTGGCGTTTCTACAGGATGAGCGGGAACAGCAGACTGAGGCTGTGAAGTTCATTCACTCGATTTCTGCGCAAGGGCCCAAGAACGATGACAAGTATTGGATTCGCGCAAGAAACGAGCTTCTCTGGCTTCGTGATTGGGGTGCTGAAGAAGCATCCGGCTCCCCTGATGTTCAAATTTTTGGAGTTTTTAGCCGATTGGAGAAGGACTTCCTAGAAATCCAGTGCCTCAAGGCATTCTTGGCAAATACACGTACGTAGCAGGCACGCTTCCGCTGCTGTGCAACACTTACTGACGCGCAATCAGGTTATTCTCTCGCTAAATCTATCTATGAGGACTCGTCGGAAAGACCACTCGATGAAGAAGTCCTTCGCGATACGATTGTAGCCGCGGCCATGGAGGCATACGACAATGCCTCAAACCCGCATCGCGGGCGTGGTGGCGTTCTGAAGTGCAACGACATGTGCGTTTGTTTCTGCTACTGTTGAGAAATAATATATACTGATATCCTTTCTAGCATCAACGCATTCCCTCAGACTCTACCAGAGTCACATCCTACATATAAAAGAATTGAAGCCCTACTAAAGGCGACCCACGGCCTCTCCGAGTACCGCCTTGTTCTGAAGAAAGGGGAACCATTCACCCCTGTCGTTCTCAGGGTCCACACCGATCCTGTCTCCATCATCGGGACTGTACTGGAACAGAATCCTAAGAGTTATACCCACGTACAGAGCCTGCTCGATATAGGGAAAAACATGGTCGACGCTGGCCTCCTAAATGGCGAAAAACCAGGACAGTCACAGACCAGCTCAAAGCCATCCCCTGATCATCACATGGATGTTCAGCGACGCATAATAGCGATGTGCATAGACGCCGCCCTGACGGAGGACGACTTCGAAACAGCGTATTCCTACGTCACGAATCGGATCACCCCCCTCGTATCAAGCCAGACACGCGACGACTATACCTGGAAGGCCGCATTACAGGCAGGCAAATATCGCCGGACGGACCGCACCGTCAAACCAACACACATCGGCACGGCGAGCGGCAACCCAGACGTCCGACACCTTGAACAGCGCATCGGATGTCTCCAGACCGCAGTCCACATCGCGCCACCAGCAACCTTACACGAAATCCTGATCCTATTCCGGAAATGCGAAGAGGAGCTCAACGCCGCCCTTAAAGCCGAAGAAGCCCAGGAAGCCGCGTGGGACGATAAGGGCGACCTACAGGCGATGCCTGGTGGATTCACGAGCACAGTACCAGCTGGCGTAGTCAGGAGTGTGCCGAGGTCCTCACGCCATGCTGAGGAGCCGCCCATGTCGCTTTTCGATCTATCGAAGGCGAGCATGTCGCGCGCGCAGCGCAATTTCTCCGCCCTGTCGGCTTTGCGCAATGTGCAGACGCGCTTCAGCGAGACAGAAGGAGCCGTCGCGGAGGAAGCGGCCGGACAACCACGGGTCCGGAAACGGGATCAGCTGAGAGAAGCGGCCGTGGGTACGTTGGCGTCGGGTGTGGGCTGGCTGATTGGAGCTCAGCCTGTTGATAGGAGTCAGGAACGGGAATGAATGCGGGATAGAGGCGTAGTGCGTTGTGGAGTTACATACATATTCCAGGGGATAATGACAACAAGTAGCATTGGGATTAAAGGGGGCATGTTGTGATATGATGCGGCTGTGGCCTCGCCACAGTAATTACCAGTTATTTCATCATAATATCACTCAGTCAAATAATTCTGTTTATAAAAAGAGACTCCTCATTCTGAAATAGTGAAATGCCTTGATAGGAGAAAACTACCCAAGATAGAACTAATAGAACTACGCCATAGGGTGAAAGACCCATACCCCTATTCCGCCTGTCCGTATATCGTGACCACCACTCCTATCCCCTTTACAAATACCGCCCCTAGACTGGACAGAACTACCGATACGGACCAAACGACCCACGACGTCTAGCCGTAAGATTGTATCTACCAACCGCCCGTCGAGCCTCCTGCTTCATACCCTCACTCGGTTCACCACCGAGATCGAACCTCACCGACTTGCCGCCCGACTTAGGCTTCACAAAATCCTCATCATCGACCTCCATCACCGTCGCCTTCAAACCCAGCGCCTGGACCGTAGAGGCCAAATCCTCAGGGGGCGGGGCTTGTGGAGGCGGGATCTGAGAGATCTGAGTCTCGAAGGGCGGGGCCTGGGAAGCGAGATCCGGGTCATCGGGCGTCACATCCATGGCATCCGAGTCGACGTCAATATCGCTGTCGCCGATGCTGCGGTTCTCCTCTTCTTCTTCGACCCATTTCGGCGCGGCGGTGGCGGCCAAGTTCGCTTGTATGGACGAAAGGGGGTAATGCGAGTATGCCACCGTGGTCTCCTTTTCCGATTCGCTGCTGCTGCTGATACTGTCGTCCGTGCTACTCGCCCGTCTCTTCCGAACTGGGAGATCCGTTAGTTCCGCAGGCCTCTTCTTGTAATGGTGAGGAACACTGAAAAGCGTAGCGTCGGTTGCTGGGTAAGCATCGTAGGGTCCCTGCGATTCGTCATAGTTGAATGACGAAGATGACCCCAGCTGTTGGTTCTCTGTGTCTAGATATTGAGTCGCGGGTTTTGTAGGTTCCGGCATAGGAGTAGCAGGACGTTCATACAGCGCGACGGTAGGCGTCCCGGGCGCCGAACCTTTGAATTGCGGCTTATAGGGAGTAGGGGGTCTGTATGCCGCACGGGAAAAGGCCATGAACCCTGAGAAATTCGGATTCTCCTTAATATCACCGGCTTTCCCCTGGTTAGGAATGGAAATGGACGTTGCAGTCGGCGACTTCAGGGGATAATGAACAGATGCGACGGGTGTTTGCTGGTCCGTGATAGCCTGCGATGCCAGCGCCGTGTTAATTACAGGGGCAAATCTCACCCTCCTCCCCACGTTCTGCCCCTCCCTTTTCGAGAGCCCTCCTGAACCGCCGCCCGTATCCTTCTTAAGAGCACTAGAAGTCGCCATAGAAGTAGACGGCAGGGAACGGCTCTTGTCTTCGGCCTTGGGCTCTTGCGGGAAACGGATGGGATCTACCGGATACTCGCGACCATAGTGAGCAGCCGACCACCGCGATAGAGAGAGCGTCGTGATGGGGCCTAGTCGCAGTGGTTGCCGCGTACCGACCTTAGGTTCTGCGATCATCCTGTTGATCGGATCCCACGGCTTGCTGTCCACCGTCGCAGGGTCATATACTAAGGGGTGCGGCGCTCCGACGTCACGCATTTCCATGTGCGATTGGAGGGATGGGAACATAGACGTCTGACGATCCCACGTTATGAAGCCTGTCTCCATTGTATCCGCTGGGTCCTTGCGCCCGAGTACTTCCTTAGAGAGCCAGGTGCCGTCGTCCGCATCCGCGATGTTGATCAACCACCGGCTCGGCTCGTAGATGCTGGGATCTGGGGCTTTTGGTTTGTTAGGTTGCCGCCCTGACCAGACTACATGATCATCATGCGTATTTTCCTGATGGTTTTCAGCGACCTTCTTGGAGGTATGGACTTTCCCATCGGGACCATGTCCAAGAAACTGGCGAGCCTGCTTGACCTTTTCCATGAGGATGGCATTATGCGGTCTAGAATCGACAACTCCCTCTTGACCTATGTTTGTCATCTTATCCGCTGCAGTACCCTGAGAATTGTGACTCCTAGAGGAATTCGTGTTCGCAACGGTGCCTAATTGAGCAATCCCCATCCCGCCTATAGCTGAAGATGTCCCTTGGGAAACGTCCATAACCAGACTGTTGCCCAGCACATCCGCCCAATCGTAATTTCCTCTCTCAGCGGCGTTGGTTGCGGCCAATGTAGCGTAGGCCGCAATCATGATTTCGTTCGTGACATCCTTGGGGTTCAGATTGGTGAGCTCGGTGTCCATGTAGTCGTCCTCTAGAAGTCCGTGCTTGTCAGGAGTAGCGCCAAAAGCAATCGCATTCAACGGCATGCCACTGCCGCTGCTCTTATGGGTGCCTTCGTTTTCATCATCAGAGACAGACATGGCACTGCTGCCGCTCCTTCTGCTGGGAGTATCGTCCGAGTCAGTCGTTTGACTATCATCACTGGACATTTCAGGGGCACTCGACTGTGGGCGCAACCGAATCATTTTCTCGCCGTTCTCCCAGTTGCGAAAGGCGCGCGCGATTGCCTCGGTGGCGCTCATGTTAGTCTTGTCGTGTATATTGGACATTCGGGCTTGTGACGGCGTGGCCGAATTGGCGCCAGATGTCACCTTTCCTGATCGATCGGCCATGGCGATCTGGCGGTATTTCTTCGCCATCGCCGCGGCGATGAGGAGCTGGTACGACGTGCTCCGAACGCGCCTACGCAGGCTTTTTGCTACCTCAAGCTGGTCAAACCGGGCAATGAGTTCCCGATAGCGATAGGTAATACTGGACTTGGACGAGGGTGCTTTGTCCACGGACAGCTCTGGCGGCTTGTACTTTGCACGGGACTGCTTTCGGTATTTGTGGTGATTTGCCCATTTTTCAGCATCGCTGATCCTCTTCGCCTCCCACTGGCGTCGAAGAACTTCCGGTCGTTTGTTCATCCAGCCTTGCTCCTGCGCAACTGTGAGATCATATCCACATCACGTTAGCGGAAGCGACATCCACGAAGGGTAGAGTCTTGACTGTAACCACAGGTTGTAGATCGAAGATCAAGACTGGGAAATCGAAATATGGACGAGCAAGTGATCTAGAACACGAGGTGAATGAACTAATACATCACCTACCCTCCAAACTGAGGCCCATCAGCTTCAGACTACATTGCGCCACGGCCTTGTACGCCTCGAGACGAGCCAAGTCGGCCTCGAGTCTTTTTATTTCGGCTGCTGTCCAGGTGCCGGGGAGTGTCGTCTGACTGGACATTGTGACTGCGTGAATGTTGGCGCTCCGGTGTCCCCGAAGCTCCTTTGCCCTGTTAGCTAGATAGAGATAATATTGATCGGGTTCATTGCGTGGCTGACGATGATGTGTATGCAGCTTGTGTGAGTAATTCTTATTGCTGAGATGGGCGATTGATCAATAGTAGAAAGGAGCGTCCGGCAAAATCTGAGGCTTTGTTCTTATTCTTCTCATTTCTCTGTAGCCTATCGACGGATTCAGTAACATGCTCGTCCTTTCATCCTTTACAACCTAAGACAAGGCGTCTCGGGCAGCCTAAATTCGGCCAGAGCTACCAGTTTCGACTCTGCGCTGAAAGAAGCTTGACGAAACCAGGCAAAAACATGTCGTCGGTCTCGACTAACCGGGGGTTGCGATTGCGGATGACCCATCTGGTGAAGCTTGCGCGCACATCTCGTCCATGCCCTGTAGCAAACACTGCCCAGTCGAGTTTTGCGACGAAGACATTTCCCACAGCTGACAATAATAAAGAGACCTAGTGTAATCACCATGTCACAATTCTATCCCAGTAAGTCCACAGTTGTTGAAAAATACCAACTCATTGTTCTTTTTGTTGTTTTATTTGTCTAACGAGGTTGACCTAACTCTTAGGATGAGGCTCAGCAGTCTGCACGATATGTAATTGACTGGTCATAGGTGGTCTGGTGGTAGGTAGTCACTCCTAGGAATGCATTGCCGCTCGTGCTTCGGCATAGATGACACAAACACATGCCACTCGAACCCACACCTCTCCTGACACCTGGGAGTGCGTACAAAGCTCAGTTAGTAGATTGCAGTGGAAGGGAGTTACTTTACCTGTCGGAAATCAAGTCCAAACGCTCGACTCAGATCGATATGGCAAGTATTGGAAGCCAGACGTGGACGGTCAACATGCGGAACGCCAGGGGCTGATGTATTCTGAAAGCGCAGCGCGGCACCTACTGCAAGGGGCCAAGGTGTTACAGTGGCCAGACTTCGTCATACAATTCAGCAACCTGTCGAGTGACGGGAATTTTGGGTATTTGCTGAACGTAGCGATTTCATGGCGATAACAAGGGTATAGATTTACGGTATTAGAGTCGAGTCGATTCAATGTTGCACCTTTTTGGGAATTTGCGATCAATTACGTGTTGCATTCTGCAGGACCACCATCGCAGAGCTGTCTCGAATATCTGCTCCGGCAAAATGTTGCTGAAGGCTGGTTCAGTCGTCATGCTCGTCAATCTCGAAAAGAAACCCCGGAAGAAATAATGATACACGTGACAGGCTGAAGGCCGATTTCGATCCCACGGGGAAAAGGGTGTTGGCGGAGGAGGCGGATCCGAGGGGGTTGGTGGAGGTGTTAGGAGTGTGCAAGTTGAACTAAAACACTTCCTCCCAAGAGCATCCCTGGCAGATTCCTGTAACAACAGCAATGATGCTACTAGCACAAGAAGCCTAATGCAACCTTCGCGCATCCTAATCTCTCTTCTACCCCTTAGAAAGAAATAACATATCCGAGGTTGAAAACACATGACAGAATGGAAATCAAGGAAAGGGGAGGGAAAAGAAAACACAGCAAGAAGACAATGCAGAATTACTCGAAGCCTTTTCCATCCATGTATACCTGCCCGAAATCGAAATCAAACTCCGGAGGTCGTGGTGTTGTGCTGTCATTGCTGAACCTGCATGTCCAAGACGGACACACGCGGTCAACGAAGGCCCGAGACGTCAGGCCATCGCCAGAACAAACCCGACGTCCTCTGAAGGACGAGAATGCTCCCCAAATGCTAGACTAGTGTTGATGACCACACTCTTAAACTCCGTTGGCGCCAACCTAGGGAGCACCAGCATAGGGTTCACGAGCGTCATTTCGAGGAGCGGGTTCACCGTAACCAGATGCGGCGGGATCGCGGGCTCGCTGGTTATCGCGATCGGGGCGGTCGTAACGATCTCTCTCATAACCGGGGGCACGTCTCTCATCGGCCCCGCGAGGGGCATATCGCTCACGGTCCTCGCGAGGCCCGCCGTAGCGATCAACGCGGCTGTAGCTACCGTCATCGTTGCGGTCTCGGCGATCATATCCACGGTCGTGACGTTCATCTCGTCCGGCACCACCGCCGTAGCCACCTCGGTCGTCTCGGTAGTTTCGGTCATATCCGCGGTCTTCACGGTAGCCGCGGTCACCACGGTCGTCATAGCGAGGACGGTCGTGGCCTCCGCCGCCACGGTAACGGTAAGGATCATCGCGACCGCCGTAGCCGCCGCCATAACCACCACCATAGCCACCACCGTAGCCGCCGCGACGACGATCATCAAAGCGAGGACGACCATGCTCTGTTCACAGATTCATGTTAATTTTAGCAGTGAAAGGTGGAGGGGGAAATCTGACCTCTCTTGGGCGGGCCAAAATACTTTCCCGGAGTGGGAGTACGGGGACGAGCACGACGAGCTTTCTCGATGCTGAGAGTTCGTCCCTCAATCTCTTCATCTTGGAGGCCCTCCTTGGCTGCATCGGCTTGCTCGGACGTGACCATCTTGACGAAACCAAAACCACGTGACTCCTTGGTGTGAGGGTCTTTCATGATCTGGCACTTCTCAACCTCACCGTACTTCTCGAAAAGACGAGTTACCTCAGCCTCGGTGAGACGAGGATGGATGCCAGTGACGAAAAGGTTAGATCCAGGGTTAATCGAGCCATCCTCATCTTTCGCGTTATCACCCTTGGGAGCACTATAAAGATATATGTTAGTCGGTGGCAGGACTGGTCGAAAGTGTTTGCAACTGTGACTGGAGAGCAGGGACAACTGAGATGGAAATTGCTTACCGGTTAGGCTGGGCATTGCCGGGAGAGGCAGAGCGGCGGCGGGAGGCGTCGATGCCGTCATCGCGAGAGGGACGAGGAGATGCGCTACGCTGGTCTCTCTCGTAACGAGGACCATCGTCTGTTTCGGAAATAAAGGTGAGCAACAGTGACGGTGCAGCCGGAATCCAGGAATGGGCAGAGCTTACCATCGTAGCGGTCTCCGTTGGCGGTTTCGTAATCCATTGCTGTCGTTGCCATGTTTGGGCAAGGCAATTTGCTCTGTAGGTAGAGATGATTGTGAGTCAAGGTGGGCTGGTAGGTGGGCGCGCGCGTTTGTGGGATGCGTGTTGTGCAAGCTAACGGTGGGGGAGGAGAGCGGAACGCGTAGGCAGTAGAATTATAACCGGGCGGTAGGCAGATAGGAGGGTCTGGAGCGTGGGATGTTGGAGACTGGGAACGGAACGGAGGGTGGCGCGTTCTGGAGGGAAAAAAATAAAAACAAACAGCGATTACGTTATAAAAGTACCTTTGGCTGAATGCTTGAACTATTTGGTCAAGACTGCGCGAGAATAGAAGGCGGAATGTAGAACGCGATGGGAAAAAAAGAAGAGATCGAGAGGCTGGACGAGACGAAAGATGTCGAGGGAAAAGAGAGAGGAGAGAGAGACAGAGAGAGGATGTGGTGTGTGTGAGAGTGTTTGTGCGAGAGAAGGAGGGAGGGACGGAGGGAATTGGTCAATAAAATGCCGGTAAGCCCAGAAGGTAGAGGTGAGGCGAAGGCGAGGCGAGGCTCTGGGGAAGACAAACGAGGTCGGCAGGAAAGCAGCAGGTACCGGCAGGACAGCGTAGGGAAGGAGGGTACCTCTTCTGTTCGAGATCCCGGAAGGTACGATTCAGGTACCTGAAGTACCCTGTAGGCGCTGTAGATAAAGGGAGCGGCAGGGAGCAGGAGGTACCTCGGAGTAGAGCAGGTACCGATGGCGTAGGAGGATAGTACGATAGGAAGGTATAGATAGGGAAGAGATCGAGGGCAGTGACTACCACTGACCTCACTGGGCTTGCGTAGTCGCTGATTGCCTTGTCGAAGTGGATAACGAGCTCAGAGGCTCGGCTGACAAACGGTCTTTGGAGGGTCTAAAAAAGAAAACGCGGCAGACTCTTGTTCAACTTACCCGCTGGGCTTCTGAAGATCTAATTGTTGAATGCGTGTGAGTGAAAGTGTGTCGTTGAGGGGATTGAATTGGGTTGTTGAGATTGAGGTTGAGGTCGAGGGTGCGTTCGGCTGGCGATGGCTCGGAAAAGGCACCGCAAAAGAAGGATGGATGAGGCAGGCAAGTTAAATGGATGGATGCGCGTGATGTCGATCGAGCCTGCACAACACGTTGCCAGAAAAAAAAGAAGGGCAGAAGGGCGGAATGCAAAACGAAAGAAAAAAAACTGGGGAGGCGAATTTCAGCTCTTTGCGCTAGTGCGTTCGTGTTTCCGTGGAAGGTACGAAGAACGCCTCACATAGTACTTGCGTGACAAGTCGTGAGTACTTTGCATAGCCAGCCAATTATGAGAGATCACAAGGTACTGGCAACTTCTATTCGGGGTGTTTGTCAGGTGCCTGCCTAACCGGTAATGTACCTGCTAGGCAGGCAGGCACTGGTACCTCTTCTAGGTGGGTACCTGTACCAACTGCTTGTACCTAGGTACCTGGTACTGCTAGCCCCAATGGGCTTTACCGCATGCGACTACGCGTACCGTGCCACACAGCCCGTCACGGCCCGTCAAGCTCTGTACGGGCCGTCTTCTGCGATGTCGCATCTTCAGTTGGACCTCACTGAGGATTATCACCTATGAGTCCTGCTGCTGCTCTTCAACTCCTGATGGTCATAGTAAGGTTAGCAGGTAAGCGAGTGCAAATATATCGCGTCCTGCATGCTATACGGTGACCGCATCTGTCAATTGGCAGTGGTAAGCATGTTTTCTCGCTTCGGTAGTGGTCAACACCGAAAATAAGGTGGAGGCAGCTTTCAAAGCTGCAGCAGTTCTACCGAGACCAACGACTTACGCGTCCTAATAAGGCACCCCTAGTCCATTTCTGCCGTCTCTAATTAAACGGTTTGTTGGTAGGCATAACATGACCAGCACTCGTTACGGATCGCCTACGAGTAGATTTACAAATGTCCTCGCCAAGAACTGCAACCTTCGAAGCCAGGAGATTCGAGGATCAGGGGTGACAACTTTTGGTTGAGTGACCAGACGGTTCATGTTTTCAACCCGTTCATGCAGAACTGTTTGATAGAGGTCCTTTCCTCTTCATGCCCGCAGCATTGATTTGCTCTACTGGCGATTTTACGTCCTGCGCCCCTTTTCCCATAGTTAACGTATGGGTGAGCGGTTAATTGACAGCAGGTTAAGTCATGTACATACAAGTATGCGACTTGGAGACTCCGTGCGACGCCCGAGGACTATGCAACGTCGGAATGTTTCGAGATTATCTCAATTCTTCGGTGAACATGCCTGTACACCACCACTTGCCTGTTATAGTGGCGGCAAGTTGTGAAGACTACCTTGTTCGAGGCTACAATACAACTCACTGCAACAAGGAGATTCTAGGTGACCGATAGAGAAAAAGAAGCAGACTGCGTGGCCTAGAATGGGCCAAAGAGTCCCCCTTCACTCCTTCAGAGGGCCGATACTGCAGCGGAAAGCGACTCATATCAGAAAGCGCGAGAAGCTGGAAGATGAGCAGGACCACACCAATTAATCGGCAACTTACGTCACTGAAAACAACGGGAGAGCCAAGAGCGCAGGTTCCCGGGTTGGGAACACGAGTCCGGTCTCGAGAGGGAAGAAGCATCACGAGGCAGACTCCAACTTCATTGTTGTTGCAGCCTTGTGCTATCTCGCGGAGACACTATGATCCCGTGGTCCAGCCCGTCGCCTTCCTCAAAGGAACTCATGCCATGGAATTCGAAAGCCAATGCGCATCATTGTCTGTCAGGGTAACAGTATGGCTTCTACCTATTGAAGCAAAGGGACTTTCCACGTGTGCTTTGGTAAGGGGCATGCCACAAGCGCTTTCTCGACCTCTTAGGACGTTGGTTTAGCCCGCAGGTCAGTCAGCGTTAGCATTGTGTTTGCCTAGGAGGGTAGCACCGCTGCCAAAGGGGCAAACCTGCTTCCTGCCACGTCTGCGTACGACCTGGGACCGTCTTCAGCTGCAGGCTCGTGTGACGCTTGGTCCGTCTCGATTACCTCTGACCGTTGCCTGGATCATGGGAAAGACAGCGCTAAGTGTCTCTTGTTGTCCACCGGTTTGCTTGTGTATCGTTGTTAGTTCGTACTGTCTAATACCAGTGGCAGGGATTCGGTGAAATGTATTTCATCGCCCCAGTCTATCTCACCGCGGAGGCAGATAGAGGGATGGCAACCGGATCATGAGCCAGTCGCCCACAATAGTTGAGCATCAGCGCCGCAATGACGCATAAGCGAATATCAAGCAGTATGGTGGTGAAAAAGTCTAGGACATTCCAAGAACCCACAGTTTTGGGGGAGGGTGTCAAGTTTATGTCACTTCACGGTAGAGCCGCTCAGGGGTAAAACACAAGCGACAAGCTCGAGGGGCGTATTGTCCGAAATTTCATAGCCATTGCAAGCTCGTACTACCTCATGATCGCTGAGAAGCCCGACATTCTCGTCACCGAGCGGATCGTCGAACAGACGAAGACCAATGGAATGCCACAGAGTCTCAAATGCCAAGAGACATATGACACCAGAAGTAACGACTCAGACCGGGACCAACCCATCGAGGGTGACCGTTGCGAGTGTGCTCGCTCAACTCAGGTATCCTGGAGAGAGCGTAGTAATTGCCAGAGGCCCTGAAGTCGACTCTAATGATACCTCTCGGGCCAGTGAAGAGCTACTGCTAGTGGTAATGGCACCGGCTTGTGATAGACAGGGAGGATAACCCCCTACTTTTCAGATCACCATCACGATCTAGGAATCAGCGAAGAAATTACTTGCGGCGAAGAGCAAAGTTATCTATCACGAACCAGCCGGTACTAACTGCTATACACCTCGTCAACATTTTCTTCCTGAATGCTAGGCAGGTAGGTATCCGGTACGTAACCTCCTACTTGCAACTCAGACTGTCCATAAAAGAGCAGAGTGCTTCTCAAAGATTCCTTTCATACACTTCGACAGCATCACAGTTCTCCCATGTCGCTAGAATCATCTACCATCTCTGCCGTCAATGCTTGTTCTACATTGATCTCTGCGGGCATCCTAGAATCGAGGAACTTGAGTCCCTCGGTTGCTTTGCCGCCGCACGCTCTTTCCAGAGCCAGGAATGCAAAATGACCCCCTACTACAGGTCGCGCCATGAAGTAGATGTTGGGATATCCTCCTTTGCCCTCGGTATCGTACAAATCGGTAAAGGGGCGGTCTAGAGTCACATACAGGTTAGCGCGGCATTCCCATCTCCTTTTGATGTAGGTCTTACCTGTGACAGTCTCGTTGACCCATGTGGCTACATGCTGCAAGATCTCTGTCCGCACTTTCGTGCTGGCAACAGCCGCTGCGAAGAACTCCCAGTCACTCTTCGTGTATAGATGCCGGCTATCCAGTGGCAATCCATATCTTTGAAGCACATTGTGATACCAATCGCTTTGCATCTGGTAAACCATATCGGGGATGAATGGTTTCGACTTGTGCTTGTTTTTGCCTTCATCACCAATTGGTTTTTGGCGTAATCCCCAGATTCTGCTATGTTGACGCGCGCTTGAGTTGTCGTCGGGCATGTGAAAACACAGCAAAGCGTCCGCGAATATATTGTAGAGCGTAGTCCAAGATCCATACCAGCTGTAGGCCAGTTTTGCGTGTGTCTTATCTCTTGAGAGACCGAATTCTTGCCATTGGTCGATGTAGTCCTCCGCCAATTTGCCATAATACTCGGCATCAGACTTCTCACCCACTATCTCTGCAATACCGCTCATTGCTTTGATACCGATGATTCCCTTGAGGGCCAGATTTGTCTGATTCGCCAGCCAGCCGGCGAAATCGTCAGTGCAGAGCTGATTAGCGGGAATCAGAGACTCTCTGACAAGGTAGCCCGTCCATTTTTTCCACAGCTGATAAGAGTGGCGTAGCCATTTTGCAGCAGCCTTTTCACCAGTAATCCCGACTTCTGAGGATGTGCTATCCATGCCATATGCATCAATGCTGAGAGGTCTTTTCTCAGGGCCCAGTCCGAGAGGCCTCGTCCAAGAAAGTGCATGACGAGCAAACGAAGGTTGCGGATCGTCTCTCAGCGCGTTTGCCAGTGCGAGACCCATGATCAGCATGTTACCGCATTCCTCAACAGGCATGTACTCGTCCTTGCCATCGTTGTGCCCGGTAGCATTGGGGAAATGCGCACCTAAATCGTGCATGCTATAATCGTTGGGATACTGGCCACTTAGCTGATGCTCAAGAAGAGGTTCGAGGAGGTATGCCAGCCACTGTGGATTAGTATAGAGGAAGAATGGGAACGCCGGGAAGATCACATCCACGGTTTGAAAGTTGCCATTCGACGAGATTTCCTTGAGAAAGAGGATGGGAGATTCAGGAGTCCCAGAAAACTGCGTAGCGCCTAGCACCTGGCGGGCGGACAGGGCCACGATATCTTGGTAGTCCTTAGAACCAGAAGCATATGCATCATTAGCTAGCTGGTCTGAATAGTCCCGTGCAAGATAGACTGCGGTGTCGTAGTCATCGTAATGGTAGCGTATCATTTCTTGGGCAGTAAAGAACTGTGAAGCCCACAAGGGTCGCATCACTGTGTTTGGAGTTAGTAAATACTATATCTGAGCTGATGTACCTTCTTTCACGAACACGAGGAATAACGGAGACGAATCGGTTCTACCCCTGAGATCATATAACAAGAGAAAGCCCACGTGTTACTTACAGGTCAGCCCCCGGGCAGATGCAAACTGAACCACAGGATCTTGTGTCAGGGCAAAAGTGAACGTAATGCTGTCATGATGGACTCGAGTCGTCTGCGCAGAGTGGTCTCCCAGTTCAAATGATTTGGAGAACGCAAATATGGGCTCTTCCTCAAATATTCCTCTGTACGAATTATCAATCTCGTTCTTCAGCGAGCCCAATTCGGCAAACATGCGGCGTGTATTTCGGGAATGTCCACTTTGATGCCGAACATGGGAAGGTGCCGAGACATGGAGAGTGCCCCATTCAGCATGATCATCGACTTCAGTGAAGAGTAGCTCCTCGGCCCGTGCGATGCGCCATGTTTTCAGAGGGGTTTCATCAGACCGACTTGCGGCGGATTCCTCAAGTTCCCATTGGATTTTACTGCCACTGTTACCACTCACCCATTCACCGTTGATATCCAGATACAGATTCACATCGACGGAACCTTCAACAAAACAGGTGAGATAGCTGGCGGGAAGAGCCTGCCTCAGCGTTGACGTGGGGGTGATAGGTGATAGGAATGACAAGGTGATCTTCACGTCGGTTCCTTCAATTGCGTACGTTAGGTTCGTGGTCGAGGCATCAAAAGTCGCACCGTCATATCGAGGAAAGTCGGTTTTATACCTGTAACAAGTCAGTTCCGTGGGCAATTGATCCGTGACAATGGACGCACTTTGGGCTGTTCTCCTCGAGAAGGTCTTGGGGACGGCCAAGCAGGGGATATACGGTCTGGGACTGCGGGACAGATGCCATGACGGCAAAGCCAACAGTCTCGCCCCTCCAGAACATAGGCCAACTCTCCCAGGGGACATCTCGGGCGCGTGGCAACCAAATACTCAAATAAGGGTTACGAACAAGGAGCGGCAACACGGGCGGGGTCAGGGTTGAGGCATCGACACAGGTAAGGGCGGCCAGCGCCGCGATGGCGGGCCAAGAACACAACTTCATGACCACTAACAAGAGAATGCTAAGCAGGTCCTCATGCTACAATGATTTAAGGGGAAGCAACAGGAGAATAAGAGATGAAAAGATCGAGACAATACACGTCGGGAGAGTCCGGGATGCGCGAAGACACAGAATTACTGTGGTGATGGAGGGGATCCGTACGGATTGCGAGGTATGGAACGTGACAGGTGCTCAGTTAGTCTACAATGATGAAGGTAAAGTAGAAAGATACATCTAATGAAGTGAGAATCACCCAAGAGCTGAATTCGTTGCAATTGAGGAGACGACGACAACAGTGGGTGACTGATCGTCGAAGAGCTGAATCGAGAGGAGAACGTCCCCAGCTTGGGACATAGCCCGATGACGTATGGCACCACCTACTGGCACGGACGTTGAGCGGTCCCCTCATTCAGCACCATGCATGATTTTGTAAGAACAACGGTTAGCTGGATACGCTTCGGTTAGAGTATATCCGAGCATGCGATATTCGTATACAGCTGGAGTAAGTTGCATAACAAAGAACAGTGACCATATAACGGGGTTAAGTAAGAAACAAGCAAACCGCTCACCGAGCTCGTGGGCCGGTCCCGATCACTTTTGGCGACGGTCGTACTCCGTAAGTACGGATTAGGTACAGTGGGTCGCCATATGAAACGCACACCCGGACCTTTTACACCAAAAGACACACATTTGGCAGCCGTACAACTACACCAGCTTTGGGAGCAGTTTTGAACAAACGTAAAATTCCCTGACCGCGTCGCTCCCTTCGAGGCACCAGTACGGCCCTCCGCTACGCTCCGGGGACTGGTACCTCTCAGGGTCAGGGAATTTCTTAGGCCTGACCTGGAGGGACGTGGTAATAGCTGTCTGAAGGACGTGGGGCCAGTGTATGGCTTCGTCCAATCGAAACACCAGAAACATGAATTTTTCAGGTGGGTCTCTTCAATCAGAGGCCCGTATGGGCGTAATACTGTCCTTCGGACAGACAATTGAAAAGTTAATTGACAGATCTACATAACTGCCTTTTTAATTTTCTTTTAACTGTTGTTTTTCAGTTAGATATTGTGATTTGAACTTAGGTTATTAACAACAAGATTTTGAATTATAGGCCACTGCACTAAAGTTATAGTGACATTAGTGATGTAACCCACTGTATTTTAGTGGGCTTACAGGCTTACATCACTATAACTACTAAAGCAGAAATTTGTTTGTTGCAACACATCTTTTATAAACGTAAATAACTTTATAACCACTACCCGACGTTTTAACACTCAAAACTTGCATCATCCTCTTTATCGGTCAATTTGCTATATAAACATATGCGTCAATACACAATAGTCACATACAGTGCTTCAAATATCTCCACATAAAATACAAGTATACAAAACATACCTCTTTACTACATGTGTCTTTTGAAGATTGAAACAACATATTTCAAACAAAATAAAAACATCTGACTGTAGAGAAATAGCACAATTGCATAATTACAATTTTTTGCAATTTTTAAATGCGTTGTTCGTAGAGTTATTCAGTGTAGAAGTTGAGGGTGAAAAACAGAATTGAACGGGTGTGCGTTTCATATGGCACGGGGCTGTAGCATCTGCATTTCGTTCCGCGGATTCCATACTTCACAGGTACATGTCCAGGGAAAAACATCAGCTCAGGGGGGGAAGTTACCGGTATATCCGGATCAAGACCTCACCTGGACCTATCTTGGTTGGGGGCCATCTTGTAAGACCCATTTCTTTCGGAAAAAACACGCCCTGCCTCCGGGAGGCGGTTCTCGAGTTCCCAAGTCCAAACCGCAAGCCCGGACCGGTGTCTCCTGTAGTGTAGCATGTGAGATGCTACCAAGGTATGTAAGGTACCATCTGGGTGGGTTGTCTTAATATATTCCGTATGTAGGCCAAAGTGATTGGAGTACCTAACTATCACCTCGTTGACAACTCGTTGTAAGTCCAAGTCGGCGGGTTGGAATATCAGACAACCGGAGGCCCTCAGGGCGGAACGTTACTAAACATTGAGTAAGTCTCGTGAACGAATGGAGATTGACGATTCACCGGATCACACTGACAATGACCAAGTACGAAGCAGCAATGTCAAAGGAGTTGTAACCGAAGCCTTCGCCAGCTTTGACGATAGTCGAATGTAGAGTACTTCCAGTAGTGCTGCTCGTGTTGCAGGGGCCCGCTTCGTCTGGCTGCGGGAATAATGTCCGTGTAAGATACTACGCACCGTCACGGTCTACCTACTTTCCTGTTTTGTCTCGGTCGACACGCAACACCGAGCCTCGTGTGGCCATGGCAGGTATTTGGACCAGGAATATCGACAATTCTGCGCCAATCATTTCGTCTTTCTGGCATCTGTTCGAGTCTCCATCTCCCCTCTCGTCCTCCTACGAAGTGCACTTAGAGCTCGCATGGAGGGATGGAGGATTGGAGCCCGTTACGATAAGAAAAAGCATAAATGTATCATGTCTCCCCTTCCGCAGGCCTCTCTGCTTCACCAGCTGCATTTTGTTGTATCGATTCCCCTGGTGCAGCTAGCCCATCTTCGGTTTACTCGGACCAAAGTCAGTTCAGTTCACTTACAAGCATAGACTTACCGCTGAAGAACGTTCCATAACATCTTAACATGTCTCTCGCGGGGTTGGTCTTCGCTGTGACCGGTGGTGCGAGTGGGATCGGATTCGCTACGTCCCAGATCCTGTTGTCCAAGGGCGCAACCGTCTGCATCGCGGACGTTGACCCCGATGCGATAAAACGGGCACAGGAACACTTTCAAACATTCGATACCCCGTTCACCATTACCAAGGTAGACATATCAAAAAGGGCAGAGGTCGACGCATGGATCCACGGCATCGTGGAGAAGTTCGGCAAACTCGACGGCGCTGCGAACATTGCTGGGATCATCGGAAAACACCACGGCATCAGGGAAATCAAGGACCTAGACGACGATGAGTGGGACAAAATCATTGCAGTGAACCTGACGGGAACAATGTTAGTCGTATTGCCACCTACGACCTGAAGTGCACGATGGGGTAACCGCTTGTAGGTACTGTCTAAGGGCCGAGCTTCAAAAGATTGTCGATGGCGGCTCGATTGTGAACGTTTCTTCTATTCACGGACTCAAAGGTAGGCAGCTTGCAATTTACACACTCTTATCATTTGCGATTGGAGCTAAACAAACGAATATTCAGGCTTCGCCAAGTACGGTGCATATGAGTATGTATCCCCCTTTTGAACCCTTCCCATTTCCAGACCTCGGCGTTATCAAGACGAATCTACACCAACTCGGAAGAGGACCGGTACTATTCAAACTGTTTCTATGAGTGACACATCCCCCAAGCTGCTTTGTAAGGCGTGTCATACTCACTTCTCCTTTCCACAGCGCCAGCAAGCATGGCATCATCGGCTTGACCAGGACGGCAGCCAAGGAGAATGGCCATCGTGAAGTCCGAGTGAATGCGGTAGCGCCTGGTGCCATCTACACACCGCTCATGGAGAAAGGCTGGGCGCTTCAGAACTATACGCCCACGACCCTCGTCAGGGGGGCACCACCCGAAGAGGAGGCTGTTTTTGGGCGTCAAGGAACAGCCGAAGAGGTCGGTCACGTAATCGTCTTTCTGCTAAGTCCGGAAAGCAGATACGTGACAGGCACTGTTCAATCCATCGATGGAGGCATGTAAGGTGTGTGTGTATTCCGTAGAAAAGGAGCTGCAGACAAAGACAGGGCGATCACTCCAGTGGAAGACGGCCGCTCAAAACACGTTTTCTGGTCGGACCTCATACTTTCGTCCATCGTCCCGAATGTGCTCCAGAAGCTTGTCTCGCTTCGTAGGCTTGCGCATGTCGTAAGCGTCCTCGCCATTAGCGCTAGGATCGCTCACGTTGTCGCTGTAGTAGCCCTTGACAACGCGATAGACGCTATATCCCATGCTCTCGTAGAACTTAATGGCCTTCTCATTGCTCTTTCGGACAAACAAGTCAATGAACCAGGCATTGCTTGCTTCGGCGCTAGCCTCAAGCTTCTGGGTGAGAATCTTGCCAATGCCCAGACGCCGAGCCTCGGGGGCTACAGTGAGCGCAGTGATGTGGGCGTGCCAGGGGAGATAATGCTCAGAATGCTTGAAGTATTCAGGCGAGCTCTCCGTTTTACCCATGACTGGGAGTGTTAGATTCGGCAACGGTGTCTTTTCGGTCTTATGGGAACCTACTGTAACCGAGGATATTTCCATCCTCATCGACGGCGACCTGGAATAGCGACGGCCATTTGGCATAGTACTGCAGGTAAAAGCCTATATCATAGGTTTCTGTCAAAGGATCGAGATTGCATTTGGCAAACCGATTTAAGTCGGACGACTTAAAAGGACGAAAGTGAGTCATGATGTCGCCGATGACTCCCTCTGCCGCGCCGTTAAGGAGAGAGGGGACAGGATGTGTTGGTGTTGAGAGAGAGACCCGAAATTCATGCGAATTAACAAAGCTGGGGCATGGAAAAGAAGCGCTAGGGAGTACGAGTACCTTCGGTTGGAATAAGGTACAGCATTGTCACCCACTGGAACAGGTGGGAACGGCTGCCAGACACACGAGAACAGATCTCATGGGGGTGGGTCTGTCCTCGAAGTTGAAACTGGAAAGTGCCCAATGTCTAGGTACTCGAATGCACCTGCATACCTAAAAATAACAACTTGACTTTGCCTCGGCTGGCGCGACCTGTCAATTACCTGTACGAAACATGGAAGAGTGTCATGGTCAAAACAATGGTGTGCCCTGAATTACCTATTGATTGGTAGATGTATTCCGTTTTGAATATGGACATGAGACACATGCGTAGGTAGGAATCTGGCCCCAGCTTTCCGGGAAGGCACATGCTCGAGCCTATGCCGGTCCGTTGCAGCTTCGACGTCCGATGCCTTCCAGCTTATCTCCGAACCCTGATAACAGCATTGTCCAGTCGAGTATCACCTTACTTCATATTTCGAGGGCTATGAATTTAACGGGTACGCTCAGTTGGCAACAGCGACGTATTCCGTACGGTACGGAGTACATTACGGATGACCTGGTACCTCAGGTGCCGGCAATGCCTTGAGTCGCTACCTCGTCACGGACTCCGTCACGGGTGTCTTTTCAATAACACATCTTCAACATCACAGGGTCAAACTGGAAGCTACACACTCTTTACACCCTCCGTTCGTGCAAATCTGCCGGTACGTCCTCATTCTTTAGCGGTCAACACACGGTCCATGCGCTTGCCAGCTCATCAGTCATTGTAGGCATTTGGCTTCTCCCATTTAGATGCAACCCCGTCTTCTTACACCAGTGCCTGCCTGCCCACGTACTGCCGACCTTCGTGACGAACTGGCTTATCCCCGCGCCTAAATAGTACCCGAACGGACTGCCAGCCCATCGGAAGCTAGCTAGACTAGCCATCGTGCTTGACGTCTTGGGCGAGGTATAAAGCAGAGGTGACCTGCGCTTACACGACGCAACTGGCGCATCCTCGCCGCCTTCGTTTCAGGACTTCGTCGTTTGCCTGCGCTAGCTGGCGATCTGGGAATCCGGCTTGCTGAGCTAGAAGAGGCAAGAGGCCGTTCAGTGTTATGTCGCGATCACCGCATACTCCGCGCGATTCGCGCCGTCCGTCCCTGATCGACACGACATATACCTACACAAGCGCCAGCACATCGCCCAGAGCTAGACGCCAGTCCAACGAATCACTTACGCCTCTTCGTCAGAGCATTAACGATGCCGACTTCCATGACCTAAGTGCTGGAGACCGAGACAACGGCACTGGAAACCTGGCCGACGAGCTCGCCGATGCTCTATCGGGTTCCGACAACGATGGAGAGTACTATGATGACGAGTATGACGAAGGGCATGAAGGGGAAGGGCACGAAGAAGGGCCTAAGAAAGTGGAAGGCGTGAGGGACAGCGGCATTGAGCTCTCAAACCAGGTGGATTTGCCGGAAAGAAAACGGAACTCTGCGCTAAGTATTCTGTCGCCAAATAGCCGTGGCCATCGGCGAATGGAGAGTGCCTACGACGGCAGCGAATACGGCTCAGAGTCGGACCTTGAAACTGCAGGCATGCCCCCAAGTCTCATCGCCAAGATGGATGCGGTCGAATGGCTGGCCCGGCGCGGGACCGAGAACACCGGCAGTCCAGCAGACGGCGTGTTCAAGCGCGTGACGGATGGCTTGAGAGACCTTGGCTCCCAGTCTGGAGTTGAGGGCAGTACGACGAGGTCAGTAAAGCTTCACACCTTGACTTTGACTTACTCTTCTTTTTGGACCCAGGCTCACTATTCATCGACAGATTAATAACTGCGCACTCCGCCTTGGCAACCCATCTCAGTCACCAAACGAGACAACTTCACAATCTCACGTTCCCCTTACTGTCCCCACTCGTTGCTCCCCCTGACCCCGAAACCATCGACGCCCTAACGCCAATACTCACTGCTGTTTTCGATGACATGCCACGACCTGCGACCGTGGCTTTTGACTCATTGGCGGCCCTACACTCAGTCACATCAGACCTGGTACAGACACTGAACTACCTGTCCGATACTCTACACATGTCCCGACAGACCACTACGACTGCCACACGAAGATTAAGGACCGCGAAAGAGATGGTCTCGGAGATGCGACGTGAAGAGGAGCTCAAAGAAGAAGGCGAAAGGTGGTTGGCTAGGGGCAATTGGGGTGAAAGATTACAGAACCGTGAATGTGCCGGCGTCTGCCGTGACGTCGTCGGCGGATTCGAAGAGGTTTGCAACACATGGAGAGCGCGACTGCTGGCCCAAGCCGAGTCCGCGTAAATATAATGAAGTGGCTGGCCAAGGGGAAAAACCAACCGCTATAATACACAGAATATTGGTTTCGAGGCTTTGTGGTTCCCAGGCAAGAGCGTGCGTGCGCGCGCCGCTCTCTCTCTCGGTCTACTGAATACGGCGATCAGGGGGCAAGAAAAGTATTGATCCGCGTATGCGTTTGAATGTCTCTTTTTGCTTTGTGGTTCTGCGGAGTGTCAGGCAAATCACCATAGAACGGCCTCGCCGCCATGTCACACTAATTCGACTTGTGAAGATGGATTTCACATACAATAAGAAAGAAAAGATGTAATAGAATAGAACACTATTCACAAGAGACACCTCCTATCATACTAATGTAAACACACGTCCGAAATGTGAAATGAAATGAAACTTATTGAGAGCCCCTTATTAACCCTTGCAGACTAAACACATATTCTGAAGAGTGACTGGATCCTGGGTCTCAAAGTACAGCTCATGATACCTAGCACTCGGCTTTCAAGCAAGGTGCTTTGAGCTCCCTGTCAAGTGCTATTATACCTAATGGAAAAGTACAACACATACAATACCGGTATACCTATCCCAACAACATTCCTCCTTAGGTGACGTGATTCGAAAATCTGGGTTGAAAACAAAACGATCAACTCACGTAGGATAACCATCCTTACGTGTTGCCTGGTAATTAATACCAGCCTAGTTGGTGGTGCTATCCTTGCGTATCATCTCAGCCACATCCGCATCGATGCCATCGTCGCCTCCCAAATCAGGGAAATCAGCTGTGTTGTCAAGACGTCTTTTCTTTGAACCGTTAGTTGAAGAAGAGGCGGCCGTGTAAGACGAGTCTTGGATAGGTGACGGTTGTTTGGCTGTGGAGAATGCATTCCCAGCAGCAAGTTCGGAGGACCACTCAGGAGCTGGGTTCGGTTCCGGTTCAAAGTCCTCATCATCGTTCGATGGCGGAGTAAGGGCCTCGACCTCGGGTCTATCTGGCTCTGCGGCTGGCTGCTCATGCTGAAAGCTGCCGGTCTGGAAAGGTTCGTCGTTAGGGAGGCCAGCCATGATGGCTCGCTCCACTTCCGTCTTCACGTCCTCGACTTTCATCTTCTTCTGGACGACATTCTCTAGTTCATTCTCATCTGCAATGAGAGCATTTCTGTTAGTGTCGAGAAGCTTTTGGAGCTCATTCACTAGTTCTCTCCGTGCCTTGACGCATTGTTCTACCGCGCCCTCTGCCTGGGCCAATGTCTTCAGGAGACCGCTAAGTCGGGCAGCGTAGACAGGGGCCGAAGGAACACTGCTCTCCGGGCCCATGAGAGCGTCATAGTCAATAAGTGCCGACTTGATTGTGGTCTTGGTGCTCACAACCACTTTCGAGACATTCTGCTGGGGCGCGACTAGAGACGCCAATTCAGCCGGAATGGACGGGCCCGAACCGAAGATAGAGCCGCCCAATCCGGCCTTACCAGTACCGCGGGCCTTGTCAAGATCTGTATAATCGTGAATACATAACGAGCGACCAATGATGGGCAGACAACTCTTACCATGAATGCGGGCTTCGACGGCTTGTTGAATGGGCCCTTCGAAAACACCACGTTCCCTCCACACATCTACGACTCTTCGAATGCGCTGCTGGACATCGTGTGGAGCCCCCTTATAGGCAACAGCAACGGCCTCGGCGACGGCGGGCGAAAAGGAGACAAGGAACTCTTCCTTGCGACGAGCTTTGGACTGCTGTGCTACCTCTGTTGACTATTGTATGAGCCGATGATGCCATCACAAGAAAGCTGTATCCGATTCGCATGGAGCGACTTACCATTTGCAAGATAGACGAGGTTCAAGCGTTTGTGACTGGTCGATTCCTTGAGCTTTTGTAGCCAGAGCTGGACGGTCCGATCCGCGTGGCGCCTGGTGGAGAACTAGGTCAGCGCGTTGATTCCACGAAGAACCGAATAAGCAGGTCGAAACTACGCTTGGAACCGCGATGGGTTGCTATACCTATAGAACATAATCCACTGAGCTACACTGACAATGCTATCTTGCGTCTCGGTGAGAGACGAAAGCTTAGCAAGGACAGCATCATCATTGTACGCCATGGCAATGAAATGGTCGGATAGCGAAGCTGAAGAGAGTGTTGTTTTGAAGGATTGATGACTCTAGTGCGGTGCTTGACAGGCAGATTGTAGTTGTGTTGGCCTTAGTTCCCAAACCTCCGCGGGCTGTCAATCTGCCAATTGCCGGGGCGTCGATTGCCTTGTTTCTAGGTGTTGGCGTGTTTTTATTTCAGGGCATCAATCTACGGATGGAATCGCAGACGCAAAGTCAAGCTGGACAAGACGGCGCCAGACAGAGGACTGACTGATGGCTGGCTCTAGCTACTGGAAAATGCCTTGAATGAACCAAACGCCCACCTGCCAAGTCTTGTACACAGATAAGAGATACCACAGGAGATGGAATACGATGGTGTTTGTCTGTTATCCCTTCCAATCAACTCCGGAACCTTTCGAGCGTCTAGCGACGAGACTGGAGCAGTCGGTATTGGGATGGACAATGATGAGACACTGGATTGGGTTGTTAAGGTCCACTCTCTCTTCTCGGGAAGAAAGCAGCGTCAGCGTCGATATGCTTATTACGGATGTATGTAAGAAGGAGAAGAATCACCGAGGCTGTTGTTCTGGTCGCGGGAGGTTTAAGTAGGTTGTAGAGATGTTAGAGCCACGGATGCACGTGATGATTAGGTGAAATCTGGGGTATGCGGCGGGATAAGTAGCACCAACGGATTAGTCATGACCTGAGAGGCGCGGAACCGGTAGACGGATTCCTCCGGGTACATCGTTGATACGAGGCAAGGTCCTTACGCCGTAAGGTAGGTACTATCCCCGTACCTTCTTAACCTGTTTTCCGGTTAGGAATCCGTAAGGTGCTACCCATTCCATACATCGCGCGAAGCTCAGGTGCCTGGCACGGGAGTGGGTCACGTCTACTTGCTGGTACCTTTGACGTACCCAGTTATCTTCCGGTACACTGCCGTAGGTCAAAGGTACCGGCTAAGTACCCACATCGTAAAGTGCCTGCCCCTTACCTACCTAAGGCAAGTACCCGCCCGTAGGTAGTACCTGCCCAGGTACCTACCTCACACCCAAACATGCAGGCACTACAGAATACCTACCCCCCTCGCTGAAACTGCCTTCCTGTCGGCTGTTTCTGACCCAAGATGCCACTGTACAATGTGCCACTAAGCACTGTAGACTAGGTGCTTCATACATTACCACATCTACCCAAACATTAAAGGACAGGACATTACATCGATTGCTGTTTCTACCGGTATCAAACCAACCTTCTACGGCTGTAATTCTTCCATCCCACCTCCTTCAATCTGCAAACGGTTCTTGTATTTTGAACCTTTAGCTATACAGAGACCACCTCGCCTGCACTTCCTCCACCCAGATAGTATCTAGCGCAGTCGCCAGTCACCGCAATGGCAGATCGATTCCCGTCTCTGGACGACTTCGACTCGGGTGGTGAGTTCTTCTACACGGCATTTCGCTACGGTTGAATCCGCCTGCTCACGTACCTCATGTGCAGCCCAGACCGAGATCAGAGATGCTGGCTCCCCGTCAGCCGACGACTTCCTCGCCCGCGAACGAGCCCTTCTCGGCGATGATGCAACGCAGTTCACTACGGGCAATGAATCCGCTATGCTAGCCGAGCCTTCGGGCGACTTGCTTGGAGAAGACGACTCTGCCAACAATGCGCAGTTCGAGAGCCAATTTCCCGATCTTACCTCCGATGCGGTATGTAGATAGGTCCAATAGAACCACAACTTCACCCCGTGGCTTCATCGCTAATCGCTCTCTGTGTTCAGGCAGTCGGACCTGGAGCCAGCATTACCGGGCCCTCTGTAAGCTACAACTCTGGCTACGGTGCCTACGTTAGCGAGGAGGAAGAGCCCGAAGTGATCAAGCAGTGGCGCGAGAAGCGTGATGCGGCCAATGCGCGACGAGCCGAGGAATTTGCCGCCCAGAAAGCAGAGACGATCAAGGAGGCTCAACAGAACATCGACGAATTCTACGAGAACTACAACAACAAGAAAGACAAGATGATCGCCCAGACGCGCAAGGATGAAGAGCAGTTCTTGGCCAGCCGCGATGACACAACCTCTGGAGGTACAAGCTGGGAGCGCATTGCTAAGCTGGTGGACGTGAGCGGCAAGGGTCAGAAGGGTGGTGCCAGCGGATCCGGCAAGGAGCGCTTCCGCGAGCTCTTGATGAGCTTGCGAAAGGATGAGAAGGCGCCTGGTGCCGTGGGATACTAGGTATCTATGTGTCCTGCCATCATTCCGTACACACGCTAATCGACCGTCGCCAGATGACAGGGCGCGACGGCTCACCATCAAACACTAATTCGGAAGACCGGAAACACGAGGTTCCAGTTTGTATTTTAGACAGGTCGCACGTATGGCGACGCTGAATCTGACATCACCGTCGGGTCTATCTTGCGGGGTTGGCGGCGTAATGAATTTCATGGATTTTATGGTCTTTAAAACGGGACTTAGAAGGACCTGGTGGGAATATGAACACGCCGCGTGAACGACTCTCTATTGGTCAACCTAGAAAAACAATCGGTAGGAGTGTCTGTCGATTTGCATCATAGTCTCCCTCTCTGCCTCCAAATCGAAGTCGCTCAGGCCTTGCCAAACCAGGTGTTGTAGCCGAGTGCCTTGCGTCCCAGCATGTACAGGGAAGCTGCGTAATCGTCAGATAAATGGCGCGACAGGAATGGTTGGGTGTAACAAACCTCCGAAGGTGCCCCAAAGGAGGATCTGGTAGGGGATCAACAGCTTGTTGCTTCGGGGGTTCTGCGTCATATTCAGTCAATCGGCGAACTCGGAAACGGTATAGGAATGCTATGTAGGCTATGTAGGCGGGCCGAGCGGGCATGGACATACGATCTGCCAGATACGGGTGTGCTGCTTGTAGGCTTGCTGGTAGAAGCGCTGGCGCTCGGGCACCTTGTTGGGGGCGTCGACAAGACTGCGTTGCTCGTTAGCACACTCGGACCGAGCGCATGGCAATAGACGGCATGATAGGCGCGATAGGCACAGCGGGAGAGTGTCAGACGAGATCATTGCGCTAGCCATTCGCCAGTGACGGCACGCTCTCTGCCCTCAGAAACTCTATACATACCCCATGGTGATGTTCTTGTTGCAGGTGATTCAGAGGGGGGATTGTGAGAAGGTAGGTGTCGAACGACAAGCTAAGTTGTATCGTCCAAGTTGCAGCCGATTGTTCAAGGTTAGAGCTTGAACCAGATCAGATGTTTCTGGATTGGACGGCCAATGCATCCTGAGTCAGCGCGTATTCTTCGGTTAAATAGAGTTGTCAGTTGGTCGGTCCGTACCGACACGTACGGCACCGTGCCTGTAGGCAATGCGCTAGGAATGCACGGATTCCCTACCTCCTGCCGTACCTGGAAAACGGATTGCAACGAGACCGTATTAAACGTTAGCCGCAAATTCCGTTCACTATTCCGTCCATCATCTGGCAATTGTGTCGGCGAAGTCTCTATGCGTACACCTGATCACCACCCACCATTCACCACCTACGTCTGAAAAGATCACCTACACTGGACTGAGGTTGTTCTCCTGCTCAATTAGAGGCTCTCTTCTCTTAGCTTTGCAGACAGACTCATGTCGATCGACAGGCACCACGACGTCACTACGGCTGGCGCTTTTTGAATCACCCACTCGAGAAAGCCTCGCGGCATGTGACGTGCAGTAATGCGACAGGCGAGCCGAGCGTTGCGAGATGTACAGCTGAAGCGGCTTTATCCTAATCCGCAGGTGTCTTCTTTACTCAGACGCTTGCGACTATGTCCCAATGGCACCCGTTGCGGTGCATTCATAACCAGCTGTGATGCTCGCGCTTTTTCGACCTTCTGGAAGCCCGTCTCCGCGGTTGATTACGATCTGATCCTTCCAGAGCTATCGCATGCTTTTGGGGCATCAATTGAGACCAGTACTGGTGTCGAGCCGACTGCATGGAGTTCGCTGGTCTTGGAATCCAGCATCTTCCAGAAATGGCACGGCCTCTTAGCTGACTCTTCTCGTCTTGCCGTCGAGTCCGACTTCTTTCGAGAAGGCCCTGCCGAACACTGGTACCCCAAGTTACTGGTGGACTGGTATCTTCACAAGGGTGATTTGGCTTTATGGGCATGTCTCTTGGACTATCAGATGCGCATCAATGGGCCGAAAGGAGTTATTCACGTATGGAAAGGACTCTGGGGTCGCAAGACATTGCATGATGTGGAGGGCCCCTTAGCTGAGATGTTCTGGCGCGTCATCCTAGAAGGGGCTCTTGCGTCAGATGATCTGACCTTCCTGGAACAGATCTGGGTGTATAGCGAATGGATGTTCGAGATGCACCGAGTCAGATGGCCACACCTTTATACGACGGTTATCAAGCATTTTCTTCGGACACATCAGCATCAACGTGTTCTCCAGTGGCAGCTGCTGCTAGCACCCAACTTTTACCCCGGCGCAGTTGAATTTGCAGATGTCATCAAAGAATTCGCTCTTGACCATGAACTTTACCACATGGACACTCTGCCATCACTGTATAGGATCAACCGCGATAAGGATCTCTATAATACGCTGGTCCCTCATCTATTCAACTTCGGGGCTTCGAATTTGGCTAGAAAATGGCGGAATATATGCCTCGAGAACGGCGAAGAACCACGGGAACCTGCGCCGCTCAAACCGTTCCTTCGATTCCTGAAGGCTTATTTTCCTGGCGATGAATTGACCCGTATCGAACTCGCTGCTCTGAATTTTGCAGCGGAACCAAAGAGGACGGAGGTTCGACTGTCGCGAGATTTTCTGAATCGCGTTCAGGGTGAAACGTTCGGTATCTCTGTCAAGGACTACAATGACCAACTCGGAGCCAGGTGGTTTGCGAGTACTTGGGTGAGTCTCGATACGGCTATTTCGACAATATCTGCTCTTGGCATCGAAAAGATCGGGCCATTATCGTTCCAGTCCATTGCTCTCAGGGCCGCAAACTCCGAAGAACTGCTGAAACGTATCGCTCAACTCCGAGAACATGGAATCTCGGTCGAGGATTCCAACTACTATCATTTAATGCTCTATTTAGCGAGCGAAAAGGATGATGAACTTCTCAAGGATCTTCTGAATAGTGATCTTCATCCTGATGTCTTCAATGATTTCGACCTCCAAACAAGGCTGATAAACTCCTCAGTCGATGTCGTGAACTGGCGAACCCAGCGGCTGCTGTTGGTTGCGAGGCTCGCAACATTCCAGCGGTCAAGTCGAGAAATGACCAACAACATTTTGAGGCTTCGCTTTCGTCAGAGAGACCCAGATGGCGTGACGCAGGTTCTTGAGGACATGAAGACCTGGCATGTCCCACTCAACTTCCAAGAGGCGGAGTTCATCTTCCAAGGCCTGATCGACGATTACAATAATGAAGGGAGGCGTCTTACTACGCCATCTGCGACATTTTATCTCGCAATCTTCCGACAGCTGAAATCAATGGATGTGCCGGTGCCTTTGTCACATTGGAGGCTGATCATCATCAACATGGCGCGGCAAGGGCGAATCGAGGACCTAGGAAGACTTTGTATGGAGCTGGCGGATCTATTCCTCCACTCGACATCCATGCGGCCAGGGTTCGTCCCCGTTCACATGTCGGACCTCCCTGAGCCCGCGGTCAGCCCACTCAAGAACATCGAGAATCTCTTCGGTGTTTACATTCCGCAAGACATGCCCACGAACGTGGATCACCATCCGTTACGCAACCTATTCAACAGCAAACTGTTGACAGAAATCATCGAAAACGCATTCGCAGTCCACTCAGGCCCGGGAATCCACGTCTCACCCGGCATCAAGCCGCAAAGTCACCGGACCCAGGCGACGCAGGTGGCCTCGATGATCAAAATCTTCCGCGCTCTGAGAAAGCGAGGGACGTGGTTCCGCTTCAGAAAAATCCGGTTCGTAGTGACGAACTGCCTCACGAACATCTACGGCCCATCGCCCTCTACAGACTCCCTCCACCGATCGATGAGGAAGCACAACACGTTGATGCTGGCGGACATGAAAAAACTGATCGACAATGCCTGGGGAGAGAAACTGCTGCCCCCTTTACGCCAGTTGACAGAGATCGTCCAACGACGCAGTCCTTACGCGACACTCGACTCCCGTCCACAGGAGATAAAGGAACTTGATCGGAGAAAAGATGACGAGGACGACTTGGACTGAAGAATAGCATACTGGATGTAGTATGATTGGAATTGAGGCGATTCTCTCTTACATCATAATTGAAATGTTTGTTTTCAATCATGAATATCATGATACCCCTGAAATATACATTAACTATATACAAGCAAACTTCTCCTTTTCTCCCTTAAACAATGATGAAAAGTTGAGTGAATATGCAGGACTAATCGGTTCCAGCCGCTACTAATGCAGTTATTTTGACCTGCTTTGCTTCATTAAATTATGTTTACAAGGCTAGAGCTTTGATATCCCGCAGGTGAGGTCTATCACTCGTCCATGCCTGATCATAAACTAACCCTCGTCTTCAAACGTAACCCCTTGTGCCTCTCCTATGGGGCCCTCATTAATGGGGTCCTCGTTAATGGGGCCCTCATCACTGTTGCCATCATTGTTGCTGTCACTGCTACCGCCGCCGGTGCCAACGCCGCTTCCAATACCGCTGCCAACACCTCCGCCACCAATAGCAGCATGGGATTTGGGCTTGAGGACGAGCAGTATTATAGCGCCCGCGATGAGCAGTAATAGAAGGAGGATGAGTTTGCGCTTCGTAGTCTTTTTCTGATAGCCCGACGCAACAACAAGTTCTTTCTCGGCGGCTTTGACGTCAGTCGCCATGCGCTCGACATTGTAATCAATGCGGTCGAGCATGGTGCCCTGGTCAATGACCATGGTCTGGAGGTCACGGAATAGATCCGACAGTTCAATGATGCCTTGGGCGATTTCCTCGATTTCACGTTCGCGCTGCAGAATTACAGCATCGTTGCTATGTAATAAACGTTGCGCAGTCGTTTGCTGAAGAGCAGACTGCGAGTACGATCTGTCGGCGTCGGATTCGAGGAGCGATGGGTCGGCGGCATATCCGCTCGCGTTAGCAGCCGTAAAGGGCGTCGCAACACGATCGCCGCCAGGTGACATGGAACCAAGATTAGACATGCCACGTAGTTCTGTCGTAGGTAACTGACGTTAGTTAAGTGTCCCTCAGATTGTTCAAATGGATGGTCTTTTTCTCCCATACAAACCCCTGCAATCCAGCTGGAACTGGGCTTCCCGGGGAAAGGGGCAAGCATACTCTTTAGGTAGGCGCTCTGTTTCTTGCGGAATCCGGCGCTGGCCTCCTGGACACGACTCGCGAGGCTGATTTGTATATTCTTGGCCATAACCTCCTCGGCTCTTGTCATGGTACCGGCCTGTTGGCTTTCGCGAACCATATGTTCCACGCGCTGAATGCACCGATGACAGTCGTGGAAGCCCCTTGTTATGGTCTGGGTTAGGCGCTCGATCTCGCTCTCCTCGGCGCGCTTGGCCTCCTCGTCATCAAAACCTGGTAAGACATGCTTCTGATGCAGGCGCTCAAGCGTTTGGGATTTGCGAGCGATGTCGACTAGCAAATCTGTCACCTCGTCGTTAACATCGGCCCATCGGGGTGGTAATAAGTCCATTTCAATAACGGCGTCGCCGTCATCTTGGTAGTCAGCGCCTGACAGCAGTCCCTGTGTATCGTCGGCGCCACCACCACCTCCTCTTCCCATCCCCCCGAAGCTGCTACCCTGCGCGAAGTCTGAAAACCCATTGTTGCTAGAACCGGGACCGTATCGTGTCTTCTTGGCCGGATGGTGGGCGTAGGACTGGCGGTATGATATGTAGCTATAATATTCAAAAAGGTACCGAGGTCAGCGCAAACCATGAATGTCGAAGAGAAGAGAGGAAGAAGAGTAATATGGCACCCAATTGAGTCTGCTCCTAGGATGGCACGTACAGATTGGTGCGGTCTCGCCACATGGCGGACGCTGGAGACGGCCAATGTGACTATCAATAACGTTGCCGGCGTTGCAACGTGACAATGCCAAAACTCGGAGGGCAATAACGCAGTCCTGCTTGAAGCCTGCCCGAAGAATCCACAGCAATGAGAAAGAGGGCCGTACGAAGTAAATGAGCGTAGATCGTGGAGACGCCGTCGCAAATGCGGAAATGGATCAAGGGAGTAGATTTAGCCTACAACAATCCGTAGCGTAGGTAGGTGTCATGCAAAGAATATGAACAGGTGGACCAGGGAAATCTGTATTCCGTCTGTAGGTAGCAATTGAAGGGTGTTGTTGGTGTTGGTATGCTTATTGGAGGAGAAAGAGATGCTATCGGAGCAGAATAGGTGGAATAGTGCACTTCGTAGGCAGGAATTGATGGACTGCCAGGCAAGGAAGGAATGCTCTGCAGCTGACGTAGCTTCAAGTCGCTGGTGTTGAGCCTGTCAACCGGAAGCAGCGACGTGCTCGTAGGTACCTGTAGCGCAATAATTCTGTGGTAACCGCTCGTACAGTTAGGTACAAAATACAGTACGGAACTCATAGGCGATTTGAACTAACTGCTTTAGGTACTTATCTAGTGTACAAGTGCATCTTAGTGCGCTGTAGGCCTATGCTAGCCATGAGATGCCTGGATCAAAGTGACCCCTTAGGCATCAGGTTGCTTAACGCGTAGACAATTCATGAGAACCGGCGGGGATTTACGCATCCATCGTCTTCCGTGATACCTAGCTTCCTAGGTAAGTGGTGATACCATGAGTAGGTATGACCGGGAGGAGATATATATATAGGTGGTATTTGCAACCTTGACTCGCACAGTTCACTCCTTCACAACGGGCAACTTGCAAGATCGTGAGTGTAAGTGCGAGTGTAAGTGTACAGTATTGAATTCATATTCCTACTGCTTGAATGACTGGAAACGACTGGACTCGATGAGATGAATCTCTAGTGCAGTCCGTAGAACGCGCTAGACCGGATAGGCATCTCACAGTTATCGACCCACGGGATAGTCGTGCGCTTCACACCGTACGGACAGCTGTACTTGGCGGTACCTGCCCCTACGTGGTTAGTCGACCTCCCGCTTTGGCCCTTCCCCCACCCCTCTAAGGACCCCCTCTAAAATGGTGTTGTCAGCCCTGTCCCCTATCCATTTGGGACGGGACAAGACCAAACCCATGCTGAAACCGAGCAACAGGACTTCGACCAACTTTCCTCCTCCACCCTTTAGATATACCGGTTTTCACAGCTGTCCGATCCTCTCTGCTATCCATATCTAAACGCCTTTGGATACTCCTTCACAAGCAATCACACCACATTCACCATGGTCAGTCCACCCACATCACGTCTCCGAGCTCTCCCCCGCCTCGGACCGTCTCTCGCTTCCCAAGCCCCGCGCTTGATGGGTTTACGATGTTTTCCGAACGGCTTCGCTAACATTCGGTTGCGCCCCTTTTAGGCCGACTCCCTTACTGAAGAGCAGGTCTCCGAGTTCAAGGAGGCCTTTTCCCTCTTTGTAAGTACTCTCTGCTCTCTCCCAGCATTCACAGCTCATGACGCTGCCAATGCTATCGTGTACTCGCTCTCCCAACGTGTTGAGCTGGCCTGACCATCTCCCCGCTGACCGCATTGCTGTAGGACAAAGATGGTGATGGTGAGTAGAGCTTCGCACCCCGACTCATCCTATTCAGACACACTTCACTATCGTAGCCCGCCCGCCCGATCGACCTCGATCAGCTGGGCACACTGGCCCGATGCCCTTGACCTTCCGCAAACCTCGCCTCTCTGCTGTAGGAACGACTGGCCGCTGACCGAGATTTATTGCAAAGGACAAATTACAACAAAGGAGCTAGGCACTGTCATGCGGTCGCTTGGCCAGAACCCCTCCGAGTCGGAGTTGCAGGACATGATCAACGAAGTTGATGCCGATAACAATGGAACTATTGACTTCCCTGGTAATACCGCCCTCTTGCCACGGATATAAGGCCAGACTGTATATGCTAACGGGCTGGTCGCGCAGAGTTTTTGACCATGATGGCTCGTAAGATGAAGGACACCGACTCTGAAGAAGAGATCCGAGAAGCATTCAAGGTCCGTATTACCGCAGTGTGGTTATGATGTGTACAAGTACACTCGTATCATCTGACAGTCAGCTTACCATGTACCAGGTCTTCGACCGTGACAACAACGGTTTCATCTCGGCTGCTGAGCTCCGTCACGTCATGACCTCCATCGGCGAAAAGCTCACCGACGAAGAAGTTGATGAGATGATCCGCGAGGCCGACCAGGACGGTGATGGTCGTATCGATTGTATGTGTTATCCCCCTGACTTACATGATTTTGTGCCCATACTGACTTACTTGATACGTAGACAACGAGTTCGTTCAGCTCATGATGCAGAAATAATAATTATGCGGTGACAACGCCAGCATTTACGTAGCCGAAACATACCCAAATACATATCATGACGCGCTTTCCTTGACTTTTTCTGTTCCCTCGACATGGGAAGGCTGGGGGACGGAGTTTATTTGTGTTGACTGAAGATATAATGACTTGTGCTAAGTGACGACCGTCGAGAAGAAGATGCAGCCTAACGGATAAGATATGGGATGGATTCTATCTTCATCTACCCGGACCACTCTTCAATTCAAGAAATGGAAGTTACTGTCTTAATCCTCTCTCTGTTCACGGGTCGGGAACATCAACCTTGCTTATGTTCTTGTCTTCGACGACGTGCGCACTCTGTGGGCATTGATGTCGTAGCTCCCCACCCCTTTCTACTCTTTGCTGGCTTGAGATTCTTTCAAACTTGGCGTCAAGAACGGTCATGATTGACTGAGAGACTCCTAGTAGGTCTATCATATATGGCTTGTCAGCCTAGACTCTAGGATGGACTTATCCGAAAGAGTGGTTTCCTCATTACGCAGCGCCGTGATCCTACATTTCTTCACAATTCTGTCTTCATCTATATCACTACATTGAACATTCATCCAAGCTCATAAATAGGACTACGTGTTCGATAACGCCCATTCAAAGGCCATGACAGATGCCTTAGATAGTCGTAATCGAGATCCCTAAGATAGTCTAGCTGATACATATTGCTACTTGACACTGCTCGGGCTTATACGGATACGTAGCTAATAAGGCATCAATCTGACACATTTGCTTCTGAATCTCACGGATTGTCGAGGTTTTGGTGCTGAGCGTTGATGATGAGTCTGATTGTTACCTGCATGTAATCCGTAATATCAGATGATCTACATACGAAGCAACGTACCAGTCACAGCCAGCCATGCAAGTTGTAAAGTTACCTATTTGTGAGTTGTATCTCTGATTATCGCGACTTTCATCTCATCAGTCGCCCGTGATCTTCGTCAAGAAACGTTGATTTCAGTCTCTAACTCATCTGCTAGCGTTTGTGAGCTGTGACCTCAAGTCGCGATTAGGCGATATTGAGCTCCTGATTGTACATATGATGTCCATGTGCATACCGTACCTAATTAAAGCACATTACGTTTACTTATGTAGTTTTCCGTATTTTTAGGTAATAAATTTGTAGCTGGAGCAGAGAACATGACGGCATTTCGCATTCGCTAACGGTACGGCTCGATCTTTGTTCGGAACATATCCATATTTTCTACTTGCCATCTGCAGAATCGCTCACGTATTTCTCGGCGCTGAGCACAATCCTGCTATTTATACTGTAAAAAAGCGGCTCTTCCGACGGCGTCATTCGAGTGGCGATGCCAATGCGCACCGCAACCATCCGAATGACGACACGATCGCAGTGAAATTCACGATGGCATCGGCACCTGCGCGCCATGTGCTGGTGCTCCCTCGACATGGCGCGGTGATCGCGAAGGCGGTAACGCGCCCTTGCCTTCCAGCTCACCATGATATTTTTGCTTCCTCTGCGCGAGCCGAGACTGCGCTGGCTCATAGCCGACTACCTACTCGACCAGTCGCCTTCTCAACTCTCCATGCATTCAAGAATGTTGAGTCTTCTCTGGTGTCTAAAGGGTCATCAGCTGCGGCTACAAGTACAACGACGACTACGACTACGACGATAGCTTTAGGGCTCAGAACCGGCAGTATCAGAAAGTTTTCCTTTCTGCGATTCTTGAAACCAAAGGGTGATGAGACTGTGAGCGACGAGAAAACTAAGGATCCAGCGCAGGCAACTTCCAACTCGAGCAACGTGGAAACCGTTGCGGAGGATGGTGCAGCTGGTATTAATGCTCGGGGCCCTTCCAATTCCTTGGCTGAAAAGGGTCACAAGGGCGGAAGACTGAATCTCAGGGCGCGTCTTACCAAGGAAAAAGAGGATACTAGGAAATGGTCTTCTCTGCGCGAGGTCTGGCGGCTTTTGCGGATCGCACGCCGAGAAAGGCTCCCGCTGTTGGGTGCCGTCTCGCTGCTCCTCATCTCTTCTGCCGTCACCATAAGTGTGCCCCTGACTATCGGAAAGGTTATGAGTAAGTTTTGTATTCGCGATACCGGCTGGGATCGAATGCCGTAGGCATCCATTGAAAGCTAATGGTTTACACTCCAAGATCTCGCTACGAGTGACTCTGCAGATACCACGATATTTGGTCTGACCCTGTATCAGTTCTTCCCGGCTTTGGCTCTTGTCTTCACCATCGGCGCTGCGGCCAACTTTGGTCGCATCATACTCCTCCGGATCATCGGTGAACGTGTTGTCTCGCGCTTGCGCTCTCAGCTGTACCGCAAGACACTTGCGCAAGAGGGTGAATTCTTCGATGCCAACAAGGTTGGAGACTTGACTTCTCGTTTCATCGCCGACACCACGATCGTGGGCAAGAGTATCACCCAGAATGTATCCGACGGTCTCAGGGCTATCATCAGCTGTACCGCAAGTTTCCTGGCTATGGCTTGGATAAGTCCCAGTCTTGTTATGACGATATTCCTGGCCGCCCCTTTTATTGGTGCCGGTACTATTTTCTACAGTCGGGTCGCAAGAAGGCTAGCCATGCAGTCTCAGAAAGCGTTGGGCTCCCTCAACAAGGTTGGTAATGAGCGATTGGAAAGCATTCGCACAATCCAAGCTTTTGCCGGCGAAGTTCAAGAAGTTGGTCGCTACAACACTCAGGTCAGGAAACTCTTCAACATCGGCAAGACGCAGGCCTTGATGGACGCACGGTTCTTCGCACTCAACGGTTGGATGGGCAACATGATTGTAATCGGTCTGCTCTGGCACGGTGGCAGTCTTGTTCGAGAGGGTTTCTTGACACTGGGCGACCTGACGACATTCATGATGTACGCCGTGTACGCCGGAACAAGTGTTATCGGAGTTACTAGTTTCCTTTCGGAACTCATGAAGGGTGTCGGTGCCGCAACCCGTCTGTTTGAGCTTGAAGACCGCAAACCAGCCATTCGTCCCACTATCGGTACTCCCGTTAAGTCTGCCAAGGGTGCCATCGAGTTTTCAAACGTCTCTTTTGCGTACCCCACGCGCCCGGACAACCAGATCTTCAAGAATATGAGCTTTACGATCCCTAGTGGCGGCAATGTATGCATCGTTGGTCCATCAGGTGGCGGAAAATCCACTGTGACTTCGCTTCTTCTGCGCTTCTACGATCTTGATAGTGGCTCTAGTAAGTTATTCTCAGCATCATACATGATTTCCATTTTTTTTTCTTGGAGAGCATGGTGGCTCGAATAGGAGCCGTGATCCTGTCAAGAAATGTTTACATGCGATATTCTGGCAGGCTGTACTCAAGATCGCGTTTGCTGACATCAAATGTTGCAGTTCGCCTGAACGGTGTGGATATTGCTTCGATGAATGCCAAGTCATTGCGCCGTCGTATCGGTGTGGTTTCTCAGGAGCCAGTTCTCTTTTCTGGCACCATCGCAGAGAACATTGCGTACAGCAACCCGCGGGCTGACCGTGCGGCCATTGTCCAGGCTGCTTCAAGGGCCAACTGCACATTCATCCACAAACTTCAAAAGGGGCTTGACACAGAAGTTGGTTCTCGGGGAACGCAACTTTCTGGTGGTCAGAAACAACGAATTGCCATTGCCCGCGCCCTTCTCAAAAACCCTGATATCCTTATCCTCGATGAAGCCACTTCAGCGCTCGATGCGGAATCTGAGGTCGCTGTCAACTCGGCCCTAGCCCAACTTATGAGCGGTAACATGACGACCATCTCCATTGCTCATCGTCTGTCGACGATAAAGAGGTCCGATATAATCATCGTTCTTAACAGCGAGGGCGCAGTAGCCCAGACGGGATCATTTGCCGAGCTCAGCGCCGATAAGGAGAGTCCATTCAGCAAGCTTATGGAATGGCAAATGAACGGCGGCGAAAATCCGAACCCGCCAGCAGCCCATCGATTATCACACAACAGCAACGCCGAAGCGGAAGAAGATACCGCTGCCGACGAGTTCGAGGAGGCCGAAGACATCCACGAAGAAGAGGCCGTTGCCATGGAAACGGGCGATAAAAGGTCCCAGAAGTAGAACCTATGTTCGGTCTCTACGATAACGTGCCATTTACATATACATACCGGCCACTTTGCGTTGTGAATATCGAGCGGACTGAGCTTTTGTGAAATTTACCCCCTTTTCAGTCATCATGTCTTGAGAATTCTCTAGGCGTTTGGCTTTTTCCCCTTCATGGAAGGGAGAGAATCAAGTGCTTTAGAAGGAGAGGGAAACCCCAAAAAAGACTTCGGTTACAAGTAAGGGACGATACCATAGAATATTTTCTGATGCGAACGCGACATCACACATGTTATTTTCTTGTTTTCGAATCTATAGAATAGGAGGAGAACAACTTCTTTCTCTTGTACATTAAAAGCATACCATGGCGTCGACGGTACGCCTCTATATAAACCTACCACCTACCTATGTATCTAATTACGCTCTCCACTCCCTTAGACAAGGAGAATTGCCCTGCGGATGGGAAGGACGCTTTTCGTGATGGCATCTAGGAATCTACTTACGTGACTAGTAGTGAGTGTCGGATCTTCACCAGCAATGAGTGGGCTATTTGTACGAATATCATGGAAAGACTTCCTAAATAGCTGGCAATGGCAAGATGCACATAAGTTTAAACCGTCATGTTGCCAGATATCGATTCCTAACTGTTTACCTCTCAGAGCCCTGCACTCCGCAAGTTTATATCCCTACGCACATGCATCCACGCGCACGGGCCCCCACCTCCGGAAACCGGATCCCCGTTCCCTGGATTCCCAGCGCCAGCGCCGCGGGTCCTAGATTCACATTACGTAACCACGCGCTGACGGGTCATCCAGCCAGCCACAAGGGTTGTTGCTGTTGTCGGAATCCTACCGTACTCTATTTAAAACGGGCAAGCAAGCGACGTCTTTCTATTTGCGAAAATACGGGAAGATCAGGGCTGAAAGACCTGAACAAAGACGTGCTTCTTGGCTGCGTTACGGAATACAAGAAGTCTTCCGATTCTTGAAGGGAACTCAGCCACTTATCTCCGAGTCATATCCGTGAGACCTACCTAACATAAGAACGTCGTTCCGTCGACAGCGGGCTGGATACCTCTACCTTACCTACCTAGTCTGACATAACTTCATTGCAACATACCTGCTAATCTGTGGTATCCGTCTCGAATCTTTACGTGGTATTCAACATAGCATAACGAATGAAATGGTGAACATCACAGAAGGGACGATCAACATCGATGGCGCGAGCCTCTTCACCAAGACGTGGCTGGTACGTTGTGAAGCTCATCCGATATCATATTACTCATTTCATGCCATACTGTATCTTCCTGTTCTCTCGTTGAATACATCACAACATCACAACATGTGAATCATTCAGCTAACATGTCCGTCATTTCCATCAAACCTGTAGCCCGATGGTCCCGTCAAAGCCAAGATGATGATGATCCACGGCTTCAGTGACCATGTGGATCGCTACTACGGCTTCTTTCCCTACCTCGCTGAGCGCGGGATTGCCGTTTACGGCTTCGACCAGCGCGGCTGGGGAAAGAGCGTGAAGAAGCCCAGCGATCAAGGAAAGACGGGCCCGACGACGCGCGTGCTTGCTGATATGGCCGCTTTCATCCGCACTCAGTTGCCATCAGATGTTCCGGTTTTCGTACTGGGACACTCAAGTAAGTCACCATTTTTCGCATGTATTGACTTGACTGTAGCCACACACCATGATGATAGTGCCCTCAGAGATAAAAAAAGCCTGTTTACTGACTCATCGACGCGTAAAGTGGGCGGCGGCCAGGCCTTGACACTGGCATCAACGCCAGAATACGAAGACTTAATCACCCAGGTCCGTGGCTGGATATTGGAATCGCCCTTCGTAGGCTTCGCGCCGGAGTTGGAACCGTCCTGGTTTGTTGTAGCCAGCGGTCGTATAGCGTCACATATCGCGCCGTACTTCAAGCTACACAAGCCCATCCCACCTGAGGACGTGACTCGGGACCCAGAAGTCCAAGCAAGTATAAAAGCCGACACGCTTATGCACAATTACGGCACTCTTGAAGGACTCGCTAGCATGTTAGACCGTACCAATGGTCTCTCGAGCGGGAGTCTGGTGCTCTCGAAGAGCGTGAGGTCGCTGTTCATGGCCCACGGCACCATAGACAAGGCGACAAGTTTCGCCAGGAGTAAGGAGTGGTTCGATCGAAACCAAACTCGTATCCCCGATGCCACATTTAAGGCTTTTGACGGCTTTGCGCACCAGTTGCATGCGGATCCTGGCAAAGAGGAGTTTTATGAGGATGTGGCTAGCTGGATTCTTGCGAGAGCTGATGGTAGTATTGGTCAAGGCTCGGGCCATGCGAGTCCGCATCTCTGAGGGAGCAAAATAGACATGTGAGCAACTAGCCTTGCAACGATGATATTAATCGGGATCGGGCAAGGAGGGGGGAGAGACGCCACATACGATTTGGGCTATAATACCAAGAAGCGCCCCTGATGCTGATGCTGAGTCCGACTGTTATCAGTTTGTGCATCTCTGATTCGGCTCGCGCCATTCTAGGCCAAGCTTCTCAAAAACCCTCTTCTCCGCCGTGATCAAGTCTGGGGCAGGGTTCCCGTCGGCATCGTCTTCGAGCGGAATCCATTGCCCATCAGTTCGAGACCTCACACCGCTGCTGTCGAACTTCAGGCCCTTCTCTTTCTTGCAATACCTCCTGAGATCTCGCTCAAAGGTCGTAGCCCCTGACCAGCCGACTATCGCACAGCCCACTGTTTTCCATGGACTGACTACAATATATTTTAGCCCCGTTGTACTTTCATAAAATATAGATCGGATCAGTAGTCCATAACTTACCAATAATATCAACTCTTCGGTGGAGATTCGGATTTTTGGATGTCTTTGTTGAGTCCCAATTTGGGTCCTGCCAGACTAGCAAAGCTTTGTCTAATGTGTCAAACCCACTACCCGCCTTGTCGTCGCCTTTCCAGGCCACCGGGATTTGTCCGCGCTCACTGTTTCTGCTGCTGAGCGTGAGAGTGTGGGTAATGTACTTGGAGTTTTCGAGACTATTCACTATTTCGTTGACGAAGAACTCGGTGGCCGTTGGATCAGGATGGCTGAGCACTACATCGACGTCACCACATGCTGCTTTCCCTCTTCTGTAGCCACCCACGATGATTTGCTGGAATCCTTCTCTGATCCGGTTAGCATGTTGTAGAATGACATCGGCGATGCTTTCGACCTCGGCGCGTGGAATCTTGGCCTGTATCTCTTCGTAGTACTTGACTCCAATCTGTTGAACGCGGGTAATCTTATTCCATCCGTGCTCGACAATGTCGTCCAGATCTCTCCAGCCGCGATTATAGAAATCAATAGCTGTCTTCGCCCCAACTCCCCATACGTCATAAAATAAGAGGAGAACATTCATCCTCTCATCTGAGGCGGCCTCTCGGACATCGTCCAGGTAGCCGTAGCTCTTCCACTGCTTGTATAACTCTTCAATCTTTCGGCCACAGCCTGGCAGTCTGGATATTTCTGCGAAATATGTCAGATATAGGAGCCGAGAGAAAGGGTAAAGAACGTGGTCTTACCAGCCGCAGAGGAAATAGGATAGGGGTAAGCTGCCAATACCGCGATACTGGTGGAATAAGCCCGAACTCCCACCTCGTCCATCTCTAGAGTTCTGAGCGTTCGTATCTTTTTGAGCTCCTCGATAAAGTCATTGTTAGGACAATCGAATGGAGTGAGGCGTTGACAGGAGTACGATGTATTCAAGCAGTCTGGCAAAGGTGGAAGATGCGTCACTCTCTCATGCTCCGATGTTGATTCTTGGACAAGACGTGGACGTTTTCCTTGGGATGATCTTGCGTGATGCGCGATGTATCCGTTGTTAAACTGTGGTCGAACGCCACCGTCACCATCCTCCCTTGCACGTTTGAGTATACTATCGGGATCCTTGAGTTGCTGACCGGATGTGGGCGGTTTCTTTCGACCTTGATAGACCAGGTAATCATTTACGGAAAGCACCTTTCCCTGAGCCAGGCTGTCCGTAAACCAGGCGAGCCGGACAACTTTGACAACCAAGTTGCCGGCATTTTCTCTCGGCTTTGTTGTCTCGTGACCACTTTCGCCGACTCCCACTGTAGACTGAGAATCGGCCAGAGTGTCTGTCTCCTCGTCATTCTCGCCCCTGACCTCCTCCGTGAAAAGCGCTCGAGCTCTGAGTTCTAGCACTGCACGGGGCTTCTTCGCTACTCTTCCCAGTATGATTGCCGCTTTGTTGATGTCACGGGTCAACGAAGGTATCTGACTCTCGAGCTTGGATAAGTCATCGGGCTCGAAGTGAGTGGGAAGCAGAAAGATTGGAGGAAAATGGAGATCAGTCGCCATGATGTCGTCGATAATATGGACTACATTGAGAATGCTGGATTATCGCGTCTCCGTTCTTTTCCATTTTCCGGTCTAGCAACGTAGAATTTTGTATTATCGCATGTAGATAGCAATATGTGAGTACATAACAATATTTCGTAGTTTCTTGCCGTACAATATACAACCGTTATTCGGTGTTGGTAGACGATGGAAAAGATGAAGAGGGAGAGAGATTTCAGGTGAATCACCTAGAGCTCTGCAAAAAGAAGCCCCCCTCCAAACGCCCTGAACCGTTCGGATGACTGAGCATGGACGTCATCGCCTCCTCGACAAGAAAGAGCGAGTCGTCTATACGATTATAAAGATTAGTAAGGAAGTATTCATAGAAGTTCATCGCGGATTGTGAGCTTCAATTATTCCGAATAATAGATGTTTAGTAGTATGTAGAATGTTCCAACGATACTCCTGCTCTCACTTGGCTCACCATGTCTCCTGTCTTTTTCCGAGTCCAGTTTCACATGTCACTGGATCGTTTATCTTCAGAAACTCATCCATTGGAAACGATGATACCACACTTTCCGTAACCCCTTAACCCTCTTCAGTACGTAAGAACTGGTTGTTTTCCGACTGCTAAGTCGTTCGTGCCAGTCACTGTCAGTTTGATGGCCGGCCTGAATATCACAAAACCCGTCACGGAAACAGTGACAGTAACTGGTCACGGCTTGCAAGAAGAAAATGAGCATTAGGTATTTTGACCTCAGATTTCAGTTTCTAGTGTGGCCTGCCGCTGAATAGAGACATGTTTCGACCGCTGACCACTATTGATGCAGAATATCAAGTTGGCGTTGCGTGTGGGAGGCCTTCATCGTTCTCTTACGCCAACAACGTGCCAAATCATTGTTTACTGTGGTCGTTAGCTTTTACTTTTCCACTACAGTTTTCTCAGAATATTAAATTCAGACTCTTCGCATTTTTGATCATGATAAAGTGCCGAGTTGCTTACAGTTGGCGTTGCGTGTGGTTGTAAAGTGGTGAGTGAGTTCGGAGGATTTGGCTCAAGATCAACATTCGCTCTGCCAGTCTTGAAAAGGCGGGGCCAACTACTACCCATTTTGGTTTAGATTGATATACCCGACCAAGCCGGCCGAAGTTCCTACCGATGTACCTAGGTACCCAAGGTTCTTAGCTGCATGGACCCACCCAGCCCACTTAATACACTGGAACGGACTGGCAAAACGTCACCTTCGCTGAGGAGGCTAACTTGCGCTGGACTTCTTGCTGGTCTTCAAATTCATCTTCTTAGCAAAACATCCATCCAAAGCGGCCTTCGTCTGTCCTTGTGTTTGCGCCGGTCACATTCACAACCATTCTTTGACATTCAGACTCCCGCTGAGAGCCATCTTTTGTGGTTCTACTTTCCTCAACTTCGTTTCAGGCGTTTGCAGCTCTTCCTTCAGCCAATACCCCTTTGTATCCTCCGCCCTTCCGATCCGACTCTATCGCCTCCATCTATCTACCTACGGTCGTTCCTATCTTCCTACTCTGTCGCAGTTCCTCGAATATAGACAATGATCGAATGAGGACAATCCAAGTGTCAAACTGCTAGCAGGTCTGTAGCCCTGCTCGTGTGTCGTCGCCCCGTATGTCTCTGGAGACATACGGGCTGTCGCATGCTGTCGCGCGCGAAACTGACCTCCTCTATTAGTCTCTCGTGGTGGAAAACCACTCTTCTTCTTTCTCCTGTCTTAATATCTTTTAGTTGCGCCAACAGGAGAACTCGTGTGTCCCTTCGTCCCCGAGCCACCTCATCCGGTCCGCTTCCTCCGACAGACTTGCGCATTCCCTCTCCGTCGCCGATACCTTGATCCCATCACCAACCCGCCATGGATCTTGCGCAGCAGCTCGTGCGCTCCGTCGCGCGTGTCTTCTTCAACTCACCCGATGTCGATACCAGACATATCCTGGTTCTCGACGCCTTGGTCATGCACTCAGCCCTCCGCGACGATGATCTGTCCTACTTGATGAGCATGAACATCAAGGACCTTCATCGTATCTGCGCAAAGCTCCGCGATGAGCGCCTGTTACAGGTGTATGTAACTGCATACCTCCCTGCCACTTTGGCCTCGCTAATCCCCTGTTTTGTAGTCACGTTCGACCAGAGTTGAGGGAAGGCCAGCAGCGTCCCCAAAACAAAACGTATTACTACATCGACTACCGCCAGGCTATCGATGCCATCAAGTGGCGCGTCTACCACATAGATAAGGCTGTGCAAGGCAATTCGAAGCCCGCGAACGAGAAGAAAGAGTACTTCTGTCGCCGATGCAATGCAGAGTGGACGCAGATGGAAGTGTTGGACAAGGTCGATCCAGTTCGGGGATTTACGTGTCACCGATGCGACGATATCCTTGTTTTCGACCCCGAACGCGAGGCTGGCGGCCATGAGCAGTCCACTAAGCTCAACAATCAGCTCAGATTCATCACGGAGATGCTACCCAAGCTTGACTCCATGATTGTGCCTGAAAACACGTTTGAGACTGCCCATGCCGCAGCGCGTCCCGTCATCCGTGACGCTACGAACCTGGCCGTTCCGTCCATCGTGGTTGAGACTAACGCCAAACCCACCGCCGTCAAGGGTATGGCGAATACCGGCCCTCAGAGCATCATGGTCGACATCACCGAACTCGAGGGCCCAACCGAGGCAGAAAAGGAGGCCGAACGCGAACGCAAGGAGAAGATCGCCGCAGCCAACGCTCTGCCCGAATGGCACTTGCAGAGTACGGTCACTGGTGCTTCCTATGGAGCACCAAACCCCGCTCCCAAATTCAAGGCGGACGATGAAGAGGACACGAAGAAGGTCGCCGATCCCATCGATGACGCGCTGCACGGTGAGGAGGTTAATAACCTCTTTGAAATGCTAGCACGACAGCAGGCGGAAGAGGCTCGGCGCAAGGAAGCCGAGGATTCGGATGAGGAGGATGAAGACCAGGACGACGAAGACGAAGAAGAGGAGGAGTTTGAAGATATTACGAACAATGCCAGCTCCATTGGTGAGAAGCGGTTGACTTCTACCGACACAACCAGCGCGGCTGACACCCCGGCGTCCGAAGAGCGACCGCCCAAGAAAGTCAAGGTTGAGGAGCCTGCCGAGGAAGCCGATAGCGACGAGGAGGATGTTGCCTTTGAAGACGTATAGTCTACTACAACAAAGGCAACGGTAATTTGAAAAAGACACTGAGCGAAGGCCCGTGAGTTCGGCAGGGTATATACGAGGCTTGCACTAGGAAAAAATCCTGCTTTTTATTATTTTCCTACATACAATAGACTGGTATGATCAGTGGAAAAGGGGTTATATAGAAAAGGCGTACGCGCGAAAGGGGAGGCGCGATGAGCAGAGTGGTTTGCACTGCTTTGTTGGACTGGATGTCCATTGCAAATGATCGAGGCGTAGTTGTTCAGTAGTTGAGCATCTGAAATAAAAATCTTGCAACTCATACCTATGGCAGAATATTTCTGTGATTGCTTTGAAATGTCTACAAGTCCAACAGTGTATACCGGTCAGATTAACAAAAGACAATGCAAACAAATGGCACAGCATATACACTCAACGCCAAAGGAGAAACCATCCGTGTTTGCTTGGCTACGGGTTTCCTTGCCAGACATAATCAAAACAGATAACCACCCTCTCAGGATCATCAAAACCAAGAGCGAGTTGGATTTGTTCATTTTGTTGGGGCAAACAGCCGTACGGTGCACTGCCCCTAACATTCAGTCCTCAGCCAGTTGACATGCACACGTTCTCACCATCTACATCAACCTGCACATCAGACTTTGCACTCACAGCTTACCCCTCAGGACCAAACACGCACGTGGAGTTTTGAGCATAATATTCTTTTATAGACAGGACGTTAACAACGGGTCGGACGGGGCGGCATCAATCAACTATACGAAAGAAGCGCCCCACGTGAAGCAAAGAGAGAAGACCAAAAGAGAAAAACCAAGGCACAGCATGAAACGCAATCCATCCCCTTTCCTCCTCCCCCCGCCTTTTTGCCTTTTCTTTTAATACTTTGGAATGGGGACGTTATCCTGCCATCTTTGAATCCTGCAAGGTTTGTAATCAAGCAATTGTTTAGACGTATTTCCGTAACTGTACACGTGTTAGTTGTCGGATCTAAAGGGAGGAAGAGAAATAAGGGGAATGGAATTAGGGGGGAAACTCACGTCTAGTGTCAACGTCTTTGAGCTATTCACTTCCTGGTCTCTGTAGACACCCACCAGACTCTCACTATCCTGGAACAAACCAGCCTTGAGACTGATGACGATGAACTGCATGCCCGGACCCGCGTGATTCCGGATGTAGTTCTTGATCTTCTCGACGTTGGCGTTGTCCAGCGCGGCATCCACCTCATCGAGCACGAAGAAGGGACTCGGCTGGTAACTGTGGATGGCGAAGAGCAGGGCCAGGGCCGCCATCGTCTTCTCACCACCAGATAGATGCTCCATATCACGGAAACGCTTCAACGGCGGCATGGCGTGGTACTTGATACCCGACAAGTACGGCTTGTCCGTGTCTTCCTCGATATCGAGGTAAGCCTGGCCACCGAGCGGGTACTGGTCCGAGCGCGTCAGGTCCTTGTAGACCTGCGAGATCTGCGCACGGATATGCGTGAAGGCTTTGTCGAACAGCTCGAAGCGTTTGGCCTTCACTGCGTCGAATGCTTCCTTGGCGGCCTTGTACTGCGCCTTGGATTCCTCGAAGTCGTTTTCCGTTGCCTTGAGACGGGCCTCGACGACCTCCAAGCGTTCCATGGCGCGCATGTTCGGATTCAGCTTGTCTAGCTCCGCCGTAAGCGACGAGATCTTTTCGAGCAGTCGTTCCTCGACGTGTTCGTCATCGTCGGGCTGTTTATGTTCCGTTAGCACTCTTCTTCGAGAAGATACCACGCCTTGGTGTGGACTTACAACTTTCAGATCCTCGTCCAGTTCGTTGTAGTTAATTTCGATACCATAGTCATTGAGAGCATCTGCCATCAGCTCGGTATCGTCGCCCTCGTCGATGTCCATCGCATCCGGGTCCTGGTGTAGAAGATTGTCTTCATTAGGGAGGTTATCTAACGAACCCGCCGAGAGGGGAATGTCGATTTGTTCCAAACGGCATCTCCTTAAGAGAGCGAATTTGCCGGCACTATTCTTCTGCAGTTCCGTTTCTAAGGCCGTAATTGCTTTCAGCCTACCATCAATATCTTTGCTCCTCTTTTGCACATCGTTCTTGGCCTGGTGCACTTTCTCGTTCTGTGCCGCCAAGTCTTCCTTGACCTCTTCTAATTGCTCCTCCAACGCCGCGAGAGTATCCTTATCACCGGCCATGGCCTCTTCGATTTCTGCTTTCTCTCTCTTGTACGCCTTGATGTCGTGTGATAGTCTCTTTAGGCGATCTTCCAGGTTATGAAGCCGGCTTTCCGTCTCGCTGTGCCTAGACACTTCCCAGCTCTTGTTGCTGTCCAGCCGGGACTTCTGGAGGTCGAATTGGTTACGCTTTTCAGCAGCCTCTGCTTCCCAACTACCTTGCTGGGCTTCGTATGCTCGGATATCCGCATACCCCAGTCTCTTGCAGAAATCAGAGAATACTTTGTCCTCTACCTGGGCAATTGCTTTCTTGAACATCTCGACTGATGAACGGGTATTCTGCAACTTGTCGTCCTCTTCTTCGAACTTGGGCTGCCACTCCTTAAGCTGGCGTTTTACGTGATCAAGTTCCCTCTTCTTGCTAGACAAGTTCTGCTCAAAAGTCGCCAACTCGTTCTTGCAGTAGTGCAGCCGCTGCTCTAATTCCGAAAGTTCACTACGTACGGTGTCTTCGGCAGCATGACGACGGTCACTCCGTGGAAGGGCATCTAGTTCCTGTTGATTCTTCTCCAGCGCTCTCTCTAGACCTTGGACATCGGCATCCTCGAAGCGGCGTTTGCCCCCCTTATGGTCGGGGCCATGTCCACCGGTCATTAATCCAGCCTTGTGGATGACTGTGCCGTCTAAGGTCACAGCCTTAACGCGGATGCGGCGTTCAAAGCATATGTGCTTCGCGACTTGCAAGTCGTCGCAAACAATAGAACTTCCACAAGCGTAGGACATGGCACGCTCCAAAGATGGGTCGAAGTCGATCGTATCGATAGTGAGACGAGCGCCCGCGATTCCCTTGACGGCGCTGTTGACGGCGTTTACTTTGATGTTGTCCAGGGGAATGAAGGTCATGGGCGCAAATCGCTTTTCTTTGAGATGCTCCACGCAGGCAATACCGACCTTCTCGCTGTCCACGATAACAGAGTCAAAGTCTCGTCCCAGTGCAGTGATAACGGCTTCGTCGAATTTCCTTTGCTTTGGTTTACAGAGGTCACCAACTTGACCCCTGACTCCGGGAAATAGGCGCTTGAGAGAAACAATCATCTCCCTCGTTCTCCTTTCCCTGTCACTCCGACGCCTTCCGTCATCTGCATTTTCCAACTGCTTGAGCATTTGCACTCTCTTCTCCTGGAGCTCGTCTCGTCTCTGTGTAGTCCTGCGCTTCTCCGACTGTATGGCATGGAATTCCTTCTTTTTCGCATCGATCTCTGTCGATAGTTCGGCTACCGCGGCCCGAGTCGCATTTCTCCGCTCTTGGATCGTGGCGAATTCGGCTTCGAGCTTCTCGGCGCTTGCTTGGTAGGCATCGACTTTGCCCCTGAGACTGTTGACAGTAACTTCGTCCGTCTTGAGTTGACGATTTAGATTGGCGAGTTTGGCCTGGTTCTCGGACGATTTGGCCATTGCTTGGGCCCTGAGGGAGTTGTATTCTTTCCGGTCGGCATCACTGAGCTCCTTACCTTGCTTCTGCATAGTCTCTTTCCACTGATCTTCGAAGGCTTTCTGGGCCTTTTGGACAGTCGCCAGGTCCTTTTCGATTTTGGCTATTAGTTTGGCTTGTTCATCGCGCTCCTTCTGTACAGATTCGATTCGCTTGCGAACGGTATCGGCCTGGCTGGTAGTCTGTTGTACTTTTTCATTGATAGGGACGAGGTTGTTTTCTTTATCTTCGAGCTCTTTTTCCTGCTTTTTGATCTCACGCTCAACCTTGTGAACCTCCTTAGCAGCGATAGTCTGCTCCTTTCGGGCATCTTCGAGCTTCTTCTGGAAGGACTCAACATTGCGCCGAAACTCCTTCAGGTTTTCCTGGTGTTCCTGGATCGTAGCACTGGATTCGTCCATGACACGTTGGAAATTATAGAGCTTCCAGAGCACCTGGGTGACAATCGCGGTGTCGCGTTCATTCGTCTTATCCTGAAAGCTGAGGGCTTCCTTTTTCTGCTCTTGGTACTGCCTAATTTCGGAGTTGATACCACGACGTCGCTGGAGTTGGAAGGCCGAATTCTCGGCAGACTGATCTGCCTCGGACTGGAGTCGTTCGTATTCGGCCTTGTATTCTAAACTACCTGAAATTTGCTCCATCAGACGGGTGAGGTCCTGAGGCGACTGCGAGGCAATTGCTTCCACATCACCCTGAAATACAAGAAAGTTCCGAGCTTTGATCAGGATATTTTCGACCTCGAGGGCATCGTTGTACTGTTGTGCGGTGACAACGCGATCGTTAATGCGATACTCGCTCGAACCCTGGCTAGTGATAGTACGTTTCCATCGATGCTCGTCTCCGACATCGTCTTCGTAAACAGCCATGACCCATGCGGTTTTCGGGTCACTCCGGGTCGGCTCGTCATGATCGTCTCCGTTAACGTGACCATTGGTCTGTCCGTTCTCGATAGCTTCGACCGCGGATCCGTCGGCATTGATCTTGTGAGTCTTCAATACTCGACCTCGGTAGACCAAGTCCTTGAGATGGGCTGATCGCAGATGGGATGACTTGATGCCGAGAACGAAGGAGATGGCGTCCATGCTAGACGTGGGAGATGGCTAGTCAGAGCGGTGAAGGGGGCGGAGCAGGAGAAGGAGAGGCAGAGCGCGAGCACATACGAATTAGACTTGCCGGAGCCATTGGGTCCAATGATGGAAGTAAAGTACGAGTCGCCAAACAAGAGCGTATGATGGCCCTTGTAGGACTTGAAGTCTGAAGGCTGGTCAGTCGCAATGTGGTCCGGGACAGGCAGAGGAGGTTTCCTCCCGCGCGCAAGCATAAGTACAAGTACATACTGTACAGCTCAAGACGCATAAGTTTCCCCATCGTGAATATGTGTGTCGGGGTTGCGCAGATAAATGGTGTTGGTGATGGCGATAGAGATGGTTACTCGAAAAGGACGCGACGAGAGGATTGCGACAAGCAGTTCATTGAAGAACTGAGCTGGCCCGAGAACGCATGTAGGAGACTCAAGGGCGGTGCATCGCAGAAGTCGCGATAACAGTGTTGAATCGCCGGTGGTGGTGTTCGGCGTGTGGGTTGCGCAAAACAAATGCAAATGCGCAGCGGAAGAATCGGTTCGGAATTGTTGTGTGCTGGTAGGATTGCCGGGAAACGCGACTATCAACAGCACGAAGCATTAAGGCAAGTCGCGGGGGACCTTGGACGAAAGATGGAGCGCGTAATAATTCAGGTCTTAGCTTATCAACTTGGGTCGTTAGTTTATCGACGGAGACCCACCCGTTGTGGCGGCTGTCTGCCAGCTGAATTGAGAGTCGACACCTGGTGTCGGACTGTCCGTGAAAAAAGCATGGAGTGCACGCTACGAAACATCCATGTACGAGAGGTAAATATGGGCCTCCAGTTTCAGCTAATCGGGAGGGGTCCCTCGTTGATTCCGACTCCATCCAACTTCCAATGTGTTGGTTGACAGACATGGCGTCATGCTTCAGAGACCGTGTCGTTCTGTAAACAGTCGACAGCAACGCCTCGTGTTCATAACTGTACAAGTCGCCTCGTTGCCAATTTGCTGCTTCATAATCCGTACTTTTACTACGATAACCACTGTCATGTAAAGTACGCAGAATGTGATATGAGAACCTACATGAGCCGAATCTTGGTACTTGGTCCTCTGGCTAACTAACAACATTACTTGGACTTGTATGGACACAATTCAGGGTCTTATTTGGTTCTCTCTTAAGGCAGGATTTGCTAGCTCGAATTCCTTACTCAGATGAGACCGGCTGAGGCGACAACGACCAGAAGGGGACCTTGGCTAAGATCTTTAGCTGTTGCTTGGTGTGAATGGGCGGTACTTGCCGCGCGAGATAAAGATACGTGCAAGATTTGCCGTCGATACCACGTATCCAAGTACAAATCGGGTTCTTGATCTGCGCTATAGGCAAGTACAATGTTGGCACTGAGGCAGGCGTAAGGGTACTGGCATGGTACTTGGCCAGGTACAGTAAGCCAATGTACTGCACGCCGCGCCAGAGTCTAAAGACGAGTACTCTGCAAGTACCGCTGCCGCTGCGACAGAAAAGCATCCAATGATCGTTCACGGTCGAGGCAGCTGCGTCCAACCACAACCCACCGTAGATGCACATGCTGAAAAATTCCCTACGCTGGAGAGCAAGAGATCATCTTTATCCACCCAGTCCCTCCCTCTCTTCTGCTCGTACGGAATACACCTCACACACACGGTCCGATCGAACGGGTCATATCGACCTGTCTCTGTCTCCCTGCCTGTTTTCCTACTTGTCTTTCTGCTTGTCCCGGCGCTCTTCATAATTCACCGCCATACGTGTTGTTTTCTGTCTTCAGTCGCCAAGTATATCTCATAGCAACGACAACAGCAACAGCAACAACAACACCAAAGGACAACATCAACACGGATATATGATTCCTAGCAAGAGTCTTTTCTCCGACTACATACACGCTTCTGTCCTCCCAGCTAGTCTCTTCCGTCCCTCCTGCGGATTGCTGCTACATCCGTAGTCGCACTCACTTACACCCAGAGTAACACTTATCAAGGCCTATCAGGTATATTTGTGCCTCGTCTCAAATGCACTTGTATCCCTTCAGTTGTTGATGCCCTTTTGGCTGACACTGTAGCTGATATCCTTCGAAAAGTCGCTTTCGCAAAGCAACTCTTCACTTTGAGGTCTCCCACACGTCTCGTCGCCGAAATGGCTGCCTCCACTGGTCCTGGCGTCTTAGTGTCGCCCAACAAGTCGTCAGATAGCACTCCGACAGATGAAGAGGTCCCTTTCACTCCAGATGATACTACTAACCACTCGCTGGCGTCGTCACCCGTTCAGAATGCCGTCCGTGACATCCCCACACCGAGTGAACCCTCCGCGCAGAGCCCCTCACAGTCACGAACCCGTTCTCCTTCCGGCAGCAGCTCATCCTACCACGAGGATTGGGACTCTTTCCCGCCGCTGGAGCGTCTCACCTTCCTGGACCTTCTCGACAACTTCGCTCTGGTGCAACAACTAGAAAAGATACAAAGAGGTATCTCAGCCCAGACGGAGAAAGTCCGAAGATCTCGCGTCGCGCTCAAGACGCGAGGGCAGGGAGCTCGAGAGCGCATGGTGGAGGAGTGGCGGCGGCGCGTGCCCTCGGCCGACGAGCAGCTTGAGCGGTACCGAAAGCGTATGAAGCAGAGCGTCGAGAAGCTAGGAAAGCGATGGAACGACACCAAGGCCATCACTCTCCGTGAGAAGATCTCCTTCATCTGCGGAGTCATGAACATCTTCTTCAGTGGTTACCTGATCGGCGCGTACCCTGAATACTTCCACATCTGGTACACAATTCAGCTCGCGTACTTCATGCCTATCCGCTTCTACACGTACCACCGGCGCGGCTATCATTACTTTTTGGCCGATCTCTGTTATTTCGTCAACTTCTTACTGTGCGCAAGCATCTGGATATTTCCGGCCTCCAAACGCTTGTTCATTTCTGCCTACTGTTTGGCCTATGGAAACAATGCCGTCGCGATCATCATGTGGCGCAATTCGCTTGTGTTCCATGACTTCGATAAGGTCACCTCCTTGTTCATTCACATCATGCCATGCGCGACGCTACATTGTCTTGTCCACTTGTTTCCACCCGAAGCGCAGCGCGAAATCTTCCCAGCGCTCTGGACGGTCAAGACGTCGCCAGCGGGGTCTCCCACTGCCTACAGCAACATTGTCTCCATGATTCTCTGGTCCTCAGTCCCTTATGCCATCTGGCAGCTGACATACTACTTCTTCATCACCGTCCGTCGTCGTGAGAAGATTGCCGCCGGTCGCCCTACCTCATTCACCTGGCTACGTCGCTCTTACTCCAAGGTCTGGATCGGCAAACTCGTTCTTTCATTGCCCGAAAGCCTACAAGAACCCGCCTTCATGCTGGTCCAGTTCCTCTACGTAGTTCTCACGATACTTCCCTGCCCACTCTGGTTCTACAGCCGATGGGCGTCTGCTGGCTTCCTCATGTTTGTCTTCGCATGGAGCGTTTACAACGGCGCGACCTTCTATATCGATGTTTTCGGCAAGCGATTCCAGAAGGAGCTCGAGGCCATGAAGGCAGAGGTCGCAAAGTGGCAGTCCAGCCCCGATTTCATTCACTCGCCCGAATTGGCGCCCACCGCGGGTTTCGACGAGTCGCGTCGACAGTCAACTGCTAGCGGTCCTACCCACACTGATGACGGTCACGCTGTTGAAAAGTCTAAGGACTCAGCCAATGGCAAACGCCTCAGCCTGGATGAGATCCCACTGTTGAATGATGAGCGAGTCTCCAAGAGTGAGACGACAAGCACAGGAACAGATGCTGGCAGTAATGGTGCCGCGCGAGAGAGGAAGACGACTGAAGTCGCTGCATGATACCCCCTTGCTTTCCTTGGCTTGGGTGAATGGGATGGAGATTTTTCATGTTACAAAAGAACCCAGTTAGAAGAGAGACCTACTACTACTTTCCGGGACTGATGCGGGCTACTAGGGGGGAAGAGGAAACCAAATAATGTGTGGCATCGACTTTAGTATCAGACGAGTCCAACCTTGACATCCAGTGGTTCAAGGCAGCAGTTCGTTATTTACTGTTTGTTTGTTTTTACCTACATATATTCTTCTTAGCTGTAGGAGAGAGAACTTTGATACCCAACTTTCTACGTACTTTTATCAATCCCTTGTCTATATTCTCTGCTCCCCTTACGGGTATTTCTCCCCTTTCCTGTGTCACGATTTCAATAGTGAATGTCTCGGAGCCCTGCAAGTAATCACCCAACTTTGGTAAATTATCCGTCGAGCGGGAAGAAACTACCTACAAACTACGACCGCGTGTACGTACGGTCACTTTGAACTTACACTCTGTCTCTCTTTTAACCAAGAAGACAACCGCGTTGCATGCAACTTGTAAAGATACCTACATATCCAAGCTAACCTCCATATGGGACTTCAAATGTTACGCGTGCGAGATTACAACGGATCATGTCGTACAGGGGGTTGGCATATTTCCCTTTTCTTTTTTCTATCCACGAGATTCAAACGAACCGTATCCGGCCAGAATTCCAACATGAGACACCGTACGTGTCTCAATCGAAATGGGTCAATAGGTAGAGTGGGAGTCGAGGCCAACTACCTACTTGTACGTGAGCAAGTGCTCGTCCCGAAAACGAAATACTACGAACGTTGGGAGCAGCGGAATGCTCGAGCATTGACTCTTAACGCGTATGGGTTTTGGAGTGATTCTGAAGCCGAAAATGTAGACAATTCAATAGTTTGAGGGCCGGATTCCATTATTGTTGCCTAATGGGCAAACACATTCATGATATCGTTAACGATGATTGCGACGGCGGGATGAAACTCCCGCATCATGTGCTAAGTTGATGAGCCCATGGCATCTGCGAGTGGTTTCAAGGTCGTCGCATGCCCCATGCCGCACCCTCGATATTCCACTTCTAACTTTACCCACCGAGAATTCCGTCACGTAACGCCCAAATTGAACGTGTTGTACGGGTAATGAGGTATCTTAGACCTCCCCCTTAATAGTAACGCCTCCCTAATGCAACCAACTGTATGGGTATTTTCTCCTGAGAAGTCGTGAGTTCCAGCTATTCATGAAGACCATGTAAATCTGTAGGTACGTAAGAGTACCGTCAATAGAAGCAAACGCTTGAGCGGGTCAATGCGCTGTCGTAGCTTGCAAAAATGTAGAGTTGTGATAACGCAATATGGACTTGAAAAAGGCATCATCGGATGACTGCCCAGTTCGCCATTCGTCCTCCGCCACCGTCACTACCCTCTCGCTGACCGGGACGGCGGCCAAAGACTGTCCAGAATCGTAGGGTTTCGTCACCAGCACCCGTCACCACAGTCCGGCCGTCAGGGCTCATAGCCAAGTACAACACCCGATAAGTGTGTCCAGTGAGACTGACCACCTGGGACATCGACGGGTACTTCCATACGATAATCTGATTCTGGCTATATCCGTGTGTCGACACAATCTCATTCGAATTCTTGGACCAGGAGATGTTGCAAACCTGACTACCGGTGTCCACATCACCAATCACCTGACCTTTCGCTGTATCGTGGAAAATAATTCTCTTATCGGCTGTTCCACCGCCAGAAGCGAGCAACCCGCGTTGATGTGGCGACCAAGCAATGGCCTTGACTGCAGCGGTGTGGTCCGAGAATTTCCATAGTGGCGTATCCGAGAGCTTGTCCCAAACCATCAGCTTATTGTCGTTACCACCGCTCGCGAGTTGTCCGTCGTCTGGATTCCACCGCAGCCCGCATACTTCCTGCTTGTGGCCCCCCAGTTTCCGCATCCACTGATCTGCTGCTCTGACGTCGCGGTGGTAGATGTTCCGATCTCGTGATCCAGACGTGAGAATATGTGAGTTCCATGCTAGTGATCCCACGCGCGCCGTGTGGCCTGTCATTGTTCTCAACCGTTTCGTCTTCTCGGCGTCCCAGATTTGAACCAATCCTTTCCCGGTACCGATGGCAATATGCGTGCCTTTCTGTATCCAGGAGACACTTGTCACAGTATCGTCTTCAAGTTCGCAAAGTTTGTTTACGTGACTCGATTCTGCATTCCACATGTAGACACTTGAACCCAAGCCAACGCCTAGGACATTGGCACTACCCCAATCTACCAAGTTCAAGTAGAAATCGTCGGCCAACTCAGGAGCATCGAGGACTTTGAATGGGACTTTACTGACAGCTCGAGGTTGCCTCCGTGGACACAAAAGCATTTGCTGGCTGCCAAACCGAACAGGTGATAAGCTGTACATTTCCGACCTGGTGTCAAGGTTTGGTCCATGCCGGCTCTGTGGCGTCCTCGTGGGTGTAGGGTGGCCAGCTACATGGTTGTAGCGGGGGGCCATATAGGAGAAAAGATTCTTTTTATGTGGAGTGGACGGAGTGAAGCTCGAGGGCAGTACCGGTGCCGAAGTGGTGGGAGGGGTATGTGATCTGGTTGAATCACGGAGGCGGGTAGAATGTATTGAGGCGGGCAAATTCCCTTCTGGTGATAATGCAGGAGGAGTGGCCTGAGGTATTGTATCCTCAAACATCTCCGATCTTAGCAGACTTAAGTATCTGTTATCTGCTGTGTCGACTATGGGTTATCAACATTTGTCACGGCCTACAGGAGAGAATATATCTTACGTTGCTGAAAGTTGAGCTCACCGCGGTGGGAAGACTTCTTGCGTGATGGCGTAGCTGGCGACCCTTCGTCGTGGAGAAGGGAGAAGCCAGAGTGGAGATCGAGTCCAGTTCGAGTAGGAATAAATCTACTGATATCAGCGAGCGAACTCAGACCCGATAGTATGCAAACGAGACTTCAAAGGGGCATCGGGAAGCAACCAAGTGCAACTACTGACCTGTCGCCGTCAAGCCTCTGCCGCTTCCGGGTGGGGCTCGAGGCCGGGGCGCTTTCCCTTCTGTCGACAGAGCGCTGTCTGGATAATGCCCGGGATAATGCCTCGGGGTCAACACCGTTGGAGCTTACTCTCTCAGAGAAACGACTGCCATGGCGGGAGTTCTTGAGGCTGTCATGATCGAGATTTGGGCGTGGCTGTAGCCGCTGACGATCGGGCGGTGGCGTGGTAGCTCTCCTTGAAGGGGTCCGAGCATTCGGGGTGTTAGAATCCGTCGGCGGTCGCTTTGAAGATGTTTTCCCCAGCACCGGCGCCGGCTCTGGTTCCAACGTCATGTCTAGAAGAGAACAATGGTATCACTTGATCTGAGCCGTGAGACACCCGCAGATGGATTGATTTCGACTTCTGGAATGCGCAGTGGCCGGATCACAACTTGGCGAGGAGTACCAGACAAAAGCGGTATGCGACGACGCAAACGGGAGACCTAGATGTCCTTATGGGGTTCGCGGAGAGATGAACTTCGCTCCCGCATAATCAGCAACCCCTCGGATACCAGTCTGATAAGCCGACAGATGCGCAGACGAGGCGATCGATCGGTTGAGGAGGGAAGCTATCGTGGAATATGACGTCGCAATAGGCAAGACAGCCCATGCGATGGTCAGAGTCCTGGATAGTGTTGGACGCGACGGTTTGATCGGCAAGGCTTCTGAAAAACAGAAAAGCCTGAGAGAAATGTGAGGGTGACTTTCGGTGCTGTCCGGGCTGGTTTGGTTCGTGTTGTCTGCTGTTTGCCGCGAGGATTAATTGAGAGGTGGCGAACAGAGCGCTAGCGGTAAGCGGCAGTGAGGTACTGGGAGGTAGGCAGACAGTGATGATGGCGGTGGTGTTTTGGTGGTGTTGGTGGTAGGTAGGTAGGTAGTATCGGTGGAGGTCGACGGCGGGAGGCAGATGGGAAGGCGGACATGGGAGGATGGGATTGGGGGGAAATGAAGAACTAAAGTGGGCTGGGGGAAAGAATAATGGAGAATAATGCGTCAGGGAGAGGATTTACACTAGGCCGTGGAACGCGCCGCCACTAGCAGTGGCATTAATCACTGAGGAACCCGTCGTGACTGCAATCGGTTAGCACAATCAGTACCCCAGGCAACAGTCAACGTCTAGGTAACCCCGCCGCAAAGGTAATGTGTGTTGATACATCTCCATCGCGCCTACCGTTGTACACACAAGAAAGGTGACCAGGTAGGTACTCGTTCATCGTGCTTGCATTTATGAGCTGTGAGAGTGAGTTGCTCCATCCCCATTTACACCTCCGTCGACACATTTTCATTGCACCTGCCGTGATTGGTAATCTGTATGGGGTACATGAGGCAGGTATGTGTTTCGAAGGAAACCTTGATGATAGAAGGCAATGGACAAAGTTGTATGATCAGTGTAGGGCATCGTACGGTACCGCACCGTACGGGTTCCTAAGGGGAGACACTTTGCGGACTGCCCACAGCGTGCCGGCAGTTCGATATCTCGCTTCACACCCAAACATCAAACTCAACATTCAACCTGTTCTCGCTCATTCATGTACGGGTTCCATTGTCTTTTCTGCTTGATTGACAGAAATCATTCTCATTCCTTCGTATGCTCAATATCATCTTTATGTGGCTTTATTCGTTTTCATCTGAACTCTTGTTTCTACTTGTATTGTTCCATCCCATATCAGCGTTAAGCCGTACGTAGACCGGTCAACCATTCAACGCGTCCGTCTGCGTATCCTCTGCAAAACAAGGACTCTACCACGTACGGAATCTTGATTTACGTGTTCCAATGCTTTACGGTGGCTGGGCTACATGTATGTAAACATGTTTCTTCCAGAATGGAGCCAATTCACGGGTCCAGGACCCATGCCGGGTCGTTGTGAGGGCTGGTCTCAATTACTCGTAGGTACCCAAGTGGGCACGGCACTTCTGTCTGAGCAGAACGACAATAACAACGAAAACGGCATCAACAAAACAACAACAATAACAACACAGGCCGCTTCTCTCTCAGCCTATTGGCGCCCGAGTTCTGCACGTTCGGGCCCTTAGGCTGCGCGGGCCATGAAATCGGCCCCCTTCGCACCCCGGCTTGTCTGACTGCGGGATACCTACCCCAACCTACCTGGCAGGTACCGCTACCTACCTGTTAGTATCGCTGATGATGGAGCGAAGCTCTCAACAACGTGATGCCTAGATTCAGGATGCTCTCACCTGGCATGATGTACGGATTGCCGAAGTTATCATTTAGGGGTTACAGAGTTCGAACAGGTGCATACGACGGTACGGTTTACATCAACCTACCTGCCGGGTGCCTGCGTCCTCTCTTTCTTCGCTGGACCACTGGATGAACATAGGAATCACGAATGAGGGCTCGAGAGTTGTACCAACAAAGTAGCTCCCCAGTGGAGGCTCTGTGGAGCATCAACACTGCTCACCAGGCGCGGTACGGAATACTGAGTCCTTGTTCGTACATCTACCACCCCCTAGCACTGGTTCCGTCATGGAGGTACCTCTGTCGACCGACAGGCTACATTTCGGATTACACGAGGTACTAGCCCACTGGCGACGCGTGCTCTTTTGTTTATTTTTCCTGGCCCTATTCAGGAGACGCGCCAGGGACCTTCCCGACTGGGTCATATCAAAGACAGGCGGCGTTTAGGTTGCCCACCGGATCTAAAGATGATAGGACAGGATGCTTCGGCGCGCGTCAAGAGGTCGTGGCGTAGCCCCATGAGAAACAACGTGGTCACATCCATCGCTACCATCTCCATCAAATTCGCGTGATCATACGGATTACTCGCCACGAGGTATTACCTTCTACGAGTGCCTACGGAGTAATTGATCAGTTGTTGAAGCTGCATCACACTGCCAAGTCATTTGCAGACGACTGCCTGATACTGGGAGGTCGGTAATGACCTACCAGCGGAATAGCAAGTGATGCTCAATGTTGCGAAGTGCTGCACGAATCTTACGGATCCGCCCGCTCTTATCGTACCTCGCAAAATGCGGAGGAGCCCCTTGTTAGGTGTGAACTCATTCTCATAGTCACCTGTCTATGAAACAAGACCTGGGCGGTGAATCATGGCTTCCCTTACTTCCCCTCATCCATCCCTCTGAGCATGATATCTACCTACGAGTAGTCTTGTTCAATGTAGCCGGGCCAATGTAGCTCGAGAACAGATGACCCTGGGTTTCCAAACTACAATTGGAGAGCTCATACATTCGGCATCGGACTTCAAGGGCAAAGCAATATGCGACTGAATGTCAGCCCGTCAATCTACTGCTGTGCTTACTCGAGGGGGCATGCCAATACCTTCCCACTGGTAGTTCATTGAGAACTGGAGTTGAGAATCCTTTTCGGCCTTTACTAGTCACAGACTGTTCTCGACTTACAGGACTCGGATTTTCATGAATTAGCGTAAACATCCTTTCATGGTGGATGTTTTTCTATCAGAACGCTCTGGTCTACATGCCACTCGCGCGAATATAGCTATTCTATATGCAGAATCATGGACGTCCATCGGACTTGTCGATGTTCCACCTATATGGATTGGCAGCTTACGAGAAAGCCTTGCGACACTCGTCACGTTTTCACCGAGACTCGGTCCGAAGCAAGCAACATGGGAGTTGACTATGCCGGCTTACATCTCTTCCCGAGCGTGCTCGTAAGCGCAGTCTCGTATCCTCGGGGAATTTCGCATCGCTTATGCTTCTCACATGCGCAACCCTCTGGGCCATCTTGACTTGATGTTGCCCCTTTAAAGCCCTCTGTAATGGAATTTCCCCTAAGCTGTGTGCCAAACTTCTAGACCCTGATCAAACGTACCCCGTCTTCTCACACGCACGTTCGTTGACGCCCGCCATCAAATCATGTGCAAAGCCTAAACATCTGGAGCAAACCCTCCGAGGCATTCACTTGGTGGCATTCTGCATAAGATTCGTTATGTCAAGCAGGGAAGAATACCTAGTTGCTTACACGTCAAGTGTTGATGTAAACTCGATGATCCAAGTTCGTGTCTCTGGCAGTCGTATTGCCAACTCCTATACGATGCGATGCATCAGCGTTCTTATAAGTGGTCCTGGGCGGCCTCAGGTTATCGGATGAAAGCCAATCTCGGCTCGAGTTATCTGTTTCTCACTGCTATACTGGAAGAAACTTTTCCCTGTGAACGAGAAGTTTGCGATATAGAAGGGATCGAGTCCTAATTTTCGTACGAGTAAGTGTTGTGAACAGCAGACTCAACTATGAGCGACAAAAGAGGCTTACAAGAAAAGTGACCGGCGATAAGACCAAAGAAACCACAATACCGCCACTCCAACAGCAAGCTCTGCCACTCCAGAGACGCCACTCCGATCCGCAAGGCAGGGCGGACAGGATAGACCCGTCCATAAAACCTATTGAGCTTCATTCAGAAGAATCTAAGCGTGGATTGCCTGAGGTTATAGCACCCTCAGCTGATGATGCAGACAATGCCGTAACGAAATCAAGTAGTTGCTCGGAAGCCCGCATGGTCAAAGATGCCACACAGGAGGGGTAAGTGGTAAAAATGAATGCGCCAACCCAAGATATGCATCCTAACACGTCCAGACCCAGTACTACTAGGAACATCAAAGAAGCCTCCCTGGTGGCAGCTAACTGGGTGGCATCCCAGGCAGGTTTCGTTGGCAATCCCGACGAGGCTACATCTTCATTAAACAGCCATCCGACTCGATCTAGCCAATCTCCAGCCATCTCAACAGACTCCATTGCTACGACCCCGGGTAGCCATCTACAAGCCCTCCAGAGTTTGAGTGTGGCAGACCATGAAGGACTCAAGCCACTGGTCGCAGATGAGGTCGACCCAGCATCCTTTGACTTGATCGCTCCGCCAGAAGCGCCCGATTCTCAGTACTCTATAGAAGCCAAGTCAGAGCTTCTCTTCTCGGCAGAACACCTCGGGGCTATCTTTGAAAATTCCAAGCACGCGCAGAAGTTTGCCGATTTTCTCTACACCTTTCGGCCAGAGGCAATGGCACTCTTCAACTACTACATGGGCCTAGTAAAAGCATTCAAAGCAATCGGTTATGCAAACGCTATCGTAAGTGAACTTACCGGCGTCAACAAGACTGTTTCCGACGAACTGCCCCTTGCCGAGACTGCCAACAGGTCGTTGAAGGATAGAGCCAACGAGGCTTTGGCAAAGCTAGCTGAAGAGGAACTACCAGCATATGTCACTCATGTGTGGACTGAGATCGTGAGATCAACGATCAAACAACGCATCTCCGGCACTCTACCGCTTGATTTGCGTGATATGTCTGAGGGTTTGGCTGAAGTGTTCTGCCTCACGGATCCTTCCCGACAGGACAATCCAATCGTGCTAGCTAGTGAAGGTAACGTTTTCACCCTTGGGTCGAACCTAACATGCTAACACATCGGTCTAGAATTCCATAGGACCACTCAGTATGGCAGAAGGTTTGCCTTGGGCCGCAACAGTCGCTTTCTCCAGGGGCCAAAGACTAATCCTCAAAGCATTAAGAGGCTAAGAGAAATGCTTACCGCCGGTAAAGAGCATTGTGAGCCTCTGCTGAATTACAGGCGTGACGGGTCAGCCTTCATAAATTTACTCATGGTTTCGCCGTTATATGACAACCGCGGGAACATACGATACTATTTGGGCGTCCAGGTAGATGTGTCGGGGCTTCTGAAGGAATGCGTCGGACTCGCGTCATTGAAGAAGCTCGTGTCACAAAAACAACAGCAGTCTGAGCCTTCAACTGACCAAGTACCCAAGTTGACGGGGGAGTCGCCTGCGAGTAAAGATGCCTTCGGCGAGCTTGCTCAGAAGTTCAGTCTGAACGAATTGAAGCTTGTCCAGGTACTAGGTGAGAGCATGCACGATAGGGCAAGCTCTGAAGAACGCAATAGTGCCGGCGGCAGCTCAAGCACGGACAATCAGAATGGATCGAGATCGCTCGTCAAAGTGGAAGCACCGCTGGACAATTCCATCTCATCGTCGGCGTTTACTTCACTTTCGAGCCTCTCCTTCGCCGGTCGTTTCCGGGGCATTCTCGACCAGTATCTGCTGGTCCGCCCGTTTCCCAGCTTGCGAATCCTCTTCGCGAGCCCCTTACTGCGAGTTCCCGGCATCCTACAGTCACTATTCTTGTCACGCATAGGGGGTTCCGAGACTGACCGAGACGCGATCTTGAAATCGTTCCAAGATGGCCAGGGCATTACGGCCAAAGTGAGCTGGCTTGCACGTCCCGCTATGCCTGGGCCTAGCACCAATGCCAGTCTCAAAGAGAGCCAAGGGAGGAGTCGCTGGATACAGACAACGCCACTTATCGGGATCAACGGGGCCGTTGGGGTATGGGTGGTGGTCCTTGTCGACGGAGAAGAGAAGCGGCGACTCCTAGAGGCCCCTCCCGTCGAATTGTTCAACTTGGAACGAAGTCAGCCGTTCGATGTCGCCGTTGATAAAGCGACGACTGAAAATCTCGACGAGAGATCTAGTCAGAGTGCTGAAAACGAGGAGCAGGCTGCAGATGCCGATGTCATGTCCTTGTCACAGGAAACTGTCGAGGTTTCTAAAGCTGTTGCTACACGCATTTCAAGGCCACGAGATCGGGAGGGTCAAGCCTGGACGCAAGTCAAAGTTGCGACGTACGTGAAAAAGGGACCTTCATAACTCATCAAAAGGGGGGACCACTTCCGATTGTGGCAAGACACAGACCTCGATGATTCTCTTTTACTCGCGACATGCTTTATCGGCCGACTTCCGTCTGGTAACGTTGGGGTCGAGGTCTATTGACTTCAGTTATCCGAGAGGTTTCAGCAAAAGATATATGGAAATCTAATGCTTAATATACACATACAGTATTACATTCCCAATAAGAACTTCTGGTCTGCGAACCTTTGCTCTTGTTCTGTCTGAATTCCCACAGAAGATAACCCCTGAGTTTGGATATTTTCTTTTTATAGTCGTAGTAGTGGAGGGAAATAGACACGGGATGTTCGCTGATAGCGGAAGAAGCTACTCACTCCTATATTCAGGAGTCTTTCGAGCTCGTAGAGGCTCAGAGCATATCGTTGGACTCCATTATTAGTCTTCACAGCTTCGAAGTTGGTCACGATGCATAGAACCACCGAACGGTTGATCGCCCTCACATTCAGTAAACTTTCGAAGGCTTCAAGTGTGTATACCCGTCGGACTTGTACAGACTACGAGTATCCAGAGTTTTAACGCCTACAATCAGTTGCCACGACTTCGAGGTTTATCACGATGTCCAAACCCACCGAACGGCTAATCGCCCTCAGTTTCAGGGGCCACCAATTCCTTTCATTAATGATGGAGAGGCTCAAAGCATACCGTTGGACCCTCACGGACTATGAGTATCCAAGACTCTAACGTCTAATTACAGTATCAGTCCTCAAAGCTTCGAGGTTGGTCACGGTATGCAAAACCACCGAACGGTCGACCGCCCTCACTTTTTGGTAGTGATTGAGTTCAAAGAAAGCGTATATTCGTGGTATTACTACTGATCGTTTCTACCAGAATATCAGAATCCTATGTTGAGTGGCATGCTTTGCGCCCCTGAGAGTCGTTGGCATATGCAGTCCGGAGCATCACGTCCGACCGTTCGGGCAGATTATGCGACTCCTCCTTTTCCTCCCTATCTTAACTCGCCGTACGGCGACTTACAAGAGTCACATTGCACTCTGTACTTTTTTTGTACCCAGTTTACCGAGTTTCTCAGTGAGAAAGATATCACAAAGACTTCAAACTTCAACCGCACGACCTTAACGCCACCAGTCAAGATACGATTCTGAGCTAGGAGAGAAAAGTCCCTACCGAACCAGCGGCAATATCGAAACCGCAAAAAGACCCCCGCCACGAAAAAGGTGCCGTTCGGAGCATCAGATCCGATCGATCGATCAAATCATGCGAGCACCAAACTTCCAAAGTATCTCCTTTCCTCCGTCTCTCATCTCAGCATCAACCGAGACGTGAGGGAACCTCCATGCACGCCGTACGTCCAGTTGCCGCCCGAATACTGCCGGGAGCAGGGGGCTTCGAGAACGCATTCTCTGCAAATCTCACCCCCACGATCTGAACGTTCGTGACTGGCTCAGATACGGTCCGGAGCTAGGAGAACAAAAGTCCCTCCTCAGGATTCAAAAGGCCGCACGTAAAAAGCCCTCAGATGCAAGCAATAGCACATTAGGGCGAGTGTACCCAGGGAAAAAGACTCAAAAGCACGGCCATGATCGTCAAGAAGGGCGTCAACGCCGAACGGGGACGTACGTGATTACTTATCAAAATCCACCCAACCTCGAAGAGAGACAGGACCGAGTGTGACATTTGGAATTCTCTCGTCCTGCAGACGATCCGATCCGGGCTACTGCGTATGTAGATAGGTAGTTGACCAGCATGCGAGGCCGATCACATCAAGGGCGAGGGGGTGGAAGCGGTCGAAACCACGATGACCTTTTGCCTTCGGACCGACTGATCACTACCCCCATAGGGACGGGATCTCACGGCGAAGAAAAGACGCGCAGAATCTGCGAAAAGTTAGATCCGATCCTCAGGACCTTCGATACTGCGAGATTATCTATAGTGGGTAGCATTGAGATAGATAGGGGTTTATGTCGATATGTATCGACGTCTAGGCTCGGGTAGAAGGCAATACAGTCTAGGTTGAGGCTTTACCCCTGAGTCTGGTCCTTGAATCCTGCCGAAGGCTACGCGGGCGTGCTAGATTAGGTCCTTGACTACGGCCCCGACTATCTACAGCCACTTCGCGGACACGAGTCTGCTACCTAGTCTTTACGAGTATCTAGATAGGGGTGAATGTAGATGGGTAGGTAGGGACCAGGCTTCTTCTTCGGCCCGTTCATCCTTCGGCAGTTGAGAACTTGAAGCCAGGAACGAAGCTAGATAGATAGATTGGCCTTCCTTATGTCCGGACGAACGGACGGACTTTTACTTACAGTGTGTATGTCCGGACAGTGTGTAGATGAATGAGAAGAATTTGCCACTGCCAAGATGAGGACTCGGGGTTCACGATGTATACAGTCCTTGAGAGGATCTATGGACTTTGAGCTGTATGGACTGGGGACTATCTGGACTGGGGAACTTGACCGTGCCTAGGTAGGTTTCATCTTGCCGTGGTGACGGACTCTCTCGATTACCCCTGATCACGATCGACAAGAGCGTGTGGCAAAACCACCCTCATGACGTCCGGAAGAAGACATGATTAACGATGACATTGTCGACTTCAAGTAATCTCAGAAGCATCGTGACGACGAGGAGTCACGGGACCCTGAGAAAATAGTTCCATTCACTGCAGACAATAACTCATCATTTCTAAGATCAGGAGTTGCTCTGTGCGGCTCCATATGATCAAGATCTCAAGTCACCTCATCTCAGTATGACGGACATGTCAGAGACAGATTCAGAGAGCAGAGGTCACGATCCCGTACGGGGGAGCAGTGAGTTACGATTCGTGATTCATTTTAGTGTCACATAATCACCCTATCTCGATTACTGATCTCAATTGCCTCGGATTCATCCGTGGTTGCGGCATAATCCGTATCTCTCAAATTCGACCGAAGCAAGTCATCTCTAGCCATTCCCATGGTTATTCGCTGAGTGGCGAGTCTGGCGTGTTGATCGTGCGCGGACAACCGAGCCTTGCTCCAAACTCCCACAGGAGTCCTTCGCAAGGCGAGACTTCGGCATATAGTAACCGATCGACGCCTTGCTCACATGTGTTTTCTTTTGCGGCGAGAAGAATATCTGGCCTCATCGCTGCCAGATCTTACATACTATATCTGCAGCATGATATAGGGATGTTCCCTCGGTGAAGGGAGGCAACCACGTCATCAAGGTAGGTCAACGAGGCAGCGCCATAACCGCCTGTCAACCCATCGGAACATTAAAAAAAGCATCTGAAAAAGAGCAAAACAGGGAAATAGACGGCGAAGGCGACGGGCAATAGATGATCAATGATGCGAAATAGTTAGCCACATTATGCTAGGTACACGGAGAGGAAAGAAAGGTGTGGCAGTACGTATGCAAGTAAGTGTGAGTTGCAGCGAGATGGAGGGAGCCACCATCCCTACGGGCTACCCATCATCGTTAATCGACACGGGCTGTACGGAGTACCAAACTCCTTCGACAGCAGAATTTTCATCGAAAAGTCCATGGGCGGCATACGCGAGGGAGCGGGAGAAATGCGGTACGAAAGATTCTAGCGTACGGAACAGGCAGGGTCCGGAGAAGACCCTGTTCGGCGTGGCAAGGAAGACAGTGGAGAGCAGAGAAAAAAAAAATCTTTCCAAGGTGTGTGTATGTGTGTGGCATGCTTGACAATGCTTGCTTGCGTGCTTGCTTGCTTACCTGCCCCCTTCACACACACTCCGCGCTTATTTATGGCACACATGCCAAACCGGGGAGAAGCGAAACAACCCACATGCTAGTCGACCACGCGGTCGTCGTCCAATACAGTTCGCGGGAGGCGCGAAACTACAGAACGGAGGCGTCTCACGTCCTCCCTTGCTCTTGTTTCGTTAATAAACTTATCGGTCGGTAATCCGTAGAAACGGACATTACCGCTTTTGTCCAGTAGGCAATGGGTGAGCCAATAAAGTCAGCAGCAATCAACTCGTAGGCCTTCGCTTGTTTTTGCCTCGCCGAGAGAAGGCGGATAATGAGGCGGCGGGCGACGAAACCAACCAACGGGCAGCGCATTTGTCAAGGGGGCAATGGCATGCTTCGCTTCCATTTTGGCTACGCGGACTTGTAACGCCGGCCTCTCCTCAGACTGTATCAACGCAGTACCTAGCAGAGAGGCTTGTCCACGTGGGTGGCGATGCCTCTTTCGCTGGCCGATGTATCGTCAAAGCGACGGTTATGGCACGCGATGGAGACCTCTCTCGCCCTGGTGGCCTTGGCAGGATAATTCCGTAATCCGTATCTCCTTCGGGCCCACGATAGAGTCGTGTATTTCCGTGAATGGGCCTAGTGTCATCCGTAAGCAGTGTCGATGGCCTGCCCCGACTGCCCTCTTCGGCCACTACCCTCACTACCTCTGCCTAGATCCAAATCAGACGGGCATTGGGATCATCCGGCGCCAACGGTAACGAGGGTAACCTGCGCTCACCGGCTACCCAGCGTCGCACTGAGCTCGGAGATGATACCGAAACCGAATGTAGCCGCGCATTAGCCGACCGCGATGCGATCTGTGTCGCAGTCGTGTGGTTCAGTACTAGTAACTACTCGTACCTACGCTACGAGAATGAAGAATCTCCGGAACTCGTATCCGGAGGTGAAGAAGGGGGAGAGAACACGGGAAGGGAGGTGAGAATTTAGGCAGTGGATGGGCCACGAACAGCGACTGGGTACTAGGCACTAGCTCCCTGGGTTAACTCCCATGGTCAGGTCCCTATGCCGTGGATATGCCGTGGCAAAGGAAGCTTGGGGGGGGAGTCGACGACATGGAAAGAGTCGGTATCGGTAGATTTGGCGGGAGGGGGATTTCCAGGATGACCGGGCCTGGTCCGGGTTCAGGCTTTCAGCACGAAGTCATTATGCGCGCTAGCCCGAGACGGTTTAGCGCACTCGTTGGTGAGAAGTCGAGGGCACCTTCCCGCAGCGAATAAGAAAGCACAACGGTGACATCGTTTACTGCCTAACCTCAGTAGCGATTTGTCACGGCTTTGCATTATAGGGGCGGGATGTATGTTAATCTGAGGACGCTAGGCAACTATGCAGGGTGTATATATGCATGTATGTAAGATATGCATCTGCATCCAACCATTATATGCATAGGCTTGCACGCAACTTGCCTAGCTCGACAACCCCGACCCGACGCGGGCCCCCAGCATCCATCTTACCACTGCTCACGACGGGTACACTTCAGGGGGTTGGTATCAAAATCTCACCCATTGCTCAACGACAAGAAAAAAAAAGACTCCATCGCTGTCCGAAAGGGGACCCGCGGTCTCGTCCGGGCCATGAGGGTGTTCTAAGTGGACCAACATACGACGACGGGCCCAGAGATACGAACCAGGCCCAACAAGCAGGTCCTGTAGGTGAACGAAGAGGGGAAAGAGAGGAAATTAGTGCTCGTACTTTCTTATGGCCCTAGGTATGCTACCTTCCTACAGTACAGCATATGCCGACAGGATTACGGATTACTGCTGCACAAAGATTCGCTGCGTTGGCGCTGGGCTCCCTCATCCTGTCCTGGGCGGGGATTCCCGCGCGTTCAAGGGGGGGCCGCCAGGGCCTGCGTTTTTCTCACCGGCCGGTAAGGGTGAGTGAGAGTGAGAGGAGAGAAGGTAGGGGGAGGTAGGTATAGGAAAATGCGGAGGTCCCATTTTCTTACAGACAGCGATGCCGAGGGGGGGAAAATGTGAAGAAAAAAAAAACTCTGCTTTCTCTCGATATGGATAATGACTCTTGTAGTACATGCATCTCTAACAGAGCCAAGCCGTAACATTTTCCCCCCTTCCATAGGGTAGGGGGTCCCCATAACAGGTGACACTAGGGTAAGGTGTTCCGAGGAAAAGAAAGATACGATGGGGAGGGAAAAGAGGAGAGGAGAGGAGACAGAGAGTCACGACAGCTACCCCAGGTGAGCGAGCATATGCCCCCATTGCGACCTGCCTACCACCAATGTCGTGTGCCTACTGATATGTGAGGTTCGATGAAGATTGAGGGGTACAGAGAAGATCCTACCCAATGAACAAGCGGTAGGGAAAAAAGGGTCAGGCGTCAATCCCGACGTGGAGGAACGAAGCCAGAAACTTCGATTCGAAGGAGGAACTGCAAGCCATGATTCCCTAGAATGGAAGGGCCCGTGGACTTTCTACGAGTACTTGTGAGGCTCAACAAGTGCGAGTAAGCCAGTCGGTCCAATGTCCTGACCCTGTTGACGCCCTGCTTCAAGGGGTCCTTATTTGGGAAACGGCTTGGAAAAACGTTCTCACTCCCTCTCGCTCCCTCTGGCCTTATCTCATGCCACTGCCGGGGCTCTACTGTAGGTACGACTGAAACCACCATGACGCCACTCTGGAGGTGGCGGCGTCTACATCGTCTCCCTACGACCTGCACATACTCCGCGGAGTATCGTATGCTTGTGGGTGTATCTATTTAGGACCTTGCCGTTGTCATCTTGCAGTGGCTAGCGTGATGCTTGATACTGCGTTCTGACTGCGGTCGCAGTGTACGGGTCAGACTGGGTATCGTACAGGTATATCGACTGCTCTGGGCCTCCCCCGAACGCCATCCTGGAGACGTACATGAATTCCAGTAGTAGGCGTAAGCGAGCCAAGCCATGTACCGGTCATGCATATCGTACTGGTACGAGTACACCACCAAGTCAACGTATGGGCGAGCGTGTTTCTACGTTATTCTCTCGTGAGTCTCGCCCGTTCATATTATTGAAGAACCTGGATCATATTCGAGAGAGACAAGAGACCAAAAATAGGACATAATCATGGCACCCGTAAGCCCAAGAGGTATTCGGTAGGAAAGTAAGTACATGGGAGGCTACAAACGTGTCTTCTTTCTGCTTCTCCAATGGGGACAGGAGACATGTGCCGTGATGAGTGTTGGATCAATCACACAAAACGTACAGATGCAGGCCGCGCGCCATTACATAACTGAGTGATGACAAGAGGAGGGCACCGGTGCCTTGCAGTGACGTTATCCTGTCGATGCTTTCATGGTGAGGGGGCGTGACTCCGTGACTTGACTTGGCAGAGGAAGGGCAAGCGCGGCGATCCTGCGTATGCGCGGTCGTGGCGTCCATCAAAGTGTGATGACATTCTCCTGTCCGTTCACGTACCCAACATGAGGAGTAGGCAGGCAGACAGGCAGACAGATGCAGAAGCAGAGAGGAGAGAGCGTGGAGAGGAGACAGGAGGCTTGCTTGTGCGTGTGCTTACGTAGGTAGTGTACTTTTCTCTCTTCTCTTTCTGTCTTTCTCGGAGAACATGATCGCATTTGCTGTACAGTAACTGATAGGGGACTTCCTCGCAGACGCCACGTCGCGGGGGAGGCTCACTGTCGTGTTATTATTGGACTATGTCTGACTACCTTAACTCTTCTTGCCCTGCAACAAGATGGAGAGCAACTGGCACAAGATGTGGTACGGAATACATACCAGGGTTCCATTGCGGCGCGCGGGAGCCCAGAGAACCGGAACCCTTTTCTGTCACGCATGGTCATCATTGGTGAGATGGACCTAGGTGTCACATTTTTAAACTGTGGTCCTGGTCCTGTCCGTCCCCTAATCTGTCTCAAGCATCTATCTCGTTCATGAAATGTGTTATTCCCTGGTAATATCGGGGCATCAAAGCTCGTATGCCGTCTTCCGGGTCTCCTCTGACTTACTACGATACAACCTAAGACAGGGAAGACTTCCGCGGACAGACGTAAACCCAGCAATATGGGGGGCCAATCTGGCGGTAGAGAGAGAGAAGAGGGTCAGGGTTAACTCATCAATGTGAGAATTGATCAACAGATTGGAGGTAAGTCGTGTCCCCGGTAATGTGGGATTGATTACCCAAGGAAAATGACAGATTGCTTTTTTTGCATATGATACGGTACGGAATTTGTATTACACGTTGTATCGGAATTCCCCTGACATGAACTATTTTGGTTGCTATTTGGATGGGGAGAGAATGAGGGATGGGATCGTGTTGTTGCAGCGCCATGAGGCTGCTGGGGAAGACGATGCCGGCGCCACCGCGCCTTGCGCGGATCTCTTTCTTGGGTGGCCACATCGATGCATTAGACAAGAGATGGCTACGGATTAGACATTTATTATTATTAATCTAGATGCGGAGAGGGTGGGTGAGAGAGTGAGAAGAGACAGGTCGAAAGAGACAGGAAAGCGACGGTGAGAAAGAAAGAACGCTTCGACGCCGTGGCTTAATTTATCATCCCTCGTGGCATCTGACCCGGCTCGCTGGGACAACTTGGCTGACCCATGCCCGGGAGGTAGGTATAATGGAGTCTGTATTAATACGGGCATGGGTCAGCGAGAGAATGGGCAGGGTTCCCTCACGAGACATCGTCGTGGGCGAGACCGGGAGGGCGGCCAGCAGCAGCGACCTGGGCCGTGATGCTCGTTTCTCATTAGGTGATGGATGGCGATGAGCCCCCCCGATCAGGATCCGGGGAATGCAGAGCGATATGACGGGGAGACAAGGTTGTTGTCCAAGCAGTTTCAATAGTGGCTGTATTATACACATATGCGGCATGGCATACATATCAACGGTACTTCAACGGTACGAATAGACACGAAGAGACGAAGGGCAGCCATAGCCACGATGCGGGTAGTCGTCTTGTACATAGTGTCTGGAGAAGGGGCACAACTTGGTGCCCAACAGCAGATTGGAGGTACCGCTCACATGGATCCCTCGTATGCGTTTCTGCCACCGGCGACTTCTCACACTGCCGGCCGGTATTTGACTGTCAAGGTAATTTGTAAGGGCCCTTTATTAGTCGTAGTGTCGTTTCGGGGGGTGGTGAGATTTTGGTTACAGAATATTGGGAGCCGGCAGAAGCAGCTGGTAGGGCAACCCGGCGAAATGGGCGCAGAGGGAGAGGGAACCAATTGGCGTGGCCCTGAAGAGCGCCGCCGGGTCTATCACCACGTTAGCCATGTAAAAGATTTTGTCTGATACAGGTCGGGGGTCCCTGATAGGCTGCATCGGCGTGTGATGATGGGATGAACTTGGGCCTTAGTGTAGGTTCCTACAGTAGTGTGGGCGATGGTCGAGGGGCGATGGTGATGGGTTTCCCGAGGCAGCCCGAGTTCACGGCACCTGTAATTGCACACTTACACCAACCGTGCAATCCGAAGACTGGGCAGACGGTTTATTCTGTGCTCTCTCTGTTGGTTGGGTCAGTTGGATGATGGATTCCTAAAGCAGTAACTGGGAACCTTTTGCTAGAATGCAGTGTTACCGAGACAGGGACGAGGGAGGGAGGGAGAGTGAGCGTGTGAGAGGGTGAGGGGGAGGGGAGGAGGGGAGAGGAGAGAGAGGCTTCGGTACGGAATACATCGAAGCAGAGTCGAGTCGTTACCAGGTCACATCAACAACACTTCCTGGAAGTCCGCGATCATCAGCAGTAAGCCTGAGGGCCGGAGATCGGTCAGGGGACCCAGACCCATCCAGTGAAGTGTGCACTCGCTGTCGCTGAGCGTCACCATCCATGTTCCACGTATTTCCGTGCTTGGACGGAGATAGCTAGTAAGGAGGTACTTGTCGTCGTGTGGGAGTGCTGGTATCGCAGCAGGTAGCAGCAGGCATTGCTGTTCGGTTGAGAATGCAGACCCGATAATGTGGTTTTGGGATCGGAACCAGCACCAAATGCCAAGCGTGTCCTCGAAGGAACCCATCAGGCTAACCCGTCTGGTCGCTAGGCTTGGCGATGCTATCAGGTAATGTTGGTAGGGGAGGTACGTACTCCGTACAGAGGGATGCCCAGGTAGGTACCCTCTCCCCGGACAGGGATGGCTAGCGCAGATAGGCTACCTGGGCGAGCTAGCATGCGCGCTACTCCGGCTAGTGCAGATCCATACGTTAGGTACAGAGGGCAGTTCACGCAGTCGGGTATCTCAACTAACCCGTTCGGGCACTTACGCTAGGGGCCTGCGATAGGTGCTCGTAGTGCGCTGAGAGAAGGACCGTCTCCCCTACGGACTGCCTAACGGACCACGGTAATCGAGTGGCGACAGGCACTTGGAATGCCTACTGCCGACGTTGCTAGCCGGGTCAGTTAGGGGATCAAGCTTAACCGTGCAAAGCCCCGAACGTACGGCACTTGTCTTTCATCCTCCGTGACCGTCTCGTCGATGGTATCTACAAGTAAAGTCACTGGTAGATAGAACGAGACTAATCCCGCAAGTGCACGCGCATTACTCGTGCACTTAATTACGGTACCGTGTCGGATTCACACTTCTGCGAATGCCTCTCGCTCTTCTCTCGGTCCCGGACAGTCGCTCATGTCAGGCCGGATATACTGTACACTGCCCTGCCATCTGCTTGTCGATCCGGTTAGTCTGCCCTCTCTAGTCCATGCACTTTGTTGGGGGCGATGCTTCTCCCAGGGGTTCGACTCGCAGGGGGCCCCTAAAATGTACTTCGTACGTCCCCAAGGAAAATCACTTCTAGGGTGCTCCTCTCTTCGTCGGGGTTACGCTGCGTAATTCCGTCGGTAGCTTTTGTTTTCTGTGGGCTTTGTGCTCGTCCTCCTGGCGATTGCCCCGTGAACAGTCCGTCGTCGTCCCCATTTGTTTACTTTCGCCGAAACGGGCTCGCAGTCGACGGAGTAGTTTCACAGGCTAGCAGGTAGCGCACAAGGCACGGTAGCTAGGGTACGTGCATCTTCCCAGTACCAACTCGCTGGTAGGGTTGCCGTCGCTCACGAAGACAATTCAATGGTACACTACTGCACCGCGTATGTATATGTACGAGAGGGAGGAACTGTATCGTACGGACGGACGGTACGCGGTAATACTAGGTACCTACGATACGCAGTAAGCAAGCAGGTGAGAGCTCTTGTGACCGCGTAACATTGATGATCGGGGTTTTTATCCTGCTCCTCGTCGACCTTGCACAGTCCCGTGCCGTGCCTTGTTCCGTATCGTACCTCGTCCCGTACCTCGTTGCGATGTCTCCTGGGTGCGATACAAGTATGTACTACCACGGACCTAGCGGATGTAAATTTTTCATGGTCCTTCTCTCTCCCCGCACCCTACTCGTACTCTTCTCTCTCTCTCTCTATCGTAGGTACTCTCGCCTTGCATTTGTTCAACCTGAGGGTTTGCGACCACACGAAACATGGCGGCCCGCGCATGACGACCTTCAGGGCTCGGTTGGGAGATGGAAGGTCTGTCGAAGTTCTCTGCATGATTCCAGATCGCCATCACATTTGTTCATCAACCGATTGCATATGGAGTAGGCGTTACATGGCATTGCAATGGAGGGTTGGGTGTCCTGAAACCCCGAGTCGGCGACCTCGAACAGGCTTTCGATGGGATGGATGGGCAAATGATTGATAGTCTGTCCTCTCGCGAGTGCACTCTCTCACTCTCTCACTCTCACGCTTTGACTGAGTGAGTGACTTAGAGAGTGACCGAGTGACTTCCCTACACTGTGCCGGAAGTATTTCTTTGCTAGCGTCTCTTTGGTACATCCAGAGATACATCGATACATCGATACATCGGTACTTAGGTACATCAAGACCCCTGTTCGATCTGTGCCAAAATTAGCTCAGGAGGAGTCGCGACTGGATGTTACACTGATTACGTAGCGCAGGCTGCTGCGAAGGTACGAAGTACCGGTACGCCGGCACACCTTATTTACCACCTTATTCTCTGCGTACATGTGACATTCGTCGTCGGCGCAAGGGAGGGTGAGAAAGAAGACAAATCTCAACGATCGCATGCCTCAATCTTATCATATATATAAATTTAGGAACATCGTTTTGGAAGAGAAGGATTGCCTGGTTCACTCACATGGTCTTTGGTAAAAAGAAGAAGAAGGTGGTGTAAGTGGACATTCCGGTAGAGATAGGTACTCGGCGATACCACTCCATCTAGCGTAGGTACACTGCCCTGTTCTCTTTTTTTTTCTTCATCGCTCGTTTTGGACGACCGGTACGGAACTGGTACATCCTACGAGGCGTGAATTCCGGCCTACCCTCGGAGCCCACTACCTACGAGTACTCGTACGTGCCAGGATGCACATAATCCAGTTGTGCGATGTGTACACTACATGCCTGCCTGCCCTCCTACGAAATGCGCGTACATGAATACCAGTACACAAGTGGTAGGTCGAGTAGTGTACAGCACAACATATTGGATTGAGCCTGTTCAGCTGCCCCGTTGCAAGAGGCCTTACCGCATTCGGAGATCTGCCTGCGTTGGTTGGCTAATAATGGATCTAATGAATGCACCCATGTGTCAAGGCTCGAGGGCAGATCAAAATGGGGCGAAGCGCACCGAGCAGGGATTCCCCTCTCATAGTGCGGAATCCGCCCGGAGTCGGCACTGCGTACGGTACGGGGCATTTGTGTGTCTTTCTGCTCAATCGACACCCTATCAACCGGACTTTCGCTGTTTGTTCTGCGACGGTGATCTTCATGATACAGATTCGCGTTTCCATGGTTTGGGTCATGTATGAGTTGCTGCGGCACATTAGTTTGCCTGCATACACTATGAAGTTTGCGGATACGGATTGACACTGCCCTGCACATCCCACTACGTACACGACCCCTACGGTCTACACACAACAGCAACCCTACGGAATCCACGGCCCAGTGTACGGAATCGGTACGGAACGCCGTAGGTAGCAAAGGAAAGAAAAAAAAAAGACAAGCCGTCATGGAAAACTCTTTTACCGAGACCACACTAAACTACGGTAACCTGGAATCGTGATCATTAGTCTTGTCTATAGGCAGGCACTTATACCTGCCTACTTAACTCCTACACTACGGGTTCACAACCAGGTCCCATGTTTCGTGACTTCTGTGACCATGAAGAAAAAGGATCGCCTATTCTGACACTTAGTAACCGGCCCCTACGCTAAGTTTTGGCTATGTATCGAGCCGTTGGCGATCTTGTTGGTCTCGATGGGGGGATGGACGAGTGAGAGAGAGGGGGTGGGATGGGCACGAGCCGGCGTTTAGTTACACGCTAGACCCCTCGAACCAATCGATTTTCTCAGTCCGCGTGAAATCTCGTCTAACTTATCCGTTTTAGTCGGCATCTCGACGTCGCCATTGGTTCAGAGGGAGCCCTCTTTCTGGATCGCATTAGCGTCTTCTCTTTGGGCGGTGCACCACAGTGTATTCGTAGGTACTTCGTAGGGTAAGGAAGGGAAAGGAAAGGAAGCAGTGGCAACAACCGTTAGGATTGCGGTGCTCACGCTACCCGAGGAGCCGGACGACGAAGTTCATGGCGTTGCTATAGGGCCAGGGTAGGCAGGTCATCCGCGACTATTCGGTAACTAGGGGAACACTTCCACACTACGGGATACTACGCTGTCGAAGGCCTGCGAATAATCATTCAATTACGGACCTCCAAGGAGGGAGTACGAGTAGTATCGAGATAGGTCGTCCTCGTTCTCGTCTACGATTCGGTAGCGTAGCAGAATCGAATTAATGGACACGGCATGATTTCTCAACATACGGGGTTGATCGGTGTAAGTGACCTTGAAAGTACTCTATCAAGCAAGGATACCGTAAGAAGACAATTGCTCCGCAGCTTACACAATGGACGTATTAATGAGTCTTTCATAAGAATCATAAGCATCATATCCTTCATTTCGAATCTTACCTGTAGTTTTCACAACCGCTTTTTGCAGAAAAAATGTGATTGCTACTGGTGACACGGAACCGACAGTCTGTCACCGGGACGGTGAACGCAAATATCATCACGATCTTTATTCCCTGTGGTTCAAGGCGGGCGCCTACGATACAAGTCCCTACTCATAAAAGATGAGAGACCGGAATGGGAGCCCCGGAGATGCATCATTTTGCCAAGTGACAGGTAGGTTGGAAAAGGTACCCGTGTAATCCGTGGGAAAAAAACAGTAGGGGTGTTGTTGACCTGGTTCAACTAAAGCGGGATATGATTACAATCGGAGGTTGCCAGGGGGGACACCCCAGGGCAAGCAGGGCCAGGCTATAATACCAACATTATATTCTTTCTTTCTTCTTCTTTCTTCTCGCCTGGGCCATAACATCGACACACCGGGTACCATGTAATAAAAGTTCTGTGCTATGTATAACACAATTCTTCGTTTTATCCAGGAATCTTTTCGTAGGGCCGGGGGTATAGCAGAGCAACCTGACCCTTATGTTATATGTTTTGATATAGCCGGAATTGGGCAATTGATTGACGCAGCCGACCACTTCGTTAACAGACGGGTTGATATGTAAACGGATTACCTACAGTTGGAGAAGGAGAGAAAGACAGAGAAGAAGTGCACTGCCGGTAATGTATCTCCATACCAAGTGATGATGACCCTGCAGGGGTTTCTGCCGGAAACGCATGGCAGACAAGGATGTGCGTAGCAGAAACGCTACCGTACTGAGTACGTAGTGTACATATTGCTACCTAGCGCTTATTTGTCAAGCCCTGGCCCCGGAGGGAATAAGAAGCCGATCTTGAGCAACGGTCGCTTCGATTCGCAGTGGACGGAGAGGACGAGGAGGTGTACACTTAGGTATTACTTGCGACTTACTCGTACACGTCGTCGAGAACCGACTCGTAAGGCATGGGGATGAGGCTCTTTCTTCATGGAAAGTGGGAAAGAAAACCCCCCTATTATCTGACAAGCATGACAACGTTCCATTGTACCTGATCAGAAGACAATCGCGCCGTCGCGACGGTGGAGCCATCTCAACCGACTGATTGTTGCCGTAACTACGGATGACGGACTACGACCCAAAGTACACAAGCGAACCAGGGACTGGCGAACGGTGAGTCTGGTCTGTTTGATGATTTGAGATTCACGTCCTTTCTTAACACTCCGACTTATACCTACCAGGTAATAAGTACAGTAAAGGTATTAATCCAGGCTAGGCAGCTTCTAGTCAAAAGCTAGCACGGATTCCGTCGAACTGGAAAAACAGTGTCTGGCATCCCCTCGCTCTGGCATGTGGTTGGGGACGTGGTTGGCCGCGACGTGGGACTTGGAATCAGTCCTAATATCTAACTAAGCCTTACATAATGTAGGAACACGACTCATACTGGCTTCTAGGCAGCATTAGCAGAGCGTCCGGAAGGACGAGGAAGGCTCCGATATCATGAGACAAAGTGATCAGGCGGGGGCTATCGTTATGCATTCCGAGTGATAGGTAACAATTAACATAGCAAACAGGAGCGAGGACCATACCACGACAAGAAAGGCTCCGGTTCCGTGTTTTCTTTCTGGTCCTTCCGAGAGAACAAAACAACCCGCTTCTAAAAACAGGGCCGTGTCATCTGTACGTACAGTAGTGCATTCCGTAGGAGCAGTGGGATGTTTCGAGTGGTGTGCAACTTTTCCAAGAAGCGTCGTGCCGTGGGGTATGACTGGGTATGACTGGATGAGCCAAGAGGGTCAAGAGGGTGCGGGTGGATGGAACAGTAGCAGGTTGACGGCACAGATGGTCACCACGTGCGTGGATATTGCCACCAGTTGCGTGCCTGCTCGTGCCTGCTCGTGCCTACCAGCCTGCCTACGAGTACTACGACTTTAAGGCGGCACCTAAGCAGCAGCGAGTTGCATGCGTCAAGCTCAGTTGGGCTTGGGCTCGGAGGTAGGCGTTGTCCTACGATGCTTATTCCGAAGAGGCTCAACTCGACGCCTTCATCATCGCCGTTTACCCGACGAGTCACCCACTTGCACCCCCCTAAGACACACACTAGGGGCCGGACATCACATCGTGGGATCCCTTATTCCCAACGTCGTTTTCGGAGATGATGGTCTGAATCGCGATGGTGATATTCGTATGTTGAGATACGGTGCACTGCTCATTAAAAAGAATACCTCGTCTTGGCATACTCCTAGGAGTCGTCGTCCCTGGCAAGTCCCGGGTAAGTCTGTGCCGCTACTACCTGGACCAGGCCCCTCGCCTGGCGTCACAGGACAGGTTCCTCGCCGGTACTTTGTGCGCCCACATGCGCCGCTATCTGGCGATCTATACACTGCGAATATGCACTACACCGCTCTGGGCTAGGCCCGTCGTATACTGACCAGTCAAAACACGCGAAACGACGCTAGACACCCACACTACGGGACGCTAACGAGCCCTGGGAATTCGGTACTTCGCGGGTACTGATTACACCCAGAACAACCCTGGGTGTCTCCGCGGGTGGTGGCCTATGGTCCCCGAACGACGGACGCTGGCGAGAATGCGACGACTTGGATTCACACTAAACGCGAGACTCGAACTGGGGAAATTGTAAAAAACATGTCAATCATCATAGACACTCCACTTGGTGGTCAGCATAGAGGGGGATCGTCGAGAGCTCTCTCTTTCTCTCTCGCGCGACTACGACTACCTAGTCGACCTAGTGCTTTGTCTCGTTCATGCGCATCCCTGAAACAGTCTCTCTCTCTCAGAATCAGAACCGCGTTGGGGATGGATTCCATAATTGGGATAAATGCTATAGTAGACGCGTGATATTGACTATTTACGAGCATCGTAAAACGGGAGTCGAGTCGAGACAAGAGCAGGATGACTTACCAAGACCTTGCCAAGACTCGTCCGCAGCGTATACATTAGGTGACCCGTCCGTGACCCCTACCTCCTCCTCCTCCTCGTCCCTACAAGAGTAATCCCGTATGTACGGAATACATCATGTAATATGTGAGTCGCAGCAGCACATGCTAAATTTAACCTCATCGAGTATAGACCCCCTTTGCATACACGACAGGTTGACATCATTGCCTGCGTGTGGAAGCCACCGCAAGTGACACAGCTTGGTCAACACGAACGGCCCTCGACGGCTACGCATTACACAATTGGTAATTGCTTCCTGCTTATACGATAATACCTGCTAGGAGCACGGAGACGGGAGACTCAACCAGAGGTCCGGAGTAGAGTACGATCGATGATCAAGACACCGTCTTCTTGACCGATGGTAACTCCAATGGATATCCATCTCGCCGCGTTGCCAAGGTGATGCCTCCTGTGTATTTCCGTATTTCCGTATTCCGAATATTCCGTATTCCGTATTCCGTATGTGGTCCCATCCTACGGATACAACGCAGCACGATTCGCAGAACACGCTTCCCGCTGCTATAATAGGAGTTAAGGGGGAGTTATGGGCAAGCCACATCGACCTGTACGGTCACCATGTGTGCATGGAATGCGTGCGTGCATGCGTACGACTCGATCCCGTCGCATGGCTTAGCCTCCGTCGGTTGCCATCTCAGTATTAAGTATTCCTAGTAAGTATCTTCTGGTAAGATAGGTAGCTCACGATGGCTTTGGCTCTGCTTCGACAACTTCGGTACCGCAACGGTGAAAGGCCCAACGTCCGACAACCGTTGTATCTAGTCTAAGGTCCAGCCTTGGTGGCGTCCCGAGACGCGATCCTCGGTTTCTGCCACCCGGATTTTGGGCCCACTAGCATCACTTTTAGGCGCTGCTCGTCTCGCTCGAGCTCTCGCGGCCCCATCGCTCGTTTCTCTTTACTGCTTTCAGACGTGTGGCTTTCGTCGTAGGGTATAGCGCAACGGCCAAGACTTTCCCTTTTTTCCCAAAATAATATCCTGCCTACCTACTGTACGGATTACGATACGTACATACGGGGGACTGGAACCACACAATGCCATCTACCGATCGAGGCGAGGCCCTGTCCGTGCTTCTGCTTTGATAGGCACCTGCTCCGTGTCACTGCGCAGTCCTGGCCATGGTTATGACCAGAGAGGACCGCAATTTTAAACCCGACTGGTAGTTGGGACGGCGCGGGTCATCTCGAGCCATCATGTGATTGCGGACGTGAGTCGACTCGAGGCTTGGGCAACTGTCTGTAATACAACGCGGGCGTGCCACCGCGTCTTCTTGGGAACGGCCAGGCTTGGCTCCGTGAGTCGACTTACATACGGATCAAGTACAACGCTGCTTACTATCTCCCGATCCTAGACTTGGCCACATGTCTGGCTGTCTTATTATCTCTCTGCTATTAGACAAGACAAGACAAAGACAAAGACACACTTAGATGAATTGGCTCGCTCTGCTTGGAACTCGACTGTGTCGTGTCGGGGCAGTGAACCGATTTGGGAATGATGAGACGATATATTTCCGTGCATTACGTACATTTGTAAACAAATGTCGTGATGGGTGCAACACATCGTAGGAAACAAAGGTACCTACCCGAGAAACGCGGTCAACAGGTACGGATCCCGTAAAGTACGATATGCAGTGCAGATGCAGAGACTCTTTGGGACGTATTACCAGTTAATTGTTTCGTGTTTGATGAGTGCAAAGCATGGGATGTCAGCATCTGACACTTTTCCAACCGACTGTCTCCTCGACAAGGAATAAGACCTTTACCTTAGACAAGGACTGACGAGATTGCGGGCCACGGCAGGCAAGACCGTTCACGATCGACTCACGAATCACCTAGACCCTCTCTCACTCCAGGCCCGTTGTTCACATCGTCATCGTGATGTTCCCAATTTCACGTCGTGGTACTAGTGTCCGTGGATGTCAGAGGAGGAACAAAGCAACCCACCCATTTGGGCATGGATGGCCAGGATAAGCCTGTCTCTCGCATTTCCCGGGACCTGACACATTATGCAGGGGCCAAGCAGATCAGAAAATCTACTAACCTAGTACCTGTATACCGTATACCTGGCGGTACCACCGGTCTGGATGATAGTGTGTTGAGGAGATGGTGGTGTTAGTGCTAATGGCTTATTCACGACTTACAGATATCGACTTACACCGGAGAAGGCCTGGTGTTTGCTACCCTACTACTCTCCATCCAAGTCGAGAGAATGTTGCCCGAATAGGACAAGGCAGGATGACGGACGGATACCGGAAAGATGTCTGAAGGCCGGTAGGTAGCGGTGCCGCAGTTATGGATTCTCTCTTATGGATGGGCTTGACATAACCGACCACCCCTCGAGGAGAGGAGGCGATGGGGCCAGAAAAACACCAGGATGCGCAAGTCAAGCGCCTGATCACATCTGGGTAAGTTCCAGAGAGGCCAAGTACGCCGTAAAGTACAGTATCGTAGCATTCGAGGTACCGGATGTACACGACCGACCTGTGCTGTGTGGTTGGAATGGTCGCAATGGTTGGTGTCCAGAGCTAAGCCCCTGTGGATGTGTGGATGTGGATGTGGATGTGGATGTTGTGGATATGTGCGTACATGCTTTAGTAGCGTGCTCGCCCTCTACCGTTCCTACCTCCCGGTACGGTACGGTATGCGACGAGCGAGACTGCAACATGGCCGCGACGGTGGACTGTGGGCTGCGCACTGTATTATCAGACTTGTACTTTACGGAAAATACAACGCAGTAGTGGCCATTCGGGACATGCTCGCACCTTCCTATCGCACCCTCCAGTTCAGTTACATGTACGAAATACGTACCATAATCCGTACTTCACGGAGTAACCTCGAGCACAGTCCGTATCGTACTGCTTCGTACTCGCCCGTACTCTGCCGTACCTACCGTGCCTGGCCTGGCCTCTGGCAGAAGCAGGCTCTGGGTGCTCCAAGACAAATTAAACCCTGCGATGGACTTTGTCATGTCAGGGGTTTCAATCTCAACTCGACGCTACCGACCACTACTCGCACACTACACCACCAGGCTTCAGTGTCGTCTCTGCACTACCAGGCGAGGTCCCTCGACGTACACCTACGTATGTACTCGTACACTTGCTGCGCTATGGACAAGCGATCCATCTCCCAGACCAGACAGACCATCTAGCATTACGTAGCGTACGGTACAGTGCACCGCAGCACCGCAGCAGCACCGCAGCCCACTCCTCGACTCCGCGACTCCAGTCACCTACGGATACCTGCCCATCCGCACCGCACCCTAGGCGTACGAGTAGGCAAGCCGTGCTGCGTCCTCGCAGAGTTGTTGACCTCAGAGTCGCAGGTCCAAGGTCAGGTAGGTATCCATGCATCCAATTTAGCGCGCATCTCTCAAGCGGACCGTGTAGATCGCCCACGAGCTTGGACTGTTTTGTCAAAAGTACTTTACCTCTCTGGGTGCCCTATGCGAGATGAGGGCCTTTCCCCTACCGTACCTTATCTATTGTTGTGCCATGTTTCCCGCCGTGGTTCACGTCCACTAACAGCATCTCCAGGCAGACGGGATGGCAGAAGAGCGGCCGCCTGAAGGTCGCTAGCTGCTACGAGCGCTGCTGCTGCTGCTACTGCGACTGCTACCCAAGGCATGCCGTACAGTACCAGATAGTGCAAGCGCACTAACGCGTCCCTCATGTGCGCTACTGTACGCTAGATGGCACGTCCACAGCTAGCGCACTCGCTGTAGCGCAGCGCTATAGTGCAGCGCTATAGCGACTTGCTTTTAGCATGAGAGGCCGCCGACATCCCTTGCCGCCCTAATCGCCCGTGCCCAGACGACGCCCTCATGTACAAATTCACAGAGGCTAGTGCGCGAACGACGCATGTACTTGTTGTACATCAAAAGTGGTACGGGTACCTATCGGTATTCGGGACTAGCGCCGCGTCCACGTACTATTATTTCCTCTCGCCTGGCACTATGCGGGTAGTGTCGACTCGAAAAACGGAATATATTCCTAGCAGGCGACTAGGAACGGAATCTGTCTTCATGCCATCCTGCCATCCCTGCCGCCGGTGCCATTGCGTGCCTTCGCTGTCTCGCACATGGAGCGCGCGAGAGGAAAAAAAAAAGCTGCATAAGGGTAATAAAACGACGGAGAAAAAATAAGAAATAAAAAATCAATAAAATGCCTGCCATTAATACGTACACTACGCTAGCGCGCGACCAGTTGCATGGGGACCCCTGCAGTCATGAGCTGGCGTATCCGCCTCGATCGCCCTGCCCTACGACCCACTCGCTGATAGATCCCGTCGAGACAACCTAACCCGACATCCAGGCCACACATTCACGGGTCCTGCACGCCGCGCTCTAGCTCGCTCTTGTATAATATAATATGAAGCCTTGAGCCCCCAACATCGTCACCACATGCTCTCTCTGTCTATATCCCCCAGCTCTCTCTCTCCCCAGCAACTGAGCAGATCGACACTCCTCGACACACTTTGATAGTACTGCTCTGCTACTTGCCTCACGTTCGCTCTCTATTAGACATCTCATCGTTCGTGGCTTACACAGAACATACGGAGTCTACATAGTAACCTGGCTTATACTGTCGCCATCTCACCTCTCGGTTGTGGAGAATACATATATACATATCAACAAGACGGACACGCGCTTCACCAAGGTCGCATCACTGGAGAAGACTTATACACGCCAAACATTGGATTATTACAAGCATCTATTTGGACCTCATCGACGATCAACCTCATTCACCCTCTCACCTGCACGGCACTCTTCCTGTGCCTGACCCGGATACAAGGCGCGAATGTGAGATCTCACTCTCAACTCTCAACTCTTTGCGCCACCGCTGCCTTAACCCGTGACAACACTGACCTCGACGCAAACAACAGCGCGCTTTTAACCAACGAGTCAAACTTACCCAGACTAATAAGAGAACACAATGGCCTTGGTCTCTGATCATTCCTACAAGATGTTCCAACGGCCGAATCACGAGCAGGACTTCATGATGATGGCAGAGTCTTCCGCTAGAACCGGCTACACATCGCCATCGATGGATCTCAGCATGAGCCCCAACGGCTTTGGCTTCCCCCGGAGTATAGAAGAAGAGTACCACGCCAACCCGGCCTTCGACCACGGCTCTATGTACCCTGACACCAACGCGTTCATGTACCGAGGCAGAACGCCGCCCAGCCTATACGCCGATGAGGGCGACCTGCAAATCCCTCCTTCTAACATTTCTACAGCTTCCGCGCCCTCACCCTCATCAACAGTAGGATCGCCTAGCTCTAACCACGGTCAATTGGCCTTTATCCCTGAGTTCAACCAGCCCGGCATGAACGTGAACCCGAGCATCGTCAACTCTGGCGATTACTTTGCCGGAACTGAGTATTCCGCATTTACTGGTCCAGGTATGGAAGACTTCATGGCCTTCGACAGTAAATCTACTTTTGTTGGTGAGTTGGCATGAATCCCTTGCTGCGTTGCATCCGGTGCCTACCCTTTTTGCAAATTCCGACCCTCGGAATTCCCTCACATTTCCACTTACACGCCTGCCAAACGGTGTGTGCTCTCGGCCCAGTGATGGCGGCAGTATGCAAGTTGCAGGAGATAGGTCCAGTTCCGACTGTCTTTTCCATAGTGGTGGGGGGTTCCGACTTGTCGATGTCCAACAGGAAACTCCGCTTTGCCTGCAGACCGACCAGTCGGTGCCGCCTCACAAGAGCTGCATTATAACCCCACTCCCTGTTTCACTGCCTAGTTGTGCTTTTGCAACGCCTCACTCATGATCACTGATGAAAAGACTAGGAGAAAATGAAATTGTGTACTAATGATGTCTTTGATTAGATCCGTCATTGATCCATCCCGAGATCCGGAATTCTATGGGCCCGCCTATGGCCGCATACGAGCACCACAACACCTACTCGCCTCAGAACGCCTACCCTCAGTCACCCGCTCTCTCCGGCGCTACCTCGCCAACTCCTGTCATGAGAACCGGCAGCCAGTCGCCCTACATGCACACTTACCACCAGCAGTACAGCCCCTACACGATCCCGGCTGCCCAGGGCCGGCGCCCAAGTGTTTCTTACCAGTCACATGCCTCGCAGGACTATGCCTACAACAGCGACGAGTCTGAGAAGAAGCAACGATGCCCCCACCCGGATTGTGGAAAGACCTTCAAGGATCTCAAGGCTCACATGCTCACCCACCAGACCGAGCGACCTGAGAAGTGCCCGATTCACACCTGCGAGTACCACGTCAAGGGATTTGCACGCAAATACGACAAGAACAGACACACACTGACCCACTACAAGGGTACAATGGTCTGCGGCTTCTGCCCTGGTTCAGGGTCGGCAGCCGAGAAGTCCTTCAACCGTGCCGACGTGTTCAAGCGTCACCTTACCGCCGTGCACAATGTGGAGCAGACGCCACCAAACAGCCGGAAGAAGGCCTCGCCCTCTGCCAATGGCGGTAAGAAGTTGACTGGCTACGCCCCCGATGCCACTGGCAAGTGTTCCACTTGCTCGGCTACCTTCTCCAATGCGCAGGACTTCTACGAGCATCTCGACGACTGTGTTCTCCGCATTGTCCAACAGGAGGACCCTGCGGAGGCAATCAATGCGCAGCGCTTAGCTGAGGTGGAGGACGACAAGGATGTTCAGCAGACTCTGGAAAAGAACCAGCTGCCACTTACGTCACAGGCTACTCCCCATTCTGACGAGGAGGAGGACGAAGAGATGGCCGAGGAGGAAGAGTCTGATGAGACTAACCAGGCCCGGAAGTTGAGCTCACCGACCAGAAGGAAGTGCAACCCTGTCAATGGCATTCAGAAGTCGCGCGGCATGACGCATTCACGAGGTGGTGTGCCTGTTCCTACGAAGGCCAAGGGCCGCAAGAGCCGGCAAAACTACCCCTCGTCGTGGGGCTTCGACAAGGGTCAGATGACGATGAAGAAGCGGGTTCTTACTGTCTTCGACGGACCGCGACGGCTCGCCAAGGACGACATGATGCTCTCGATGGAGCACGAAGTCCGGGTCAAGCTGTCTGATGGCCGGTCCTACGTGACAGACCTTGACGTCAACACGATCCGACGTGCCGAGGGCTTCCACAACGCCACACCGCAAGAAAAGGGGATCTGGGTCTCTGACGACCCCACCGATGAGGACATTGCTCAGATGATGGAAATGAGCCGGCAGTAAAGAAACGAAAAAAAAAAAAAAAAGAAAAAACGAAAGAAAAAAACCCACTGGCATACGTACATACCCACAAAAAAAACTGTTTTGACGATTACGATGACTATACAAAAAAAGCGGCTATAGAGGTTCTAGCCCCCCCTTCGGGACCGGCGCAGGATGCCGAGATCCTGCGACTTTACACTACCTACACAACACAACCCCCTTTGGAATGTATATTGAACATGTTTCACTGAAGGATGGATGAAAGAAGAAAGCATATGTGGGCGCACGGTATATACTGACTGATTTTTGCATGGAACTGATTGAATTGGCGGAAGTGCGGCATTCGGCGACGGCTTCGTTATCCCCACGCTACGGAGGAAACCATCTCTTTTGTTTATTTTCTGTTTGTTTGTTACTACCATGGTCATGAACAGTGTGTCTAAGCGAAGATACCCAGATGTAATAATACCATGCATGCATTGTTCAGAATTGGCGTTATTACAGCTACCACTACATATGAAGTTCTCAATACAATCAATCAACTTAACAATTAACAATACCGATCATCTGTTTGCCAATGTGAGACTCAATGCCGCTTGTGACAACCCAACCCCTAGCTGCTAACTAGAAGCTTCCCCGAACGTCAGTCAGCACCTTCATTCACTAGCTACGGGATTACACGATCAACACTACATCATCATAATCAAAAAAATTTCTTCCGCATCCTTGCCACGGTATGTGAGATGCAGGGTACTTACGGTACTCGTCGAGAAAAAAAGAGACGAAGAATGTCTTGAAACACAAGAACAGCGGGCCGAACCGGGGGGCAAGAGGGACAAGAGTCATGTCATGTTCATGGAACGGGACAGGACAGGTTGTTGAGATCGAATTGGTATTCCTAGGTAGCGCGGATTATCCACATTGGGTTGTAATTACAGAGTTGCCGGGTTCATGACTCTCGTAGTGTGCAATGCCGTCGCCAGTACCGCTCCGTCCCTAACCAACCAGTCTACGAGTACCGCTCCGTACCAGTATGTCTACCGCTACGTAAAGGTGGAACAAGTACAATATCAGAAATTTTCCTTCATGTAGGAGGTGTAACTGGGTAGCTGAAGGCATGTAACAGAGTTGTATTCCGTGTGGGCAATAGTGTTGATCAATCCGTTAACAATTCGCCATTCCCACGTTCCTAAGCTAGTTTAGTCCTTGGAAGAAGAAATACGGAATAAAGAAAACAACACAACAACGACAGAGAAGCCAACCAGAACGACGACATGCAGTGTACCCAAGTCCCATAAGTTATGCGTTATGTATATGCGCGTAGGGAAAGATGACGCCTGAAGATCATCCGTACGTATCAACAGACATACTTAACCTACCTACCTTGCCCATAAGGATCCCACATAACGAGCGTCGTCTTTTTTTCAGCAGACGCGAGGTAAACCAATAACGAGGGCGGAAAGACAAAAAGAGGAAAAAGAGGGGAGAGGGGCCATTTTTTCCTACGTGTTCTGCTTTTAGGTACATACGGAAACACGCTGCCGGTACGTTGGGGAACTAAGGTACCTATTACCCCGTAAATTTGAGGCGCAGACAGGAAGAGGAAAAGAGCAAGGAAAAAATATCAAAACCCGAACCCTCTGTCTTTTCTAACGGAGCGGGTGGGGTGTATTCCGGACGCGGTAGCGCCTGTAATAGTAGACGGCATATAGACACGGATTATTACGGTAGAGTCGCAGTCGCAGTTGCATTTGTTCTGCAGGCAAGCTTTTAGCAGGCTACGACCTAAAGCTATAGGCTGCTATAGGGGACTCTAGGAAGTAAAAAATCGGCATCGTTACGGAAGGGGAAGTATCTGGATTCAGGGTTCGTCAGGTCGCATCGGTACTCGGCAGCACCGATTCACTGGTACGGTTACTGCTTTGGGCCTCGCAACGCAACCAACTGCGACTGCGACTGGAACGGCAATATGCACCGCATGCACTTTGCAAACTCCATTCGCACGAATGGAAGTGTCGTATCGTTAGGTGGATTGTGAGAAACACACATCTCCGTTCCGAAGGGAGTTCCTTTGCAATTCCGGGTTTTCTGTTACATCCATTACTGCACGGAAGATACGGAATACTTGTTAGGAAGATGATGATTTCTCGGTTCGGATTCTCATTACGTGGATATTCCCCAGAAGTGCATCAGCTTACACAGTAATTCCGGGGTATTTATTCACTAAGCGCGTCTGACTTACTTAATGAGGCCTCCATTTACCGAGAACAGAGCCCCATCAATGGTCTGGACTCAATCGTCACGATACTTGTACCTAGAAAGGCTCGGTGGTCGGCCAGACCGCCCCTTCTTTTGCTTTCTTTTTCAGTCTTTTTTTTCTCTCTCGTGAACCGACATCATACGACCCCACTCATGTTGAGATCTGGACACAAGTATTTTCGTAAAGACATGCAAAGACTCTGCCACACTGGAGAAGAATCAAACACCGAAAGATGTACCTAATGTATGTAGGTACAGCGATCGCATTTTCCCTCCCCATCTTTTCCGTGGAGACGAAAGGCGACCAACCAAGGGATTGGGTGACGAACTAATGTACTCGTATGTGTGTGGGTGGAAAATCTCCTATACGACGGATATACGATGGTAGGTAAAGAATACCTAATGGAGTCCCTTCTTCTTGCTTCTTTTGTCTTGACCGCTCTGAAGGGATGGGATAGACAATGCACGTAAACTAACCTGCTACTACCCAAGGAGAGTACGAATAGTGACTGGACTTGGACCCCAATCACAATTCTTCAGGGCGTGCATATGCAGCCCGTACATCTTGTATGACTGCCGCGCGCTCGTTGATCTTGTCAGATACCGGTGTACTTGTGACGATTTACACGATCTGTTCGGATGATGGAATTACAGAACAACAGTAACTGCTCTGTATGTTTACTGCATCGTCACAACACTGAATTCCGAATACAACGCAAGGAGTTAGGTAGATGCACGAGCATTACCGAAACAGTGATCACCTCCAGATCTCCGAGAGCCTCTACACCACATCTCTGCATCCACGGTACGTCATGTCGCTGCTCAAGTACCGCACCTATCGCCGTCCAGTTCGCCAATACACCCTCATCTCTGCGCATGTAACGTAGCTTACATACATACATACCGCGCACATACATCTCGTACATACATATCTGCAAGTTGTGCCTCTGGGTTGCTACCCGGTGTACAGCGCCGGAGCCAATCTATTCGCTGATCTGCTCTACCGATTTCGCGGTTACTTGCTCTCTTCGATTTCTCGTCTGTGGCCTACCTATCGTACCCAATAACTTCCAGTCTGTCACTTGTTTCTGTTAGAAAGCAGAAGAACCATGCATATATTGTTATAGATCAGGAATTCCCGTAAACCGGGACTGCTATTACTACTACCAGTGCTTCTATGGGCTTCTATCGACGAAGTGCGTAACCTGTCATTCTTAGAAGCACGCTGCTATATTTCCCGATCCAGTTTCACGTATCCGTATTCTTTCTAATTCTACGATACCAGTAAAGAATACGGGATCTCAATACGGAACACCGGGACCTGGAATTAATCTCCGGAGCAAGGAAGGATCGACAGCAGCACCTTCCTCGCATACAGACAATCGTCATCGGATCGCCCTGGGGGCATCCACCGATCAGAGCTTGACGTCATGCCGTTCCCACGGGAGAGGATCAGGATTAATCAACGAACTGACATCATCTTAATAGATCCCCTTCTTTTTCTGCTATTAAGCTAGTAAAGCAGGTATTTCCTAACCCCTGGTTTTATTATAACTTATTAGTTCATCGAATCCACAACGCGACCCTTTTTTTCTCTCTTTTCTCTTTTCTCGCTACTAGCTGAATTCGGTCCTACTCTACGTATGCGAAACGAAGACACCCTCCCTGTCTATAATCCCGAGGAAATAACTCGCATCGGTAAACAAAATACATCATGCAGTCATGGGATAATACCTGATGTACCGGGCATGGCCATCAAAGTACCTGACGTACCTACCCTAGCCTTAGCTTCGTCATGTCGGGACGTTTTAGAAAGGATTGCCCGTAAAGAGGAAAAAAAGACAGGAGACCCAGTACCACGGTTCAGACCCCTTGGGTCACGGACGGCACGATCCCGATATGCAGATTTTTTTCTCTCTTACTTTACTTGCCTTACGTCTTACTTACACCCCCGGCTCGTCTGACGTACGTCCTTCCCGGGTCGGGTCCCACGACTACGGTGTTCGCCTGTCATCTCGGTCAAGTCTTTCTCTTCGTGTCTAGACTCAACACTACCGAGGTCCCTTTCTCTCCCTCCCTAGATCTGTCTACCTACATCCGGAATAGTTTCCTGTGTTATTCATGGCTTGGTAAGGTAATGGACCCAAGACTCGTCCCTCAATGGCTCTGGTTTCGCGCGGCGGGATTACTCTCCGCGCGGAGTTGCGGTAGGTAGGCAATTTCAGCTGGTGTCGCGTGGCCCCTTCACTGCCTAGTTTCGATATGTAGTTGTTAGCTCGATGTGACGGCGAACCTATCATGCAAAGTTCCATGAGTGCGGCTCTGGCTTATTTCCCTACCTACCCACATATCGTAGTCCTAGGAAGTTACAGTCCTAAGTACAAGGCAGAACCGACATGTGGGGTGATCCAGCTCGCCGCTTGTCAAGACGGCAGCGACTTGCGAACGAGCAAGGCAAACAGGTGGCGCTTTCTACCTGCCTGCATACGTCGCTACCGGCTATCTGTCAATCTCTCGTACCCTATCCATGACGTGCGTTGCCTGCCTGCCTATTTCACTGGTGAGCGAGCGAGCGCTAGGCACGTCGTATCCGTCTACCTGGTCCCTGCGCGAAATGTACTAGCGAGACTTTATGGATGGAGTAGATACGATACGTAAGAAGACTTGTCGGTTTCGGCTTAGAAGTTCCCTCGTGATCGTTGGGTCCGGACGGTCGGTATGTATCGAATGCTTGTCCTGGGATGAGGGCGCATGGGGTGCCCTGTTGTTGGGGTGTGGCGTCGAAAGGGGATATGGTGAGGAGCTCGTTGTTGGGGCGTCTTCACCTTGGTAGCGTGATGGGATTCATGGCCGTCTTGCTAAGACTTCGTTCTGAGATAGATTGGTAAGTTGATTGTAATGTATAGTAGCTTAGGTAGACTGCTTGTAAGTAGAAGCAATGAAGATATCTGCCATGCTCTTGGTTTTGAGGAGTTGGGACAGCCTCATGGAACTGATGATGAGAACACTTTGATCATTGTTATACATGTGAGGTCCGGACATCTGAGACATGGTATGCGAAGTAGATACTGGCAGATGCTGCTGTGTAATGAGTAGAGTAGCCAAATGAGAGCACTTCAATCCAGCTGAAGAGGTCATCCAGATATGTAAGAAACAGCCTCATCGACGCCTCAGCGTATAGCCCGTAAAAACGAATAGCCACTTGAAGTCGCCTCATCCATCTTCCTTTCAAACCCCCAATAAGACACCAAGACCGTGACGAAGCCCAAGGCAGAAAGAAGAACAACTCCTCAGTCTCCATATCCAGCAACATCAGACATTGTCTAACGCTTCATACCATCTCACCGCAACGAAGCTCTCCAGCACCTCAAAACAGGTGCCAACGCGGTGCGAACAAGGACCCCAACATACAGCTCACTCATCATGAGACCACCCCCTTTGTCATCCCCCCACGATAAGATGCTCGTCCAGCTTCTAGAAAATCATCCAGGCCCTCCCTCCTTCCCCCCTTCTCACATCGTAACCATCCACGTCAAATTCGACGTGCCAACACGCGTAGCCTAATCCCATGGAAAACCCTCGCGCGGTCCTTTGTCCCATCCATCATGATAACCCCGATAGGCTGTCATCTTCGGACCTGGAACATTTGTCTGGTCATGCCCAGGAATCTCAATCCCGCCTTCGCACGAATCTTCAGGACGGAGAAAGAGTCCAAAGAATGCTTTCATATCATGGACTGGTCAATATAACCGGGTGCCTCCCCCACACCCCCGGCCCCTGAGGGATTGTGATGGAGATAGAACCCGAACTGAATGACGACTTCAATGTGACTACCTGACTGAATCCACGCCAATCTACCCACGAAACCATGGGACGAGCGCGAAGAGGGAATCGTCGCGGTCGGAAGAACAACAGCGGCAATAGTCCCGACGCCTTCATCGGGCAAACCAGCGATCTAGATCGCGACGATGACTTGTTCATGTATGGGGCTGAGGAGCGGGATCGGCGGGGGAAGCGTAATTACAACAACCAGAACCCGAATCGTAACCAGAACCAGAATCGCAACAACAATAACCGCAGGGGAGGTCGTGGGCAGAACAGGGGTAGAGGCAGGAACGACTACAAAGCCGCGATAGAGAACCCTTTCCACCAGCAGGCAAACATCGACAGCCTGGACTACACCACCCCCTCACCACCCCAAGGTCCCCGATTCCAGGGGCGTCGAAACCGGAATCGGAACCGCGGCAAAGGAAACAGCAGGGACCAGATCCCAGCCCCTGACAATGACAACGACGACCTCCCCTACGTCCAACAACCACAGTGCCAGCATCACCAACGACAACACTACCGGCAATCGAGCACCCTGACAACCTCCGACATCTACCCGCCGGTATCTTTCCCCACCCACACCCATTCTCATAACCAAGACCTCACCCCCCAGCCCCCAAGCACCCGCTTCTGCACCGAATGCAGCGCCGTCCGGCGCGCAAACCTAACACTGCGCGACTGGCTCCTATCCGCCTTTGGGCACGCAACAGCCGTCATCGACAGCTGGAGCGACGAAGTCGGCGTAAGTCGGGGTACGGCAGATGAGATGGATTGGCAGCCCGAGCCCGTCGTTCGCGTTCTTATACTCACGACGACGAAGGCAGATGAGTGGACGGAGGGCACGAAAATTGGTAGTGGCGTGGGGGATGATGCGTATGACGTGTATGCGACGCCCGAACCGGGATTGTGTACGAGGCCGAATTCGTTGAGTCCCGGGTTCGGGGATTGGGGGGCTGGTGGGAGTACGGGGTTGGGGATTTTGGGGCAGGGGACGTCGGAGGATTCGGAGGGGAATGAGCAACAGCAGGTACAGATGACGGCTGTTGGTAGTGACTGGAGGGAGGGTGGGTTTGAGCAAAAGTTGCCTGGAATGGTTTCGCCGCCGGAGAGTCCGCGGTCTGTGAGGACGAAGCAGTGGATGTGATCGAGGGGGGTTGCGCGGGGAGAGGTGCTCGGCGGGAAACATGGTGGAGGTATCTTCAGGGGCACATGGATTAAGGGGATCTCGACTGGTCGACCAAGGTTGCCGTCTTACAACAACTTCGAGGCTTGGTTAGTTCTTGTTTCCCAACTTTCACATAATGAAGGCGCCACGGGCTTATGTTTGCATTTTCTTAACATTAATGACCATTGAAAACCCAGTACAGAGTACACAAACGTCGAGAACGTTTCTGTTGCGAAGTGACAGACCGAGCCTGAGTGGTATCAGACAGGTAGGAACGGGCTGTCCCGCAAGAAAACCTGATAAAATCATTGCCCAAGTCATTTCCATAACGCCAGTCGCCGGTGCCAGATGAAAACCCGCCAATGTGAGATTGGTCCATCACACATCTCATGACAGTATTACGCGCAAAATGACTATTTCGGGCCTTCGTATCTGCCAATAACTGCATTACCAGTTAGTCATTTGCATCAAGTCGGAATTCTGGGAATTCACTACTTACCAACAGCGTGATCACGCTCATACGGCTCTGGAAAGAATAGTTAGCTCTGCATCTCCATCAACCATTACACATAAGATACGCACCGAGTGTCCTATTCGCAAATTCGTTAGTTAATGTAGCTCGTTACGATGTCCATGACTGGGGAGACTCACAATTGCTCAAGGGGCTTAAGACCACCAGCGCGAAGCTTCTGGACCTCGGCAGCGAAGACCGCCTCAGGGGCAGCTGTACTATCTATACAGTTGGCCTTGATAGAGATAACGATACCTCCGCCAATCTTCAAGAACATGGAGGCGTTAAGAAGGGCGATACGGGCCTGGTCGGGCTGGGCAACATCCTGGGAAAAGTGTCAACAGGTTGTTTCTGAATCCGAATAGAGGTCAACTTACGAGGAAAATGGCGTCAACCATGGGGACGAGCATGCGGTACTTCATGGGGTGACGAGCATCCTCAACAACTGTGAATCAAAAGTTAGTAAATGCTCGAGTAGAAACGATTGCAGCACTGTTGCTTCAAGCATCTGCATGAACCGCGTCCACAATGCTACCGAATGAGAAGGATGCTGGAGAAAAGTCGGGCTATCGTACTGGGTATTACGTTGGTTCGCTGCTGAGCCATTGTGGTCTAATAAACGGTTAGAAATAGCAAATTTCAAGGCGCTTCGAGATAACCTACAAGGTCACGTCCAGATCGGTGAGAGAACTCGACTAGTAATTGTAAGTTGAGATGCAATGCGGATTGGGAATCGAGCATGCTTGCCTGCATAGACGTTTCCGGTAGGGCCAACAATGTCGGCAACTAGACATTATATGTTAGCAACAACAATGCCAGAGAGACACCCAAGAGTTGGCGACAGCATGACCTACCGTGAGAAACTGAAGTACCAGAGGCGGCACCAAGGTAGAGAACCTTCTTGCCGGGGGCAATAAAGATGTTATCAATACCACCAATAACAGCAGCGGCCAACTTGGAACGGAAAGGGTTCTGCAGAGCATCACGGTCAGTTTGCCGATAGTTGATAAAAATATCGCGCGCGACTAGTTCGGATTCGTACCCAGATTCTGTATTCGACCTTGGTGGTCACTGAAGCGTTGTCCTCGCCCTTGGTGGTCTCGTCGACAGAAATGCGCTTCTCGCCGTACTTTATTGCATGTTATGTTAATATTTGATCTCGGAATTTTCGAGGGTTCGCGGTCGGAGATATCGTGAACGACAGGTCGAAACCGCGGTTGACCTCGGGAGTTAGTTACTTACTGCGAATGGGTCAGCAACGATCACACATGGCAAATACATAGGAAGTTGAAAGAAATAGACAAGATGGTTACTCACCAACTTCAATACCAGGGGCAATGGAACGAGTAAGGAGGTCTAGAGGTAGGTGTTAGACTTGGATTCGACAGCAGCAGGTATGCGCAACGACGGGCGAGCGGTAACACGTCTCGATCGCGAATGTCGTCATCGCAGTATACCGAAGAGCGTCGGCGGGATTAGGGGACACTTACGATCTTCCTTGCCTGTAGAGATGAATTAGTCACCAATTCATTAAACGCGGACCCGGCTGGCCGGTGAGGTTTCTTTACTTACCACGCGACACGAAGATACCAGCGCTTGATGCACATGTTAGTTCCAATCTCGAGGGCAGAGAGCCACGGATCGATCGTCTCTACTTACTGACGGTGCTGTGAGGGGATTGTGAGTCAGTACTGTTTGCTGTCGCCATGTCTAAAGAGTGAAGCCATGTGAAAGAGAAAGACATACCGGTTCAACGACAACCTTGGCGCCAGCACCACCGGGCTTGCCGCCGCGACCACCGCCGCGACCGCCACGGGGAGCACCACGGCCTGGAAGCTGTGTCAGATTTCAATTGACGTGAACGGACCGGTGAAATGACGAACCACGAGCGCCGCCACGACCACGGTCACCACCGAAGCCTCCACGGCCTCCACCACGACCACCACCGAAGCCTCCACGACCTCCACCGCGGTCGCCGCCGCCTCTACCACGGCCTCCGCCAAAGCCACCGCGACCACCACCGCCTCGGGGGGCGCCTCGTCCACCGCGTTGGAAAGACATGGTTCGATTCTAGTGTTGGTGGGTCGATTGCAATCGGATGCGGACTCAGGGGATTGGGTTGGTCGTAAGTCGTGTCAACGTGCTTGCGACAAGTATGAAGCTACCTTTGGTTGCCAGAATAAAAATTCTACTCGCATTTGACGGGAAGCTTGAAGCTATTGCTATCGATAAGACCCAGGGACCTTTCCCTCGACAGATAGTGATCCGAGCGCCCAATCCGTAATCTTTGCACCTGGAAGCCACCGAAGATCTGCCGGTGGGGTCGGTTCGAGGGACGGACCTCAGGCTCTCAGCAATGACCGGTGGGGCGCTGTCGTTATCCGCCCCACATCCCAACCTGGCTCCACTTGCCCAGGGCAGGCCAATGGGAGGGCCGGATTCAGGCTGAGGGAAGGTACGTACCGAGGGCTTAGTGAGGGCACAATTTTTGCTCAAAACCAATTTTGCATCTAACCATTTCGCCAAACACTTCAACCACCAACGACACCGACTCCATCTCAACTAACCGCCCACAGCACAGCAACCAAGATGGTATGTTCAAGCCCAATGTTCAATCGCGTAGCTGTTTTCGCTGCATACGAGACCTCTGATGCACCGTTTACCGCTTCCCCGCTACTTTTTCGAAATGCTGGAAATTTTGGATGCCTACGAACGAGCCCGAGGATGAGATGCAGGAATTGGCGGGAATAGTGGATTTTCGGCTAACGCTGGCGTTTTCCCCTGCTTTCTAGGTTCGATACGCTGCCACCGAGATCGAGTCCGCCAAGTCGGCTCGCGCCCGCGGTTCTTACCTCCGTGTTTCCTTCAAGAACACCCGCGAGACCGCCCAGGCCATCAATGGCTGGAAGTTGGTTCGCGCCGTCAAGTTCCTCGAGAACGTGAAGGAGAAGAGCGAGGCCGTCCCCATGCGCCGATACGCCGGCTCCACTGGCCGCACTGCCCAAGGTACGACTTGAATCTATCGCGTTTACGTGGAAGGAGGGAGGACTATGGACGACAAGCTCATCGGCATCCAACATGGAAAGAGGTGGATCTTTGGTTGAGGACACAGCGGACGGCCGCTTCTGGGAATGAGCATTCCGATGGGCATTTTGAATCCGGGAAAACTTCAGGGGCGGAAATGCTGACGGTAGTGTTTCCACAGGCAAGCAGTTCGGTGTCACCCGCGCCCGCTGGCCCGTCAAGTCTGCTGAGTTCCTTCTCGGCCTCCTCAAGAACGCTGAGTCCAACGCCGACGCCAAGGGCCTCGACACCAGCAACCTCATTGTCAAGCACATCCAGGTCAACCAGGCCCCCAAGCAGCGCAGACGCACATACCGTGCTCACGGTCGTGTATGTTCGAACCGATTTACTATTATTATCCCCGCCTACTACTCCTACGGGATACGTCTTCTCCGCTAGGATTCCATTTCTAACGTGCTTGCTACAGATCAACCCCTACATGTCCAACCCCTGCCACATCGAGCTCATCCTGACCGAGGGTGAGGAGACCGTCCAGAAGTCCGAGGAGGTTAAGACCCGCGCTGTTGCTCACCTTTCCTCGAGACAACGCGGTGCCCGCATCCGCCGCGCCATTACCTCCTCTTAAACGGGGAATGGCGACGGGTGTGACGAAATGATGGCGTGTCGGTTGGGGATTAGTTGCTTTAATTCCAGGTGTCAAGGCGGTACGTAAAGCATTAGGGTCTAGGTTTCTGGCATGCAACTTTTCGCGAAACGAAATAAATGTTCGTGGTTACCCCAAAATATAAAGGTTCTGAGCAAAACCGGTTTTTCTCGAGAAGATGGCCATGGTGCGCGTGTCGATTGCCCATCGATGCTGGGGCTGCTGCTCGAGTCCCGCCGAGCATCGGGTTCAGTTTGGGGTTTCAACGCGAGCTAGTACTTGCCACCTTATTCGAGGGTAGAAAGAGGCTCGCCAACAACATCCCGGGGCGAGGCGTGTGCGCGCAATCGCTAGCCTGATAAAGTGTATTAGCCCCAACTTCGTTCCATCTATATCGCCCTGCGTGTACGCGTATGCAATGATGATTTTCCAAGACGATGATACCATTTGCCCAGTTGTTCCAGCGTTTGTTGGCTGTTGTCCAGAATGTGTTATGTCCCACCAAACAATATGGCGAGGCTATCGTGCCGTTCTGGCTAGAGGATACCGCATCTAGACCGGATTGTGCCATTATGTCATAGCATTCTCACGTGAATCTATCTCTTGCATTGCCTAGAATCCGGAGAAGGAGACTTTGACTCGGTCATCTCTCGGACAAGTCAGGGGTAATGGCTTCTGCTGTACGGATCATTGATGTATAAAAGGGGTTGCCGTAGCTACGATGCACGAAGAGTGAGTGCCCGGACATTGTACAAGAGGAAGACTGAGACGATGACGCATACGCATACGTCCGCTTAGACTCGAGATCCCTCATAGATTTACGAGTTTGAAGCCGGAGGAGCTTGTCTCACCCTACATGTAGGCTTGTCATAGGGAAGCCGGCTCCCCCTTAAGCGCTACTGCTTGTCGAGATGAGGCCCATCACGTTTGCACCTGCAGCCTTCGACTACAATGCACTCATGAATAGGGGTAATGGGAGCCTCGAACCACTAGGCCCTCCTCATCCTGCCTACGCACATTCGTTCTGCAGTCCTGGTCATCATGCTACCTAAAGGCCTTCACCGATGTTTGATTCCGTGGCTTCTTGATGTGGCCCCCAATGTTGACGCACGCTGGCATCTAGGAATTGTCAACAACGTGTAGATCGAATCTGTATTCCATGCGTGTCTGACTAGACGGACGGACGGGCATATGCTTGCTGACACCGATTGATGAATACCATACACATATCTCCATCTCGTTGCTTTTGCTATTATCTGACTTGCATGTGATTCTCCAAACTGGTTGGCGTGAGGAGGAATATCAAAGTCCTGCAAGCACGCTAGAACATATCAAAGGGATACGTATGAAACATCCAGGAACGTAGTCCGGGATGAGTCGTTGTGGTCGTTGTTTCGACAGACGTTGTCCTCGGTCTTGGTCTTATAGACAGACACCGAGACCCCAATATGATATTCCCAAGTGGGAATCATTTCTTCGACTTGAAGAGTTGAGACTAGATTCGAGAGTTGATACCATGCTCGTAGATGTAAACAGGGATAATTTTGTACGAGTATGAAGCAGACATCGTGAAATCGGTTGTGAAGTTCTACGGATGGTGTGGCTTTAGTTCGTGCCCGGCGCTAGATTTAAGCGGGGCCATTAGCGAGCCCGCCCGGTATCGGCAGTCAAGTCGACGAAATCGCGACTTGAATGCAGAATTTCCCGACATACCTATCTAAACAGAGAAAAATATCCTAAATACAAATTTAATTTAATAAATAACTGAGAAAGTACAGAAATTATTCACTAACTTGTATTCCGTATCTTCTTCTTCTGTGGTGCACCAGATGAGGTTCGGGAATCTCACTTAACGTACTGTGCACGGAATATAATGCACTGTGACGTTTTCTACCCCACGTTTTCCGTTTCCCGACAGCTCGGATACAAGTCAAGTCGCTGAGCTGAGTCTGCATGCGCAAAAGAAAACAAGATTCGAACAAAACCACATGGACACAAAAGTCGGTCAATCGGCTTCCATTCAACGGAACTCTAAAAGTTACGTGACAATATCTACACACCAAGACGAACACACGAAAAATATCCTCCCCTAGCGAGGTCCCCTGAGGTCCCCGTTCAATGTCACGATCCGGGTCCGACCAGATGGAGGAATGCGGACATGGTGGACTTTGTGAGGTCGTACCCGATATCAGGGACTTTTATTGAATCTTGACTTTCGTTCGCGGATGCAACGCATCACCGCTATCCGTGCCAGGATGTCTGTGACTCGGTCTGAGCGGAGTACCAAGACTCAGCGAGGAGGTAAGATTTTGATCTATCCGCGCATACTGCAGCGGACGTACACGTCGCTACGGCGTGGAGAGATCCATTAGTTGTTACGGTACCCGTCGCGCATGATGAGGAGTGCGCGAGAGTGATACGGCAGGATGTTGTAAGAAGAGCGACTTTGATTCTTCCCGGCCTGACCTATCACTGGATCGCGTTGGTGAACAAAACCTGTCGAGGAACAGGGCCGGTGCCCTGGTTTTGTTATTGAAAGGTATTCGAAGGTAGTTTGTGGTCACCTAGACCCGCAGGACAGGTGACTATGTTCATCCTCTGGCCCGATCGAGGTGGATAGTCTTTCTCGTAACTTTGGAGTCGCATAAACCTCTGTCGAACAAATCTTCAGAGTACAGACACTACCTTCGAGCCGCCGTGCTCCGTTACGCACCTGTATCCGGCGCACCAAGTCCACGGGACAACAAAGACGGGATAGTAGTGATGGTGGGGGCGACAGCAATGGGTCGCGACATGAAGACTCGAGATGGACGTCGGTAACCCCGATGCAATCGAGTTATGTACGATCGGGATGAGAGGACCTTACGCTGTGTCATCGCAGCGGGGGTCATGCGAGATCCGAGTCTATACGTTGGTGTTGAAGTACAAGCGCGGGGACAGGATAGTCAGCACGGAAGTTTGATGCAGACCATGTGCGGTTCCCAAGTTCAACTGCCACGTAGTACTCCCGACGCTGGCTGTGTCCACGACTTGTATTCCGGAATCTTCAGCGCTTCTGAGCACCATAGATAGAGTCTCATATAGATATAGACCAAACGAGAAAAGGAGGTCGAGATCATGAAGATCATGCAAGTCTTCCTCAAATGTAGTGCTCAAATATGCCGTAGTCATCACCAGTAGGCAACATGCTATTGAGTAGCAAGAGAGTCTTCCGAATCATCCGAACACATCGAGTAGGGAGTCCACGGACATCACCTCGCTGGCTACCAATCCTGGCAGTGTCCGCCCTCAGCCGGATCAGCCCTACAAAACCACAGTCAGTAATCATTCTCTCAAATCATTCTGCCCTTCTCTCTCTCCTCAAAAGGAAAAGGAAAGAAACCTACGCAATGAACCAATCATTCTCCTTATAAACACCCCCCATAACACAATTCAGCACTTCCTCCATGCGACTCATACAATGATCAACCGTCAGGTTACTCGGGGGAAAGCTTCGGTACTGGACCCAGTAGTCCACGCGAATACCCACGTCCAGACTATGGCATGTGCGCACGACCTGCATCTTTTGGTAGACGCGATTCGCGAAGATGTTGTGGCACGCCTCGAGAGCGAGCGACTCGCCGTACAATAGGAAGTCGCCCCATTCCATGCCCTTGTGGAAGCAGTGGACGTGGGGGTGGTGGATTTTTCGAGGTCGGCGGGCTGTGACGAAGGTTAGGGGGAGGAGGAAGATGGGGAGGAGGATTGTTAGGAAGCGCATTTTGATTGAATATGGCATTTTTGAGAAATTGAAGAGACGGTAGAGCTGGATGGATGAGTGCCGCTTTTGTTTAGGTAGGCAGTGAATGCAGCGGCGGGGTATACAAGCTACTTATACGGTGAGTTTCATGCCCGGAGTTAGAGTTCATGGTGACGACTCCACGGACATTGAGGACGCCGACATTTCCAGTCCGGATGCACGACCGGAAGCAAGAACAGGTTTCCTTGTCAGGAGACCCTGCAGTCGGGAACTAAGCCCCGACCAGAACTCGGAAGTATCGGGCTTGCATCTGTTAAGCTGGCCTGGAATGCAGTGAGGGAGCGACAAGCATGAGTATATAGCTTCAATATTCATTCTACCTCTTATATATTTTGATTGATGAAGGACCCTCAGCATACGTAGTAGGTAGTATATAACACACATGGGATATACATACCGATATGTAATATATGAAGGAGGTCGACACCATGTCAACGCCCGTTCATATCTAGGAGCACTAAATAAGGGTCAAAATAAGAAGAAATGTCGCGGCCCTTTCTGTCAGAAAGACGGAGTACAACTATCAGCCAAGTTCTGATGGCTGACGGGCGCTCGACCGACACAAAATGAATCCACGTCGCCCTTAATGTCCATATGCCTCATCAGAGTTCCAACACTTGAGAAAACCCATCTCTCTAGAGTCAGAGCATGATGGCATGCTCAACTTGGCACCCTGGTGGACGCCTTCCACTGTCTTGTCAGTGCCGTTATTTTTGACGACTTCAGGCGTAGCATCAGTCAGATGGTCGCGCCACCAGAAGTAGAGAACGTCTCGCTGCCAGCGGTCGATGTCGAGGATTGTTAGGTTCGATCGGAACGTCGTCCAGAGCAACTCGGCTTCCATCGCTGAACTGTGGAGCTTGTGCAATAACCAGCGGTTGATGAATTCGCTCCTATCATCAGACTCGATGTTAGATAGTAGGCTGCCCATGTTTACTTCTCGCGCAGCTTCGTCGATCTTTCTTGCCCTCCCCGGTGAATCAGGAGGCAGCTGGATAGCCGTCTGTAGGGATTGCAAAGCCGTCTGTGGAAAGTCGTGGAGTACATGAGTGGGGTTAGAGAGAAGCAAGGGGAAGTATGGGTGCGCTAAGGTTGTAGACTCATCAATAATATCAGAAGGACCGCGATCAAGGTGTATTACATCTTTAAAGTAAAGTGATAGAAGCTCATATGCGGTGGAAGAATAAGACGGCGGTGATGCGCCGCTCTCCTGGCACTTTCGTTCGAGGAGGCACAACCTTTCGATACAGACTTGGATCTCCCGTTGGGCTCTTCGCTGTAGCTCGTCATACTCTCGGAGTTGTTCATAATCGTCCTCGGTCATCTGTGCCATTTTTCTTAACTCAAGCGCTTTTCGCCTCCCGACATCACCATACTCTTTGAATACGTCAAAACTGCTTTCCGCCAACGGCTGGATTTTCTGGGCATGAAGAACTTTTCGTTTCATACATGTATTCGTCAAGAGTTCCATGGCAAGTTGCAGCTCCGCAAGAGCCTCTTTCCAGTTCTCATGAAGCGGGTGGACAAGTTCGGGGCGATCACCGGTAATCCCGTAGAGGGTTACGTTGACATCGTCATCAAGACTGCTTTCTTGGTGTCCGACTCCGATCTCGATAGGGGCTTTCCCTGACGCGCCTGCAGCAGTTATTCGGAAGTTCTCTGCTTCTGAGTATATATCCACCTGATCATGATCCATTTCTGCTGTGATCTCTTCGAGGCGTTTCTCGGCAGAGTCATAGTCCACCCGAGTGTCTTGCATGGCATTGAACAGCCGAAGTAGGTGCTCCGACTGTGGCTTGTCTTCGACAAATGCTCGAGCGGCAGCCATGAACTTCTGATCTGCCTCATCTTTGATCCGCGACAACTCGCGAACACGCTCTCGCTGAGATTGAGCCTTGTTGACGATGATAAATGACAGACGTTGCTGGCGTCTCAATTCAGGGTAGACCCCCGTCAGGGACCGAGCGTATTTTGCCTTGTATTTCTCTCTATTGACTTCGGCATCTTTACACTCCCATGGTGGATACAAGAAGCAATCTTTGTGTTGGTCATATCTCCTATCATCGCGATCGTCTTGTGAATCAACCCAGTTATCATGCCTTCTACCATGTCTATCCGAGTCCCGTGACGGGAAACCTGATACTTGACGAATAGACACAGGAGCAGCATGAGGTAGATGAGGCGGAAGCGGTGATCGTTGATGATGAAAGGTTAGATGACAATCAGCTTGCTGAATTGATGGAGCTGATGGACAGTGACTGGGTCCTTTGGAGACGCTATCAGTAGGCAATCTTGGTAGACTTTTGGTCAAGGCATTCGGAGAAAGAATGAAGGGGAGTTCAGGTCGTGACGAGGAACCAAAGTGCACTTCATTGGAGGAGAAGGTCAGATAGTCGTCCGAGGTAGTTGAGCCCTCGTCGGCTACGAAGCCAGGCGAGTCTTTCGGCGAGAAGCTCACGTCGGCGGTCATGGCAACAGTCTGTGAAAAGATAGAATCGATTGGGCTTTTTCTGACAGCATATCAGGTTCCATCTTTGAGATGTTTTCTCCTGTGTACCTAGGTAAGCTGTTGGTAACAGTGGACTCGACTGACGTGCTCAGTTAGCTGGCTGGCTTGGTGACCAGAAGTTGTACGGGAGACAGTTCTCTCTCTGTGTCACACGGTATGAGCACGGTAGAGAGACCGGGACTGCGGTTTTCATCGGGCGTTAGTCAGGCACTCCAGCAGTTAGCGAGCGCACTAGACAGCCCTGAGCCGGGCCGTGACTACGGGTCCGAACGCTAGACACACCCTGTACTAGCTGAGTTCACGCTAGGCGTGCTAGGGTTAGGCGTGACGCATCATGACGAGTGATTATGGAGACGGTCGGTGGTCACGACCCGGGGTGGAATCCCGAGCAAGTATCTTTCAGGCAAGAACCATCAATCCAGAGGCAGCTGCGGTGTAAACGGGTAAGTGCCTCGCCTTTGGTCAAGAAGTCGGGAGGGGATGAACTGATGCAAGCGCCGACACTGCTACACCATCCCAAAAAGAAACACGACGAGCGACCAATGCTTCCGATATCCAAATGGGCAATAATCAGTCACAGATGTCGAAGTGACTGAGCATAAGGGTCAAACTCCTAAGGTCTGAAAGAATCACCATCTCTCTTGGTGCTTTCTCGCTTACTATGTGGCCTATACGAGTAGAGCTATGTCTCACTCCTAAATCCAGTGCCACATGTTTCGTATTCTTTCAATCCAGACTCATAGCCCGGTTGAATCGTCAATCAGCCATTTAGGGAGGGAAAGGGGGATCTTCTTGCTCAAGAGTCAAGAGTCAAGACAGAGAGAGAGACCTACTTTGAGCCAGAGCCTCATCTACTACTGAGACACGACTGTCTCCCTCCACCCCTTGCTTCGGAGCATCTGCATACACGAGCTCACCGCCATGTGAAGCCATATGGTGTCAATCTCCGACTCAACAAGGGTGGCAAGATTGCACACACAAATAGTCCGTACGACGCAGCAGAATTCATTGGAGTGTAGAGCCCATTGACACTTGAACCAGCATATTAACAAGGTCGTGCACTGGTCGCTCACCCCTATCCGATCCTGACTTTCGTGTTGGCCTTATTGAAAAACATGATTCATCGACCATTTGGGAGCAGCTACTACTGCTTCCGGGAAGAGAACACCATCAAGTTGTCCCAACAATGTGTTGAGACGTTCGGTGGTTCAAACCCCAGTCATCGGTCCTTACCAAACAGTGATGGTACGTGAACTGATGTGTTTGGAATCGAGATCCATCTGGTTGTGCTGTCTGAAGCAAGCGTTGTGCTTGATAAAGGCCTTCTCCCGAAGAGCAGCCATTCATTGTGTGAGATATCTACCGGAGTGCTGTGCTCCGCATAGACCCTTGCGAGGATCATGCAGTCAACATGACCTGTTCAACCCAACCGGGGTCTCAACTTGCTCGTTGGCGACTATTGAGCGACAGAGACCCCTGCTGACATCCTTCCATGCCCGTATTATCCTCACGTGCTCATACGGATGACCCCTTCCGGCCTAAAGATTTCTGCTCTGACATTCAAATTATCTCCTGGCCAATCGTCGTTTTCGCCGGTTACATCTAAAGTCCATGAAGATTGTCAAATCATCGGATGGTTGTTCGCTGTAGATCTTGGCCATGTCCAATAGCCTATGATTGCGTGGTGCGGCACCGTCTCCGTGACGTTCATGATCTTCCCGAACCACGCGTTTTGGCGTGGGACGAAACGCTGTGCCTAGGATGCCAGAGAGCCTCATCACGCATTTAAGGCGAGCACACAGCATCGGGCCAATGTGAAGGTCAACCCACAAACGCCAGTCTTGTCTCCTACCTATTTTGAAGATAGGCTGGGGCCGCAAGATGATACAATGCATGGACGACCGCGTTCGTCTAAGCCTTACAACTCCCAGCAGCGATGGGGCCCGTGGAGTGAGTGGAAATGGTCCGCTCAGCATCATGAATATTTTTCGGAGCGGTTCGATGAGCAAGGTTCGTTTCCAGACGTGGATGATATGTATTACTCAGATGCTAATGTTGACTGAAAAAGGCAACGCTGAGTGTAGATGGCGGAACAGCCAAGTACAAACTGGGACCGAACATCAGTCCACACCACGCATTGAGGCTCCTATCGAGCAACTGACAACGGATTTTGGAAATTCTAGCCTCAACTCTGCTGGGTATGGCCATGGCTACGGTGTCCAATATCCAAACCAAAGCTATCTAGCTACCACTCTGGGTAAGGGGCCCAGACCTCGGCAGCTTTGGAACCCATCTAATAAGACTGTGCCCGGATAGCCTCTGACCCACCAGCTTCTTCAGAGTATACCACGGATCCTCCACGTGGAACTCGTCATGGTAATTCGCATTCGCACAGGAACAGCGATAAAGGGAAAACACACGAGGTTTATCATAGTTCATATGTTGGCCATACCCACGGTCGGCATGAATCCTTACCCCTAACGACAAATACCATTGCTCAATATGGCCCCTGTTCTTGTTAGTTCCCAGGACTTAAAACAGGAATGACCAGAACTGACATGGGTAGATACAAACCAAACTTTGGGCCAGGACTCTCACCACAGGGCCACTGCGATTCCATTCGAGATGAGTAGCTCAGGAGACACTCACAAAATTCTCTCGTATCAGCCAAACACGGACTTTCAACTCGAGCGAGCACTTGAGCTGAGCCGAAATGAGTTGCTTGGGAACACTCAAAGTGGCGAGGCATCCAATCCCGGGGTTCAATATGACAATGCCATGTCTATGTATACTGGTGCTTACGCACCGAGTGAGTTGACCATCAAGTCCAGAATTTAATGACATAGCCCTGATCGAATACAGATCCACGCGATGGAAGCCAGTTCACTCAATCTCGTGTCGACTTCACGAACACGATGCTTGGGGCCCCAGAGAACATGGTCCTAGGCCACAAGGCCGACAAACGTGAGTCAAACCCGAACCCACTCTCAGCTACTAAAACTAACAGAACCAGGCTTCGTCGTTGAGCATTCTAACAAGTTCCAGCCCGGCGAGGTAAGCCTACCCACCTTACGTATAGACTACCCCTGACAACATAATATAGGTCTTCAAAATCCTCTGGTCCGAACCAACAGGCCAGCTAGCAAGCGACTCCCCAATCTCTGAACGCAGAACCATGAACGGACCCCAAGGTCACTTCTACGTCGGCTACCGGCGCTTCATCATCGTGACGACGGACGAAAGCCACCACAGCACCTGCGTGTATGTCCCCTCACTTCTCCCATCTTCGCCACTACCACTAACCCTCACCAGCCCAATATCAACCTACGATCGTCGCGGCTGCAGCAAACGCGGCGTTCGCCCAGACAAGCACGGCATAATCCACACTCTCAACTCAAAGCCTCAGCTCCTCCGCGACGAGCCCAAGCTCGGCTTTCCTCCCATCCCCTTACGGATCTACGCCGTAGGCGAGACGTTGGCGCGGGAGTCGCGGGTCAACTACTCGAAACTCGTCACGATCGAGCATAACTTCCCTGTCTTCTTTATTGGGAGGATCCCAGCGGGGTATTTTGAGTCTGTTGCGAAGGCGGTCGATCAGTGCTGGAGTGACAAGTTGCATAAGAAGACGAGGAGATGATAGAGGGAGGTAGGTGAGGGGAGGTGTCGCTTAACGTTTATATATGAGAGTGAAACTTGTATGAGTGATGAGAATGATGAGGAGGGTAAAAGACTACGTTTTCCGTCTGTTGGCGATAGTATGGTCTTGTCAGAAGTCAGCAGACGTCGAAGACGACGAGGATATATACGATCTCCAAATTCAATTAGACCATTATGCGTTCAAAAAATTCCCATTGGATTATCCACGTATCTCATCTACCGGACAAGGAGTAAGTCCACAAGCCAGCCTTTCATTCGGTAGACCACGTAGACATTCATCCCTTTTGTTCAACCCCTTTTAGCAAAATGTGTGTCCTATTCAACCGGACAAGAAACATAAGATACTCTGACTACCGTACGTACATCACGACCAAGCATAACGTACTTCGATAGCAAGCCCTACTGGCTAAGGTAGCCAAGAAATAGCCATATCAAAAAAAAAAAAAAAACCATCCCCTCATACATTTTCATAACTCATAGCCAACATCCATGTCCAGCATCTACGCCGCACTGCGCTCATGACGAGACGAGCTCCGCTCGTGACGAGAAGAGGCCCGCTTTCGACGTCTGTCATGACTCTCGCGTCGTTCATGACTTTCCCGACGTTCGCGTCTCTCCCGCCTCTCACGGCGCTCGCGCCTCTCCTCAGAGATCCCAGACTCGCCACCAGCAGCTGAGGAAGCGGCACCGCTAGAAGATGAGATATTTGAGATACCAGGGATATGATGCAGATACGACTTTGTGCCGAGCTCGCTGTTGTTGTCGCCCGCCACGCTCTCAGGGACACTAGATAGCGGGGGGGCAGGGAGGTAGCGACCACGCGTGCGGTCATCCGCCGCACTGATGAACGAGCTGCTTTCCTCCTCATTGATCGCGTTGCCGGAAGCACGGAGGTCCGCGCGCTGGTAACTGTAGTTCCGCTGGAGGGCAGAGCCATTGCTCGATGTGCCGGCGGTACGCATACGCTCAGTCTTGCGGTTAGCATGACTGTAGACCTTGCGAATACCGCCACCCTTCGCGCTACTTCTAGTACCCTGGCTCTGGCTATCGCCTTCATACGGATTCTTCTCGTCAGCCGTCTCATAGCGGTCACTTCGGCGCTTCTTCGAGGGGCTGCGGCTGCGACTGCGGTTGCGGTGGCCCGAGAGAAGGGGCTCACTGCCGGCGATGGTGGACATGTCAGGGTTCGTGGAGCCGTCCCAGTCCGAAGCTTCAGATTCCTTGTTCAGACCGCCGACGCGCGCGGACTTCTCGTTACGGTAGGCTCGTAGCGCGTCTTCCTCTGACTCGGCTATCTTGCTGCTCCGGCTCTTTTTACGACCTTCGCGTAGTTTGCGTTCACGCTCACGGCGACGGCGCTCACGACCTGCAATGTCGGATGCGCCCGCCGTGATACCCGTCATCGTGCTCACCGTGTCGCCCGTCATCTGCGTGAGACCACCAGTGTATTCGGTTCTAGCATCATCGATATCCTTGTAGTAGATGGAGCCGCCGCCCAGGTTTGTGCTGGGCGTGGCATTCGACAAGATTGTACCGTTGGGACCCTTGCGGCGGAGGACAGTCGACTTGTAGTCATCCCAGTCGTTCTCGTGGAAGTAGAAGCCGCCATTCTTGGCCCAGAAGAAGAACCAGATGCCGGTGACGACCAAGGCTGCACCGATCAGGCCGAAGAGAACGAAGATGAACGTGTTGTTGATGTCTTTGGGGTCTGTGACACCGATGGATGGGTCGAGTTGCGGCTCTTGGCTCAAGTTGTTCTCGTCGGTGCCGCCATCACGAGCGAGAAGGACCGCGCGGGCAGCAAGAGGGCCGAGTCGTGCCAAGGGGTCCGAGGTCTGCTGGCCGACGAGGGAGGAAAGAAGATCACGGGCCTGTGAGACGAAGGCCGGAAGAGAAGGCGCCATGGTGGGGATGGTATGGACAGTTGTTCGAATGGAATGTGATGAGATGTCTTATGACAGTCAACCAACAGTAGTAGTGAAGTCGGCTGCTGACGGGCCTACTGGACGTCTTGTCCGGCTGGTCGTCAGATTGTTGCTGGGACACCCAGCCGCGTCAACAATGGCACTCCAATCGGCTCAAAAGCGATGTTTCTCGATTCCGAACGAGGCTTTTTGAGACTATTCGGTCGAAAAGTCGGCGTCGCGAATCTGTGTCCGCATCTGATTCAATTTGTGTGCGGGTGTGAGGGTGTGTGAGATGTGTGTGTGTCAGGAAAACGTGATTGAAGGATGGAAGTGGAATGCTTCAAGGCCAAGGCAGGCAAGGCAAGTGTTGCCGTAGTCACCAGGTGGTTGGGCAATGGCAGGGATGGCTGAGGTCACTCGCGCTACGGATCGCACTAGTCGCTAGCTGTACCTGCCTAAAACTCGGAAGGAATCAACAAACCAATGGAATGCAGGTACAGTCGCCCGGCAACAGTCGCTAGCCGCACGCGTGCACAGTGCGCTTGACGTTTCTCGTCGCCACTTCTAAAGTACCTACGCGCGGATCGTGCACCAAAATACCCCATGGTAGCCCTCAGAGATACTTCATAGAGGGGCACACGGTAATATTGGTACTGTACAGTCTCAACAGCATCGTCACGATATCGGTTACAACGCATACGAGTACATCCATACATGAAGTGCCTGGTAAGAAGCAGAACTTATGGTATACAGTGACCAAATACTATCTCCAGCATTTACATTCTATCATTGCTACAGGCTGGTGCTGGTCACCCCTGGTTGAAGTTGATACTGGTCATGAGCACCTGGCCTGGCATGGCCGGGACTGGCTGCTCTACGTGTGATGAACTGCGAAGACCGCGCACCTTCAATGTAGCGAACTGGATAACTTTTTGCATAGGAAAGGAGATAATAGATAGATAACGTGATAAGCCAATACACCGGGTCCAACAAGGTAAAACAAAATCTTCCCAAAAATCGCAGCAAGCGGGCAGTATCATGTCCATCAGCCCCTTAGTCCGCCGAGAAGCTCATTAATTTGTGTCCTTCGCTCACCCCGACAATCCATCAAAGATATCATCGTCTGCCGCACAAAACTTCGTGCCCTCGGTATCCAGATATGTTCTGGTCAGGAACCAAAACATTACCTTCATCCTGAACAAAGTAATGTTGCATTGCTTTGTGTGAAAGAATGGTTCGTAGAGCGAACAGAAGCGCGAGCTCCGTCGCTGAACAGGGCAATCTCTATCGGCCCAACTCTTATTGCCGCAATCATGAGGAAGAGTCGACCTTAAAGCACAGGGTATCGCATGCGGCATGGCGCCGCCAGAACTGCACGAAAGGAGAACGTACACAACGCTAGGAAATGCGAAGGAAAAGTAGGACAAAACAGACAAGACAGGACGGAGCAAGTACATGATGGTATGAAAACTCCACACACCTATCGCTCACTTTTATTTTTAAGGATATCATCCAAGTCATTTCTTCGTCTCATTTCTCATAAGCAGGGCATCATGACATATTGCACCCCTGACAATCATAACATTTTTGAAACCAACGGAAAAAACAAACCAAAAGATAAGAAATAAAATTAAGGAAAGAAGCCCATTAAGAATGGACTTGCGATGTCCTCGCATCCGTGGGCAGATATGTGAGGATTGCAAATTTCTTCGTCGCCTGACGGCCGGTTGAAAGACCAAGATGAAATACGTGAACAAACGTTTCATAGCATTCAACGTCTCGCGAATAGCAAGACAGTGGGAGAAAGCAAACACCTTCAGCTTAGCCTATTAGGCTAAGCTGTGAACGTATGGCGGAAGATTCGAAAAGTCCGTTCTCAGTACGAGTCTTCGTCCTCGTACGGATAGCGCGAGCTGTACAGTGGGGAGTGTGCATACGCAGGAGCAGGAAGGCCTCGAGAATATGCTGCCTGCGAACTGGCTCGTGTCCGAGCTGAGGAGCGTTCCGAGCGACTCCGGCGCTCGTCACTGTAGATCGAGTTGGTGTGGTCACTACCCGACCGTGAAACTCCGGGACGATTGACACTGAATTCGCTCGCTCCCTTGGAATGAATCTTAACGCCTCCGACTTCGAGGACACAGCCGGCGGGAATCTTGATGGTGATGTCATCCTCGCCACTGCTAGATTGGGTCGTTTGCGTTGTTGCCGACTGCTTGTATTCGCTTTCGTCTCTACTGGCACTGCTTCGAGTGGACTGACTGCTTCTGCTAGTCTGGGCTCGCCGGAGAGACGCAGCAGTTAGAGAAGGTGTAGGACCACCACCAATTTGTTCCTGATACCGCGAGGCATCTCGTAGTTTGTCGTCGATCACGGAACGGGATCTTCTTAACCTCTCGTCAACCACGGAGGCCGATCTTCGTCGACTTCGTGATCTAGACCTTGACCGTGACCTCGACTCCTCGTAGTAGGAATCGTCATCGTCATCGTCAACCTCTTCGTCTTCATCATCGTCATCACGCCGGTCATCTTCATCTTCCTCGTCGTCTTCCTCATCTTCATCATCGTCATCATCGAAAACCGAATCGGAGGCATCGAAGCTCTGGCGGTGATTCTTCAAAGGGGCAGAACCATACTCAACACCCGATACACGCCGAACCACAGGACGATACACGTCGCTCTCGCTCTCTTGGTCATCTTCGTCAAAGACGACAGATTTCCTGCTTTCGTTGACAAATGAAGGCCTTGGCCGGAGCACAACACGTTCAGGACGGGTAGAAGGAGGCCGTGATGGAGGACCATGAGGTGGGGGCACTCGCGTGCGACTCTCACGCTCACGCTCATGTTCACGCTCAAGCTCGCGATCTCGCTCACGCTCACGCTCTCGCTCTCGCTCTCGCTCTCTCTGTATGTCTCTGTCTCGCTCTCTCTGCATGTCTCTGTCCCGCTCTCTATCCCGCTCTCTGTTTTCCTTAACGGCTTTCCTCGATACGGAGGCGCGCCGTGCTATAGGAATCTCAGGGGCATGGTCATAATCATAGGGATTAGAGATTCGACGAAAACCCATGGATGACGAAGGTCGCCTGAACCGCATGGGCAGGTCTCTGGGAGGATACACGTTGTCAGCAGGGCCGGGGGGCGGTGGGTGTGCCGGGGGTCCCATCTGACTGGGAAAAGGCGCGGCCCAAGGCGGATGAAAAGAGGGAGATGGGGGCGGGAATGATGGGGGCGGGATCATGCCGGGAGGTGGGGCTTGATAATAAACGGGCATCGGCACAGGGGGTCGTTGCGGCGGCCGTGGGGCATCCGGGCCATAATAGTTCTCCGGGCGAGGGTGGGCGCGAGATCTCGGGGCAGGTGCATGACGCGGGCCGTTATAGTACAGTGAATCATCGGACGCTCGAGATGAAGGTGCTGGTACTGTCTTGACTGATCGCTGGGGAGGCCGGCGTTTGGAGACGGGAACGCCGCCGGGTCTCTTGTCATCTCTCGGCTTCATCTTGGGCTTTCCCTTGCCTGGAACGGGGTGTGCGGTGGAATCTGAATCGTTTGAGCTGTAAATTACCAGTCGTCGTGACTCTTTCCGGACTTTGCTCGTATTGGGTTGCTGCTTACGAGGACTGCTAGGGGCTACCGACCGAGCGTATTTCGGCTCAGCTCCTGAGAGGACGTGGCCATCATCGTCGGCATCTTGCACATACGCGATGTGCGTTGCTAACGGTACCGATGTGCGCTTATGCATGGCTAGAAGAGTGTAGCAGAGCGGCTTCTGCACAGAATGAATCGAGCATGTAGTAAACCAATGTCGTTGAATGTGTTTATGCGGACAGACTCAAACAGCCGTGGAAGTTGCAAGTTTTGGTACCGGGTCAATTGGCCAATGGTCCCCGGACGAGCAGATGAAGCAATCGACGTTGACTAGGTAGGTAGCTCAACTTAGTAGCAAGTTCATCCAAGTGTGGAGTAGATGCGTGTATGTAGACAGCTTTACCAAGGGTAGGAAGAAGGGGGGGAAAAGGCGGTATTCATGCGACAAGCAGTGGCTTAAACGCAATTAAGACAGGCAATAATTAAGTGTGAGAAATGTGAAGAGAAGGGGGGGGGGGGGGAGGGGAGAGGGGGGGTTCTGAAGAGGTGTATGTGAAATATGCGGGCAACGGAGACGGGCTGTTTGGCAGGTAAGTAAGACGACAGTAGCAGACGAGGTCACTGTAGGAACACAGTCGCAATACTTTCTTGGGAGGGGGCGGATAGACAGATGGGCGATGCTGGTTGGTTGTGAGGGGGAGGGATCGGATAGATGGGTAGAGCCGCCGTCGTTGATAGGACGAGGAGATGGCGTCAATTGCCCGGTCGTCCGGTGGACGGGAGATGAGATGAGACGAGATGAGATGAAGAGAGGAATATTCCGTAGAATAGCATGCTGAATTAAAATAAAAAAAATGTTGTTGATTCACTCCACTCACCTTACTCTACAGACTGCTCGTCAGTCGCACGCACAACGAACAACGATCGTGGTAGGATGCGATTCTACTTGCAGGGAACCGGTTGTTGTCGAGCAACGGGCCAGGGCTTCTTTGTCTGGTGCATAGAAGCCGGCTCGGTTGGGATTGGAGACGGGGAGAGAGGGGAGAGGGGGTGGGAAGCCAAAGAACCAGAGAATCGGATGAGTCTAAGAAGGTGATATTAGTGGTGGATTGAGCATATAAATTGTATGTCGAGTGTGAGAGTGGCAGCAGAATGGGAAGACCCTGAAGAGGGGGAGATCAACGCGGGCAGGGCAGTCAGCTGATGACGTTTATCGATAGGTGTGGTGGAGGTACCTATCGCTACCTCAGGCACGCAGCACCTGCCTATTGACGCCTAGTGAAGATAGTGCTGTGGGGAGTACCGGTACTGGTTGGCGCCTGTCATCCGTAGATCTCCCTATCGATAGGCATGTGGTAGGGATAAGTGCTACCCCTTTGAGCTAGACCAACTTCACGAACGTCTTGGCGTTGTTGGAGGGGCCTGCAGATTGTACGTTTTTAGACGTGCCGTCAGCAGACGGGATACGGGATATTCTTCACGGGTCGGTAATCCGTATCGTAGGGTTGGTACGGTAACTGATGAAACGTGGATTCCAAAGTGCTTATTCGAAATTAAGTGTTCAGCTTAATGGACGTTATCTGTCTTTACCAATCCCAACTGCGGCCGTCTCTTAACGAGCAAAAGCAACCAGCAACCAGCCAATCCAGGGCCGATGTTCACGCCAAACGCACGCTGCACTTCGGTCTTCGGACAGCAGGGACTCGGGAGACTCCCTAGCGTGGACTACTTTAGTCTGCTGTGCTATCGTGAGGCGTCTTTAGCAATCAACATGAGATTTGTTCCGTACGCATGCCTACGAGTACGCTAGGTACCTAGTAGTACGATGACCAGCCATGTCAAGATCTCGCTAAAACGGCGCCTACGATGGGGAGTCTACCTACGGGATGATGTGGGTGTTCCGAACTTCCCTGCTTCCGTTCTGGTCACCCTACCAGGCAGTTTACACGGAGTAAATACGGAACACTGACTCCGTATTAGAGTACGGAATAGTGTGAAAAATCGATTAATGGTCGAGATCAATTGATTCTAGGCAGACTGACAGGATGAGACTTATCTGACACCTTCGGCCTAAGAAGGAGGTTTTGTCTGGCGGGAATCAATGCCCAAGTGGCTTTGGGTATCAATCTTAGTGTGCAAATGAATGTACAAAGATGCTCCGATGTAACGGTACCCAGAAGATTCAAGACAGGAAAAGAAAAAAAAATGCCTCGCAGCATCAGTCGCCCTTTTTGTTGGTAGGCATTCTGTACGGATCACGGATTACGGGCTTGTCATTGCCTGCCATTGATTGTCATTGCTTGACGGACAGAAGGTTCTACAACTTGACGTGATGCCACAATCTGCAGAGGAGAGGAGCAAGCAAACAAACATAGACTGACAGTCTGACAGAACAAGCGACATGCTGCTGCTGCTGCTGCCGCTGCTGCTGCGCATGTACAACTCACGGTCGGGAGAGGTGGAATGTCAGACAGAATGTTGGACAGCCTTCGAGAACACAAATTGCCGCCGTCGCGCCATGTTCGACTTATACTGCTTTCAGTCAGATCGATGGCCTATCACACGTGAGCTCGGGGGTGCAAAGACGAGCGAGACGGGAGATGGCACAGCACACCACGGCACACACCACGGCGCACCACCAATGGTTATGAGATCTCTACAACGGGATGAGTGAGTCATCGTGCGTTTTCACTAGCAAAGTAGGTACATGAAGCACGACGTCGATCACGCGGTTCTTTTGCCGTAAAATATCTCATTGAGCGGCAGACCTCGTGCATCCTTCACAGGTCCACTGTCGACGACATACTCATGATGATGGGATATGTGAGAGGACGTGGCACACCGATGTTTTCTTCAACTAGGGAGACTCCAAACGCCGAATTACCTCTTTTGATCCAGCAATACTATGAGTATTATGCATATTTCGCGATCTCACGCCGTCGGAGACATACCGACTGCTCGTGTACTACTCGTACTCGTAAGTTGATGGTACCTACAGAGAGTATGAGCGTACGACAGCGAGTGGCGATCTCTCTTGATCATGCCGTGCCCAACTCAGGGATTATTGGGTCAGATCAGGTCTTCTTGGCTAAAAAATTGCTAAGCTCGCATTTTATTAGGCCGAGTGAGCAGCTATGGAAGAGAATGAAGGGAGGGGAACAAGTGCTAGATATGTAGGCAGACAGCTGTCTTAAATCCTTCTGCGACCCTACATGAGATAATCCGAACGATCCGATAGTCAGTCACGTCGCAATTACGGACTCTAGCCGTAGAAGCCGGCAAGAGGGAATTCGGACAGATTAGCTATTTCGGGCTTCACAATTCTTTTTTCCATTCATTCCTACATTGACACCTTCAATACATGCCATCTTCTCCGGACTCCATCGTGTCCCCTATCAAGTCCGCATGTACGGGACATTTGCTTTCAACCCCCGAAATTGGAAATCTGCGAAAAAAAATACTCCGTACATGCCAGACGCCACAAAACCAATCACACCTTGCATCCGGCCTACAACATTTGGCCTCATTCCAATGTCTCCCTTCACTTGCATGCGGGCCTGCGTGTCTCCTCCGGACGGGTTGCTGACCTTCGGATCGGGGATTTACGCAACGTCCGGAGAATAAAACGCACTGTGCCGGAAACCCATTATGTAATTTAGTGCGGTTTAGTGGATTTTGTGGGTTTTGTGGGACGCCGCCTAATGTAGTGCCCGCTTCTTAGTGCGGCCCACGGAATCGCGCAGGTTTAACCGTTGGGTGGGTCCCTCTCTGGCCATTTATTGCGAGCTGCGTGGTCGCTGCCCATTCTCTCTTCTTCCTTTTCTCCTCACCTTCCCCACGAAAAATCTTCTCTTGGCACCCACCGCTAGTGGGCTGCTAACGATCCACGTACAGTGGCTATGGCTGCACACCAGAGAAATACCTCTTGAGCTAACACGGCTCTATCGCCTGCATTTCGGTGTAGGTAGCCTTGGTGTCGTCTCAACAGCACTGCCACCCGTACAAAAAACAAACTGTACGACCGCGCTATGAGGCCGAGTATTCGCGCATCCTTACGGATCACTCGTTGCCTGGGAAGGCATAGTGGCAAGACCCCGTCGTACAGCTTCGCTTCTTCTTTGGCGCGGTGAAAACCCAAGCCTAGTCGGAGACTGAACCCGCCTCCAGTCGGCCTTTGGCCTATCTTTCAAACCCTTCGAAACGCAGCGAAACATGTCGAGTCTCACCTGAAGAACAGGATGGAGATCGACCAACCGACCGGAATTTGAAAGAGGATAATGTCTACTCTTTCCATGGGTTGTGGCTCCCCATGATTAAGGCATCAAACCGGCTTTGAAAGGAACTGTGTCCCCCTTTCATATCATCAGCTGAACGCGTGACGGTTCGCGTCAGTGCAACAGAACCGGCCCTCGATAAACTCTTGTGATGAAAGAGAGTCCGAGGCCAAACGTCTGGCGAGACGGAAGATAAGAAGGAAAAGTCAAAGAAAGACTGTGGAAAGGAACGGTCAATGGCGAAGCTGAAGTAATTAGCTACGCATTTTAACATATGACCTCGACGGACAAGGCCGTAGCGGCCCTTGCGCTCAATTGGCGAGACCAACCAGACACGTCAACGTCGCCAAAACCCTCACATCGACCCGGCCGGCTTGCCTCCTCGCTAGGGGACTAACACTGAGTACACCACCACCCGACACGAGCCTAGAGAGCGAGAGGTCATGGTCGACTGTCACGGATGCTTGCGAGTTTGGAATTGGGGATATTTTGTCTTTACCCTACGCTGTACTTCGTAGATAGAAACAGTTGGCCCACTGCCGCTGACAATAAACCACCCTTGTTCATCGGGGTTTTTTTAAAAAAAATCTTGGCCATCGTCTTCGCCAGTGTGTCATTATTGCTAATTGTTTAGGCAATGCTCTTATGATGAGGCAACCGCCCGCTCATGACCCTTATGAGCTGATCTCAGGCCGAGTTGCCAAGGTCAACCTTCCACCTTGTAATGTCTTGTTACTATCTGTATCTCCATGATATCTGTCTACGATGCCTCTTCGTAACCGAAGGCAACCTGTCTGTCTCGAAAAATCTTCAGCCGAGTAAGTAGAAGCTCGGTCTGTCTCCTGCCTAGAGTTCTTTCTGACTCTAGTCGGTGAGCTCGTATTAATGCCCACCGTTGAGTCGACTCACCGATCTGACTCATGCTTCACCCTGTTCTACGAATCCTTCCTTCCGCCGATCGTCGTTACAGAACACGCAAAATCTTGCGTCAGTGATAAAAGTGGCATTAGGCAGACACTCTGTGCATGTTGTAGGCAGAATGAAAGAAATATTGTTGCCTATTTGACCTGATGTCGATAGACGGGTGCCTGGTTGAACTCTTCCAGCCAGGTACTTCCTCTTCTGGCTTGGCTGTGCCATTCTTTGCTATAAGATTTTGTATCTGGATATCTCTTTACACTAATCTAGCCTTAGATGTAGTAGAGGGAATACTATGTCTGAATCATCGATAAGTTGTTATGTAGGTCGACTCACCCAGGGGTTGAAGTCAGAACAGTCGATGACGAAGCCCTACACCAAAATTCTAAACAGCAACGAACGAGCTTTTATCGTCTTCTAGGCATCATTCAGTAATCAAGCTCGAGATTGCACCCGTTGCCAATATACCTGCCCTTTGTTTCATGATACCTTCCTACGAAAACTCGCTGAGTTTACGGAGTATGAGCGATGGAGAAGCGAGTCGAAGCGATCAGTCCGAGTGCTCACGCCGACTACTAGGAGAATAGGAGACTCAGCCGGAACGAGCTCTCGATTGATTGCTCCGATCGAGTTCTTAGTTCCATTTACTTTTCGGGCATAATATGCCTTCCTGGGATGGATTAGTTACTAGATCGCTCGTCCCCACGAGAGTTCTTAGCTTGGGTCGTCGATCGCAACAGTCGATGTCTCTGTTGATTTTTACCATGCCTTGGATAAAGGAGGATAATGTCGTGTCAGTATATCCTGTACTATAATCTCCCGGGATTATATCTTTACATTCAGTCTCGGTACCTTGGTTGATTCGTGGTGATATGAGCAAAGAGGTTTCGGCATTGCTTTAGCAGTCCCGGGTTCATGATGTACACCGTCATGTCTCTGTTGTAGATTCGAACAAATTCTGTTCGTTACTGATCAGATGACCTGTCTTGTAGTCCAGAGTCTGTCACTGAGCAAGCATTCTGTTTAATTTATATTGGTAGGTAACCTGATAGTGTTAGTTTTGTCCAGGAGTGCCTTGCCCAGCTGTGTTATGAGAGCCCTTCAGACCAGGAGGCCTGGAACCTGTTGTTGTTGTATTGAGAAGGCATGCCTGTTGGGCCTCTTCCCAGAGTGCGTTTAACGAAGATTCTGGTCAAGTATTGTAGATACATGGACAACAAAAGTCTCATGGGTCTATGGGACGGCTTTTAGGGAATGTTTTGCCCCTGACCGGGAGCCAGCACTTGATCATCGCTCCAACGAGGGTATTTCCATGATCGTCGCGATCGTCAATCTTGCTCGGTTGACCCGATCAATCGCCATGTGCTGAGTGCTCGCGTCGATTAGTACTAGTAATAAACAGGGCTCGATCGGAACGATCGTCGCGATCTCTCAGACCATTCGATTGATCGCTCCGATCAATTGCTTAGTTCCGACTACTTAACGAGCACTCGCGAGCATAATATGCTCCGACTGATCGCTCCAACTGATGATCCGCCACTAGGCATACCAGGACACGTTCAAGCCATCCAGGTTCCTGAAAATCTCCTCGTGCGAGTCTTCAGGGGAGTTGAGATACTTTCCTGTTACAAACCATCTTTCTGGATTGCACATGCTTATTCTATGACGAAGAATGCCTCGGTCGAGTCTCGACAGACCTACCAAGTGACCTGAGGTAACCAAGATCGACGCTGCCCATGTGGAACGCCGGTTAGGAGATCGGATAGACAGAGTAAAGAGGCCATCCAGGGGCGCATCGGGAATTCCAAATCCCAAAAATCCACAATGACGAGCTAGCCGATGACCTTCCCGATCAGACACCCTTTTCTCCGGTCAACGGTCGGCCGGTCAGGAGGTGGTAGTTGATCGAACCTGTTGACATGCGTCTCTGTCGCCAGTCGCGCGAATAACACCATGCTGACCGAGACGGAACAATGATAAGAAGAGTCATCCCTATTATCAAGCGGCTGCTCAAGCAACTTCACCTTGCTGGTCTCCCTGTTCTAGAGACCAGCCTTACTGTCGAACTGCCGACAATAGTTTGGCAGTAACTCCCGATCCTCGATGCCGACAAGACACCCTTTTCAGACCGGACAGTCTGCGGTCTACTAGAGGCTTCCCCAGATTATCTTAGTATAACTCGGGGTCTTGCAAAAGACGTCAGTCCCCGGAGCTCGTGACATAGTAAGCAGGAGTCTACCTCGTACACATGAACAGTAGGGTTTCAGACATCTAGGGCCGCATGTGCCATGCACACCATACTCACCTCAGGTGGATACACGACTTACAAGTTACCATGACAAACAGACTGAAAGATAAGACAGACACCAGCTGCTGGCCCGGTTTGGAGTAGGTAGATAGGTATGCCGTGATGTATGCCACGGACAGAGGAACGGGCCGGTGCATTCATCGAGTATCCCGTACGGAATACACACCGGCAGCTCTTCCTACGGATAGTCATAATGATACTCGCCTCTGGGACTTCTCTCTCGCCAAGACCGTGAGCCGTTGGGATTAGACCAGGTGAGTATCCCGGAGGAACTCCATGTGCGCACCCGACGATCTCTCTCCCATCACGGAATGCCTAGATAGAACTAGGTAGGTGATGCACCGAAGGGACAGGGAACAGGGTGGAAAGGAGCGGGGAGGAGAGAGGGGGACTTCGGGAGGGGTGAGGAGAAGATCGACCATCACGAACGAATTCAGACACGGAGGATGCAAATAAAAAAGAGGAAAAAAAGCAAAAAAAGAAGACTCCGAATCGGGGAATCGAACCCCGGGCTTGACGGCGCCCGTGAGCCAGGAGGCATCATGAGAGCGTCAAATGTTAGCCACTACACCAATTCGGAGGAAAGAAAGAGAGGTGGAATTGAACCACCGACGATGGACTCGCGGGGAATCGAACCCCGGACCACTCCCAAATTACTGGGCGACATCTCGGAAGACGAGCGCATGCTAAGGGAGTATTATACCACTAAACCACAAGCCCGTGAACCGGAAGTGATGAGCTTCCTGTTGTTGGATTCGTCGGGCGCTAGCAGGAATTATAAGCGTTGGGGGGATTTTGGTGCGGGTTTTAGCACGAGTCAGTGACACTAGGTAATTCATCTAATCGGTATTAGGGTATCTCGTAAAGATAGTGGATGCGCTAATGCAGTAGTATGTAGTTAGCAGGTGATCCGTACAATACGAAACGCATATCTTTTTGGTCCCCGACCGCGATCACTCTTCGAACTTACGAGTACACAACTCCAGGATCGATCCTCTGGGAAATTCTCCGGAGGCCATGGGCTGTGCGAAACACTTCCCATCCCCCGGTCATCTGATGTCCGCCCAGGCGCTTAGATTAAGTGCTTCTCCCAGACAAACAGGATTTCATCAGTGTTAGGGGCCTACGAGTCGTCGACCGTCCAGGAGGGTTCCCCAGTCACACCAGAGTCACGGATGGCGGAAGGGTGTGTGGGCGCGGTGCGGTAAATACCAATGCAGACGCTGCGGAATCCCTATCTACCACCTACTACTACCTTTCATAACGAAAATACGGAACCTGGACCGGATGAGGGGTGAACCGTGAGGGATGAGGAATGAGGGGTGAGGGGCTTGCGTCGTAGCCATTGGATAATCAATTTCCGTTCTTTTCTCTTCTTTTCCCTCCACGACCTAGACGGGAATCCTCCTGTGGACTATCTATTCCCTACGGGGCACCGACATCATCAGGACTTGGTGAAAAGAACACCGTCTTCACTCGGGCGCAAAGTGACGGGTGAAGCCAGAGAAGGGCAGCTATCAGACCGGGCTAGCCGAGTAATATCTTACCCATACCTTGGATTCCTTCTCCAACTGCGCCTATCTCACAGTGGCGATGCAAGATGAAGGAACATGGACTCGACTACGTACTGCTGCAGAATACAGGCTACGAGTAGAGTCTCTCGTACAGCAGCATACATATCTGCATGCCTACCTGGGTATTAATAGGGCACTACATGGATAGAGCAGAGCACTCGAAGCTCATGCAAGGTACGATACTGTACAACGCGGACGCGAATGGAGACGCATCATTCGCAGAGGGGACCGCGTGCGAGCGAGTAATCGACGATTGACTCACTGGCCAGACTAATAAGACCGCAGCGAATGATACGAGAGCTCACGAGCCGCACGAGCGTTGCATGCAAACGCGCATCACGTCGGGATTTGCAGAAAGACGCAAGAGAAGATGGTGTGCAACCATGTCAGATGCCTTCGAGGAGTGGGGTGCGGGCGTGGCTCGCGATTTGCCTGCGATTTGCCTGCGTTTTGCTTGTCTTGCCCGTCCTGCTCCATTTAACCTCCCTCCCCTACGCAATACCCACTCCCTGCCCAGATGGGCATGTCGAATACTACTGCTGGGCAACCATGGTGGACTCTGTGGACTCTCTCGTCGGATATCTCGGTGGAAAAAGCTCGTATCTTAGTAACAGCTTGTCCTCTTCGTCGGCCTCCTGTCAGGTCGCACACCATCTTCTCCGGTATGACCCAGCTCCGGCCGGGAATATGTCTCGCGCGCTCAATTTCCCTCGTAGCTATTGAAGCCTGCATCCTATGATTCACGTTCTAGCGACGGAAGGCAGATCAGACTACCTGCCCGGCAGCTGAGTAACTGGGATTGTGGTCCATGATCACCACCACGGTTGCCTCTCTTGCGTATCTTCACCGAGGATTATTCACCCAAAAGGCAGCTCTCGGATGACATGTGACTCCCCAAGAGGCACCAGCCACTTCGCTCTAATGCATTCCCATCCATGGCGTCTGCCTATGATGCAATATTGTGAATGTGTATAAATATATCTCGTCTCTCGCCGCATCTGTTATCTCCTCCTGTATGACTTCTTACCTTTCCACTCTGCTCTCGCTCTCTGCTTGAGTTCCTCACCTCCACCTCCATCCCTCCCCTTCTTTCATCTCACCGTTTCCAGTTTGAGCCGGCCTGGGCCCGGCACTCATCCCAGGCGTGAAACTTGGGAGTTCAACATATTTCGGGCTTAAAATGACCACTTGGAGAGTTGTCATTCGCCATTAAAGGATTCCATTTCTCTGCTAGGACTTCTACTAGGACCAACTACCATAATCAGACTAATACCCAACATGCCTTTCTTACCAACAAGTGCACTCTCCGCAGCGCACCAGAAGGCTTGGCTGCCGAGTGGGATGCCACCTTCCAGTCCAACCAGAAGTCTCCCGGCCCTCGACGAGGACAAGGACGGTCTGTCCACAGATGATGAGGATAACGAGAGTGTCTCGAGGCCCGAGAACCCGTTGAAATACTTCCTGACCCCGGCCGATCCCGAGACTGATGACCTGGAGTTTGACTTTGACTTCGATGCGGGCATCGAGGACTCCAACAGTCCCCGTCACATTATCCGAAGTGTTAGCCCTTCCACTCTTGACGGTCTCAGACGATACCGATCCAAGCAGAAGGAAGCCAGCTGTGCCATTGTCGACCACGAGGACGACAGTGACAGTGACAGCAGTGATGATGAGGAGTACATTCGATTCACTCCGCATAAATCACTCCCATTGAGTGAAGAGGGTTTCTTCAGTTACCCCAGACACAATTTCTCTCACGGTGCCATGTCTCGGACCACCGATGCTCTACTCTCACCTTCCTCATTCCACGTCGGCTCGCCCCTCGGACGCAGAGCCAAGCGTCTCCCCATGCCCCGACGTGGTAGACCTCTGGGCTCCGAGATCCGCCGCCGCCACTCCTGGCGCGAACCCAGTCCGGACGTCTGGTCCATCGAGGAAGAGCCCGAGAAGGAGACCATGAGCGAGCTGGGGCTTGGCACCAAGGATCTCGACGAGTTGGAGACGAAGACGCAACCCATAGACATACCGGCTACGAAGCCCGGGAAGAAGGTTCGGTTCATGTTACCCGTCAAGGAGTTGTGAATGTGTTTGTCTGTCCGCTCCCCTTTTTCGCGGACCAACGGACGGACGGACGGATCTACTTGCATGGTACGGAGTTGCGGCAATCTGCATCTTTTTTCACTACCCCCTTCCTGGCATCACTGCCAACAACAACAAACAAACAACAAATTCTTCATCTTCGTTAATTTGACCATTCACAATGCCCCCTACCAATTCAAACCAAACCAATTCTAAATTGCATTCACATATTCGGCATACGCGGCGTTGAGGAATAGGGCAAGCTATCATATAGCTTCAAGGATGCCCTGCAAATGGTGTATATTTATTGATTTTTCTATTCATGGCTACGAGATCATCTCCGTACCGAATCAAAAAAGATAGCTCAAGTGCCACGATTCGTGGATTCTGCTGCAACCTCTTGTCTTCAAAATAGTAATAAGTGACGAACCTGCTAAGTGCCATGCATGATCAACCATCGTAGAGTAATCTCTCCTCCAACTCACCCATAGGTCCCATCAACGACCAGACCTCGGTACGGTACGACTCAACGTGCAGCCCGAGAAGATCGAAACCTCGCGGGGAATTTCACTTACCCCAAACTGACCATCACACACACATACCCACTATGGCGCCATACATCATTCCATACCTGTCTCGTCTCAGAGATGACGATGTCGATACCTCGTCGTACGGCGACTGATTCAGATCTCCCCGCGCCGTCTGGCACGCACGTGAGCTCAGCAAATCACCACCACATTCACAAGATAGAAAGATACGCAGTCTAGATGTAAAGAGATTGCGAGACTCAAAGCCCATCTGATCCGAAGCCTCTCTCGATATCTCCTGTCTAGGTAGGTAGGTAGGTAGTTTCTCGCGCCCCCTTATCCACACCCACTCACACGTGCCCTCCATGTCTAGCTCTCTCGCCCGGTCATGGAAGTGGGCTTGTCTTGGTTGGATAAGTGCTCAGCTGTACCTACCTGTCTCCTTGTCTAGCTGATAGTTGTACGTACATCAGATAATAACCAGTACGACCTGGTCTGCTAAAATCAAGAAGGGGGCAAATCAGCCGGAAGCCGAGTCACCTTCCACCTATCAATGCAAAATGTCAGATATAGAAAACAAAACACACACCCCGTTCGTCGCCTTATCACGTCGTACGTCATGCCAAATACGTCCTGGAAAAAAGAAGAGGACATGTAAGTAGGGTGCTCGCATATGCGATGCGATGTAGGTCTGACCTGACGGGTATTACATGCCTTGCATGCATACATAAGCCCGCCATCACGTCTCGTCCGTTCTTGTCTCGTCGGATAACCCGGTGATCGCGCCAGCCAGTCACCGTGGCTCCTCTTTCTCCGTACCCAGTATCTTCTGACCAAAACGTTCGAACTATCTATGCTCCGCCTGTTCTTGCGGTGAGACCTTACTTGCTTCCTATCTTCGGACCATGATCTAAGACTTTGGGGCGAGATAGATAGATACATAGACGGTTAATAGAGGATAGGTAGAGAGATAGCAGAGTGTACGGACCGTAACATCCACACACACAGCTGATGTCCACTACGACGCGACATATCACAACACTCGTGGTGTGTGGACGGTACCCTCGACATCCATACCAAGACAATCTGGGTCTGCTCTGGGAACATGTGACCCTCGAGACCCGAAAAGGAATGCGAAAACAAGCCCAGAAAACCCATGATGCAATCGTGCACGAGCACACTACACCCCCTTTGCGAAGTGAGGTAGGCAGGTAGGTGAGGTTACAATACATGAACTGTGAAGAAGAGTTATATTCTCCGAATCTCGTCGAATGGGAGTATTTCGTCTGTAGGTAAGAAATGTAGGTAAGCATGTAAGCATACCTATTCTTGTCCATGCATATCCGTCTTGTCTCCATCATGAAGAACTCATGTCCTCGTCACAAACAAGACAAGATAGAAACATCAGCATCTCACGGCAAGTAAACGCGGTTGAAATGAATAGATACAATTGAAAACTCGTAGTCTCGCCATATCCTTCGATCCCGAAGCGGTCGACGCGATAATCTTGGGGCTTGGACATGAAAAGCCCCTGAAGCTAGTAGTAGTAAGAGTAATACACCTAACGAAACCAACCAAGCTCTCTCGCAGAGGATCGCTAGACATAGGTTTTAAAACGGTGACTTAGAAACATGCGTATAGCACTGCGCTCAAAGGTGCAATGCTGAACTTCGCAATATGTAGAAACGAAACCCCGCCATGTCTGGTCGGGGCGGTTGTCTTTTCGACCAACAACTCAACGCCGCCAACGCCATGCCATGATGCAAATCTTTTTCCCAATCACAATACTTGTACAATGCCAGAGCATGGTAATCTAATCCGACCCATCCCCCTCTAAATCCTCAACAGTCACGGCCCTGGCTTTGCCCTTCGTGCTGCTCACATCCGATCCATCGTCATCGCTGCTGTCGCTAGAATCAAGTGGCTGAGATTCAGTCTCCGGTGTCACCTCACTTTTAGAAGTAGAATTCTCGATAGTAGCTGGCGTAGACGAGTTACTTCCGGTGCCAAAAAGTGCTTGGGAAGACCCGCCCCATTGTGGTAAGACAGGGTCGGGGGGAACGACATCAGACGATTCACTGGATGGTCGTGACGCAAAACGCTCGGGGGTGCCATAAGTTACGTTTTGTGCATCGCTACCTCGGATAGAAGAGTAGGCGTCCGCTGGCTCAGTAGAGGGGCTGGCAGATCCGTTAAGAGGGCGAGCCGACGGTGCTCTTGATGATGGCGGCGTGACCTGGAGATTCTGCTGTGGATAATCATGGGTTGGCGCTGTTGGGGTCGGCTGAGACTCTGTTTGCACAGGTGCTGTTGGGACGTCGAGACGCTGGAGAGGCAATAGAGTCCAGCCGGGGGGAATCGAAACACCTTCTGGTAGGTCTTGGCTACCAGAAGGAATAGCAGACGCGTATGGGGAGCCGCCATATCTCGCAAGTGGCGAAGATGGCGCGTACAATGAACTATGAGGAAATTGAGGTAAGTGGTGGAACATAGGCTCAGCGTTGATTCCCGCTTGACCATGAGTCTGGCGGAGTCTGTTTAACTCCGCTGTTAGAGCATATAGCGTCTGTAGTTCGGCCTGGGTTGCTTGCAATACATTCATCTCATGCTGCACTCGAACCGTAAGATCTTCGAGCTGCGCCTGTATGTATTCCATGTTGCTCGAGGTATGATGAAAACCTGCGGGATGCGCCGTAGGGCCCGGCGTCGGTGCAGCAGCAGCAGGAGTGAGTGGTTGGTTGCCACCCTCGCCTAAGCGGAGCTGGTCCGCTAACTCATGAATGTCCTGTGCATTTCCTTGAGCGAAGCCTAACCTGATAGGACCCAACTGAAATACGCGCAAGTTGCCTCGACGGTGAGGCAGCGGATTGCCGTTGTCTCTAACCCCTGCTCCTAGGCCATCGCCGACGCCTTCGCCTGCGCCATCTCCCCCGCCTGCTCCGCCGCCACCGGCGCCGTTAACGCCACCATTACCACCGTGGGCAGCAGGAGCCGCAGGTTGGGCTTGTCCGTTACCATTAGCCGGCCGTGCGGCACCGTTATTATTGGAAACTGTGCCGTCAAGAACGACTGAGCGTCGACATGTAGGGCACACTTGTTGTCTCTCTAACCACCCCTTAAGACAACCAAAATGCAATATATGACCACAAGGAAGCTTCTTCGGCCGAGAGCGTTCGACTGAGCCCACAGCAGAAGGATCCCACGGTCTCATCTCCTCTCGGCAGATGATGCATGTGTCCTCCCTCATCAGGTCCTCGTGCGTGGCGTCTGCATACTTGTTCATATCCTGAAGAGCCCGTCTATACCGCATAAGAGCGCCGAGGCGTTTGACAAAGGATCGAGCAGTCATGAAGAGATCACGCATTATGTGAATCGGAAGTCCGTAGAACATCATCAGTATCCCAAAAAATACGGAGTAGATGATGAGCTTGAGAAAGTCTAGAACGTGTTAGCGAGTAGCATGGATATATCCTAGAATGTGATGACCTACCGGTCAGGAGATCAAGGCTTAGTATCCAGTGTCCCTTGGATTCCCAGCCAGGGACTTCAATATCAAGCTCGTCGATATCCTCTTCATTGGGAAGCTCTTCTTGCCGAGCGGCCTCGGCCACTGCATCATCGCCGGACTCTCTTCGCTGTAGGATATTGAGGCGCTGCTCCCTAGCCAGCTTCCGTCGCTCCTCTAGGCGGTTCCGGGTCTGCGTCTTTACGATGTTGGCCTCAGCCAAAGATAGGAGGTAACGACAGAAGGTGCGGGAGGAACAGGTGGCCAAGATCGCAAACTCGAAGAGAAACATGACCATCATATTAGGACGGGCTTGTTGAATGACCGAGTTGACGGCATACAGGAACAACCAGCTATCATAGGCGACACTGATAAGCAGAGAGACGATGAGTCGCGAGTGGAAGAGCCTCGGATTGGCCGGAGGCTGTTGCTCCATAATCTCAACACGACCCTCGCCGATCCATTCCCAGACTTTTCCGGTGACCAACGCGGTGAACATGACGAGGAACCAGCCGCCCACCTCTTCACGGAATATGGTCATAGCAAGGCAGGTTTCGGTGACGGCGAACCATGCTTTTTCGTAGAGCTGCTCGATCTCCACGGGTCGAAGCGGACCGAAGCACAATCGTTGAAGGCCCCAGACAAAGGAAGCATAGATAAGCAGGACCAAGTTCACCAGGATCTACATGGTTAAGAGGGGGCCAATGTTAGCAAGACGGCGGGATGGGTCGCGACCACAAAAGCCATCAAGAGAGAAGACGAACCATCAGACTGAGGTTGTTCTGAGAGAGATAGACCATGGCCGAATAGAAGTTGGCGCGCTGGTTGAAGGCATAGGCGACCACGCCGGCGGCCAGCGCCGTTGAGGCCTACGAAGAATAACAAGTCAATTTCACGAGATCATCTGACATAGTAACGAAGTTCGAGGAGACGACAAGCGAATATGCAACTTACCCCAGCGTACCAGAGCAGGCGCATCGCGGGCGATCGAAAGGAAGGGTTTAAAGGGCTAGTGACGGTTGACGAAGCTGCAGAGAGGCAGCTAAGTGCCCATCATTCCGGTAGAAACAATTTGGTACAGTGTTGCTTGAGAGATATATCTAGTTTAAGAATGGAAACTCATATAAAAGTCTTGGGGGTTGATTCATGGGCGAAACGGGGAGCTGTAAGGCTGTCAGTGCATCATGTACGATACGAAGCAGGTCGATGCCGTAGATTCACCACTTTAACCCGAGGCGCACTTTCGGGAGCACTTTAATGATGCCACCTGTTATCGCACAGCTCGGCCGCTAGTCCGCTTCCGGCAAGGTGCGTGGGTAAGCCACCGGTGACGCGCTCGCGCGAACCTTCTTGCATCGAGAGATCGGGGCGGGGCAGAAGTACTGCTTACAGTAATATATTGCATATATACATATATGTCTTTGATGACGTCGACACTTCATGACACTATGCGCTTTGTATGCATGTAGTAGCCAGCTTGCATCTATAGAGAGAGTCTTACATAATCATGCTCATTAAGCTACGGGATCCGATACGGTCGACTTGAACCCTCCCGGTCCGTCTGTTATGTCCTCTATGTAGAGACATTGACGTTTGAATCTCTATCGTCCTGTCTGTATTGCACGTAAATCTTGGGCTTGGATCACTTATACTGGTCGCCGTAACACTATCCCATTGTCACGAAGTCCCAATTGCTCCGTCCTACGTACTACTTCGTACCTCACCCCGGCCAGTCTTCACTGACAGTAATGTCCAGCGTCGATATCTGCATAGGCTTGACGGTCTGTAAGCTGAGCTTGCAATGGCTATACGCCGCGTGAGAATAATACTCGCCGTTGTCATCTTCTGGGTGCTGGCGTCCTGGTACTACAAGTCTCAGAGATCTGACTTGATCAACCCCCTACTCGGATCAACCCGGTTTGGTGGTTCCCGATGGCAACCACTTCCGACACGCCATCGCGTTGACAATCTCGCCGAGCTTCCGACGAGTAAGCCCGTGCGATCTATTCCGAGAATTCAAGCCTCCAAGCCGCAAGAGGATGCTACTCTGCGAGACGAGCGGCTGAGACGGTTAGCAGCCGTCAAGGATAGCTTCATACACAGTTGGGAGGGCTATAAAAGTCATGCCTGGGGTCATGACGAGATCCAGCCCATTTCGGGTCAGTCCAAGGACCCTTTTGGCGGATGGGCGGCCACTCTTGTCGATTCGCTGGATACCCTGTGGCTTATGGGTCTCAAGGACGAGTTCGACAGCGCTGTCAAGGCCTGTGATAGTATCGATTTCGCGATAACCAATGCACGCGACATCAACGTTTTTGAGACCACTATACGCTATCTTGGTGGATTCCTAGCCGCGTACGAATTGAGCGATAAGCAGTATCCCAGCTTGCTAAACAAATCTACCGAGGTGGCTAGCCTGTTGATGACGGCGTTTGATACACCGAACCGAATGCCGATATCCCGGTTTAACTGGCGAGACTATATGAAGGGCAAATACCAGAGAGCGCCTCCAACAGTTTTGTTGGCCGAGATCGGGTCCCTGGGTCTCGAGTTTACCAAGCTGTCCCAGCTCACGGGCGACATGCAGTTTTTCGATGCCGTGAAACGTATTTATGACGAGCTTGAGCTTACTCAGAGCAAGACCCGACTCCCAGGCATATGGCCCGTTCTAGTTGATGCCTCCGCATCGCCCCTGAGGTTCAAAGGGGACACCTTTACGCTGGGCGGCATGAGTGACAGCGCCTACGAATATCTCCCAAAACAGTATCTGCTTCTCGGGGGAGCGCTCGAGCAGCCGCGAAGGATGTATGAGCAATTCATTGAAGTTGCCGAGAAGCATCTTCTGCGTCGCGCGTTGCACCCAGATAATCTGCCTATTCAATTCTTCGGGGACGCACATGTGTCCACAGCAGCTAATGGCGAACCGTACGTCGTCATGACACCACAAGCACAACATCTTACCGTAAGCACGAAGCCGTCTCTCTATTTCCTTGGTCATTTCAAAAAGTGAAGATATCTGGTCTTTGCTGCTACGCGAGCATTCCTCGGGGGGTTCTCGTGGTGCCGAAAAGATTATATATTACACACCCCTGAATGATATTCGCTGACCTTGAATGTTGTAGTGCTTCACTGGTGGCATGGTCGGTATGGCGGCCAAAGTGTTTGATCGACCTTCGGATCTCAAGGTGGCCTCGGAACTTACCGATGGCTGTGTATGGTCCTACAGCGCTACTCCGTCGGGTATCGGGCCAGAGGTCTTTTCCTACATTCCGTGCGAAGCTGAGATTGGGGCAGATGACTGCCAGTGGAGCGAAGACCGATGGTATCAGGCGGTCAAGAAGTATTGGGGTACTAGTGAAACGGTTGGTAGTATGACCGACAAGAAGGTTGCAGAGATTATCAACACTCGTCGACTGCCTCGAGGTATGGTCGACGTGCGCGACCGAAGATATATCTTACGGCCCGAAGCCATTGAATCGGTCTTCTACATGTATCGGTTGACTGGAGACTCGGAATGGATGGATAAGGCGTGGGCGATGTTCACTGCTATCGAGAAGTTTACGCGCACAACGTATGCGTCGGCGGCATTGGACGATGTCACCCGGCCCAAGCCGAACCAAGTGGATAGCATGGAAAGCTTCTGGCTGGCTGAGACGTTGAAGTACTTTTACCTCATCTTTGGGGACTGGGAACTCTTTGACCTAGACAAATGGGTACTGAATACTGAGGCACACCCGCTTCGGCGAGCCGATGCGTAAAAGGGGGGAACGGGCCAGAACGCTTAGGGTAGAGGAGCATTGGACAGGGTTTAGCAACAGTGTACTGCTGGTGATGCGTATAGATTATGTACATAATGTGTAAGTTATTCTATCAAGAGGCAATGCCGTAAACCAACACTGACAAGAGAGATATAACGGGGTTTGGCTTCCCGATCGTGATGAAGGGTTAGGTATCTTGCAGCGAGGTTGGCCCTGGCAGAACAACCCTGACCTACCTAATGATTCACTGTTAGGCTATACTGTAGAGGATATTCTTCAAGTCCTAGGTAGGTGCGTAACCTCCAAGTCGGGCACAGTCTCTGCTCAGGGGGAAGGTGCGGCGACCCGGGGCAGTAGTCGATGTAAACAAGTCGCGGAACTCACGTGGGCCACTGATTGCTAACCTACCTACCTACCCACCTACCCTCTACCTTTTCTCCGAGACTTGTTTACCTCTTTCCCACTCTCTTCCTCCCTCCCTTCCTTTCTCTCTCCCCATACATCGCGGCTTTCCTTGACGGTGTATTTCTCAACTCCAACTCATGTTACGGCTTGAGTCCAAGTCAACTCTACCCAAGTCGAACCAGTATGTTGTCCCTTTTCATTTCCATCTACACAATGCAACCCGCGATGCGTCTTGGGGGGTTTACAGTCGACATACTAACCAGTTAGCATCGTCAGCAGGCATGTCAGGACAAGAGTCTCGTGGCTCTGCGGCCCAGACGCCAGGTCGCCCGAGCGACGAGGCAGAACAGACAACGCATCCTGCCTCTGACAATCGTGCCGCTCAGCCCAATCCAACCTTTGGATTTCAGGATAGTCATGGCCATCCTGGCCAACCTCTCTATCCGCCTCCTCCTAACTATGGCGGCCACGCTGGCCCTATGCACCCAGCCCAGGGCATGACAACCCATAACCAGCCACTCAATCCGGGATATCCTCCGTATTCTGTTCCACCTGGTTACTATGGAGGCAGAGAGGGCCAGATTGCCAATGCTCTCGCTGGTCCTATTCACGCCCCTCCGGGTATGATGACCTTTAACCATCCACCCAGTCACGATTATGCACCCTACCATATTCCTCAGTACGGTCATGGTTATCCTGACTATCCCCCAATCAATTTCGCCCCGTACACTGCTCCGCCCAACTACTATGGCGGCAACGCTGGCCAGACTGCCCATGCTCCTGGCGGTCCTATCCACACCGCCCAGGGTATGCCAACCCCGATTCCTCCATACGGTCATGTTGGTTATCCCTATCCTCAGTACCCGCCCTACCCTCCTCCGCCCAACTACTATGGTGGCAACGCGGGTCAGGCTGCCGGAGCTGCCGCCGAGACTACGGTTGACGCTCCTGTTACAACAACCCATATCCATCAAAAGAGCCATGGCGGCCAGGCAGACCAGACCACCAGTGCTGCTACCGGTGCTGCCACGGAGACTGCCCTTGTGGTTTATGAATCGACAACCCAGAGCGGTCAAGATAGTGATGATGTTCGCCCCCGTTCTACTCTGCCTAAGGCGGGCCAGAACCAGACTACTAGTGCTGCCACGGAGACTGCCTTGGTCCGTCCGGGTTCGACAACCCCGAAGCCCAAGTATAGCCAGGGTGGTCATACTCGTGCTCCCCCGCGTGACCGGGTCGACAAGTCGGGCAAGACTACTACGACTACGTTCAGCCGTAACTTCAAGCGTGTGGGCGATGATGCTCATGGTTATGTTGATGTTCCCATTGACTCGAGCAACAAGGCCGAAAGTACTTTCACGACAACGGAGACTATCAAGAAGAGACCCGGCCTGACAATTCATAGTACTCAGTACAACTACACCGAGCCTCCTCGCTCCACTCCCTACTCTGGCGGCAACAGGAACCTGCAAGATGCTACCCATACCGGCTGGTCTGCCAAACATCACAGTCTCCCGAACTATGGTCCCCCTCATCCTCCCCCGGAGCCACTCAGACACAAGTACTCAGCCTACTTGAATTCTTGCGCACTCATCGAGGACAAAGCCGCCTACTATTCCCAGGTACGCGCCCGCCACAATACATTCGAGCTCCGCGACCCGCCATGCGAGGCTTGCGTGAGAGCCGTGCTGTTGGGTAGCCGAGAGGCGTGCCATGATGCCACGAGCGGCTCGCGTTGCTGCCGCTGCTTTTGCAAACCCGGCGGATCCGTATGCACGCCTATGTAAGTGAAGAAGTTTCCTTGATATCATGAACTCCTTACTGGCGTAGATCTCGCATACTAACTTGTTTTCTACAGCGCCCCCCACATTGCTCCCGTTGCCAAGCGCCTGACTGAGGCCATGCACCATGACAGGCCCATTGTATACGTAAGATCATTTGTACAATACCCTATAAGAGCGCAGCAGAAAGCGTTGCTAACATACCTGGTAAATAGAATGTTGAGCAACTCAAGACGGCGATTCGCGTCCTTCTCGCGATCCCAGCTGAGGAGTTTCACTCTGCTGGTGCTGATACTGATGCTGATGCGGATGCTGATGCTGCCTCTCCTGCTCCTGCTCGCGCTACCGCTTCCGCTCCCGCTTCCAGTACCAGTGCGGCATCTTCCCTTGCCCCATCTCCTCGCGCAGCTGCATCTGCTTCTAAAAAGCTTGCACGACCTCGTCCTACACCCTTCCTGGGAGACGACATTTACGAGGAATTCAAGAAGCTCGAAGCACGCCTCAACAAGGAGAAGAAGGAAGAGCACGATCAAGAGCAGAATAAACGCCGCAAGATGGAACGCCATGCTCGTCGCAAGAGCGAGGAAGAGTATGAGTAGATTTTCTTCGGGCTGTGGTTCCCAGTCCTCATGATCTAAGAGCCGTCAAAGAAGGTCAGAGAGGACTGCCACTCATCGTCTACCGTTCATGAGTTTGCCCGAGGACTACGAAGCACAACTGGCAAGTATGCCTTTCGAGAGTCAACCCTCTCGTTTTTTTTAATTTTTGGAACAATGTTGTTATCAACATGGCAAGGAAAGGAGAAGGGGAGTTGTTTCGTCCGGATCTTGAAGCATGATGAAACATTGCTGCGGACTACCGAATGCTAAGAGAAAGTTGCCTGTGAGCTAGACGTCCTTGCTAGACGGTCACTAGGTAGTTTAGGTAGTCGGTTTTTTTTTACCCCTTTTTAATTGACAAGTTGATAAGAAAAATCCTGCTGTTTCGTCCAATTCGAAAGGAGTAACAGGCTATGATCGTAGGCGAATGAAACCCCAGAATGTAATCCGTACATGATGCCGAAATTTTTGTGTTTAATTTGTTGATATGTAATCAGATACGAACGAAGCTATCACCGCATCTTTGTTGTCCTATGGAGCATGGAGACAGGGACAAAGTCAACAAAGTCGCTTGCATGTGCCAATGACCCGAAGCGAGCGGTTTCATGATGTCAGCTGGCAGATGGATCTGGGAAAGATAGCGCGGATCGTGTACAGTGCAGGGAATGATTCTAGAAGCCGGCGATACTTCAAGACAAATGCAATTGTCGGCGATCAGAGCAAGTACCAAAGTATTTTAGTCAGCTGAGGCAACCCCCCGCACAGTGTGTCGTCATATCTCATTTCCTTGGCGACAAGCTCTCAGCTGGCACTCACGCGAATCTCAAACCGCAGTCGCGACCCGTGATCGACGCAGTAGCACCGTAGCACCTGCCTGTACGACCCTGAGATTACCCCATGACAAATCGATAAGCAGCGAGCACTGAGCAGCTCCAGCGATCAACTCCGCCTCAACGCAACTGCAGTCGCTGTTATCGCGCTGGTTGCATGCCTAGACCTATAAATTGATAGCAGCCCAGGTGCCCCGTACTAGCTACTTCCTACACTATCCATTCCATGCGTCAACCGTCGTCGCCGTCCCGATCTTCAGCAACGCACTTGCCTACACTGCTGCATAGCAACATGCGTCCCCGCGACGAGGCAGCCAGCACGGCCGTCGAGACCATCGATAGCATCGAGCTCGACCACGCAGTCGCACGCCATGCTTCTGTCGCCCACCCGGACGTCGAGTCCCAGAACGGCAACTCCCGCTTCCGGGACAGTGACCCGTACAACTTGACCTCCGCCTTCAAGACCGACAAGCAGCTTGACGAGATTAAAGCTAACACCTCTCGCAAGCGCGATGGTCCGCGCATCAGTCTCAAGAGCCGTGCCGGCGAGGTCACCGAGTTCTATCGCAACCAGAACGACACCATTCAGCGCATGCTGAAGACCGTCGAGGAGCACCGCTCCGAAGCCCGTCACGAGGCGGGTGAGGACCACCTGCGCGTGAAGATTGCCGTCTACGGATCCTTCCTGGCCAACGTTTCGCTGTCCGTTCTCCAGCTCTATGCCGCCATTTCGTCGGTTTCCCTGTCGCTCTTCACGACGGCCGCCGACTCCGTCTTTGACCCTATCAGCAACTTGACTCTGATCCTGGCCCATCGCGCCGTCAAGCGTGTCGATCCGAATCGTTTTCCCTCAGGCAAGGCTCGCCTGGAGAATGTAGGAAATATTGCTTTCTGCTTCCTCATGGGTGCCGTTTCGCTCATTCTGATTGCCTTCTCCATCGAGACCCTGGTCACCCACAAGAGCAGCGAATCCTCGAAGAACGGGTTCCACCTACCTTCCGTGATCTCCGTCGCGGCCGCCTTTGCGACCAAATTCGGCCTGTTCCTGTACTGCTGGGGTATCAAGGACAAGTACAGCCAGGTGAACATTCTCTGGCAGGACCACCGCAACGATCTCCTGATCAACGGCTTTGGTATCTTGACATCCGTCGGTGGCTCCAAGCTCGTCTGGTGGATCGACCCGGCGGGATCTGTTGTTCTGTCTCTCCTTATCGTGACCATCTGGATGCGCACTGCCTTGGAGGAGTTCAAGCTCCTCATCGGTGTCGCCGCCCCCGTCGAGATGCAGCAACTGATCACGTATGTGTGCCTTACCCACTCGCCCGATATTCTGGGTATCGACACCGTCCGTGTCTACCACTCCGGCCCACGCCTCATTGCTGAGGTCGACATCGTCATGGACCCCGATGCCTCCCTCCGCGACACGCACGACGTCGCTGAGGACCTGCAGTTCAAACTCGAGGATCTCCCCGATGTCGAGCGCGCCTATGTCCACGTCGACTACGAGACTACTCATAAGCCAGAGCACCCTGTTAAGAAGGACTTGTAGGGGCTCTTGGGTGATGTGTTACTAGCAAGCAGCAGAGAAAAGCCGGACGAATCTTTCCACTTGATGTAAGGAGCAAGCAAGCAGGCGAAACGTGTAATGCATAGTGGGCAATGAATGGGTAACTAGACATGATGGTGGTATTGTACGGGTGTAGTCGATCGGGATCAATGGTGTCAGGTCGGTAGGTTATGTGCCATGAATGAACTGAGGATGTTGTAGAAGAAGAAGCACGAGAACGAATACGTTGATAATAAGGTAGACACGTGCATGAAATGAGACGATCGTCACGTGGTTTTTACTTCTTCTACCCCTGAGCCCCAAAACCTTAATGAATGGCCATTATTATTGACTCCATCCAGGGCTTCACCTGCACATAACTACCGTACGGTTGTCACGACAGTCAAGAAAAGAGATGTTTTAATGGAATTCCATTGACTACTCGTAGTCTCGCATATCGAGGTAGGCTTGACCTTTGCCTACCACCAACTTTCCTCATGGAGGAAATAAACGACTAGTTACCTCCGTGCGACCAGAACCAGAGTCGCATCCCTCAAATGCCAGCGCCTCTCATCTCGTCAATCATACAATCGTGTCTTGCTTGCTCATATCAACTGTGCCACCGAGGGTATCTCCGTCTCAAATACACGTATCTTACACAACGTACAAACATTACAGACCACCTCGCCCATGTCATGCCCAGCTCTTTCCGGGCGAGCATCGAGGAAGCATCCAGCACTTCCATCGAATGGCCCAACCGCGAAAGGACTCAGTCATTCTTCCGCGACGCCATGAGGAGATCGAACGTCAAGACGTTCATATTGGGTTTCAACAGAAACACCATGGTCATCACGTCGTTCAGCATCTGCGGATGCTCCTTGAAGACGTCGAGGACTAGATCGCGCAAGCCGATGCCACCGCGCGTCTTCGTGTTATAGATGATTTCGACGGCCTCGAGGAACTGCGGCGTGTTCCAGAAGTGAAATGCCGCGATGCGGAAGCGCTCGACTGCGATTTTGCGAAGGCCGTTGATGCGGTACTTTTCGGCCAGATTGTACACGCGGACGTGCGTCACGAGCTCCTTGGGGGTAAGGAGCTTGCGTGCCTGCAGGAGCTCGAGGGCGTTCTGTGTCTCGGTCTTCGGATCGCCGTTGAGCTTGTAATCGAAGTGGTAGCAGTACCAGACCATGATCTTTACGGCGGTGGGATCGTGCTTGAGGCTGATCCTCATTCCTTTCGCCTTCTGGTGGTTTTGTTGTTAGCGCTGGGGATGGGACGTTTGGATGGGAGGCTTACCTTGAAGCCCTTGCTTCGGATAGCCATGCTGAAGTACTCCGATCGCTGGGACATGATGGAGGAGTGAACGTGATACTTCACTCCGTCGCACTTGATGGTGACGTCGGAGTTCTCCGCGGTGCGGTACATCCTGTCATCAGAGGTGAGTATCCAGACGAGTCGCGAGGGGGGAATAAGAGAGGGGAGGAGTTAAAAACTACTTACTCATCAAGGGAGCTCAAGAGTTTCTCCTTTGATTCGGCTCGAGCAACATCTGGCACGAGGACGGACATGTCGAGGTACATGTTCACATCACAGATGGCATCGTTCAGCTCTGGATGCGCGAGGAGTGCGACTTGGGTCTCTGAGAAGAGATTGTCACGAAGCAGCGACTGCAGGATGGGGACGAGGTCCGGCTCGTCAATGAGGGCGGCCGCATGGTTCTTCTCCATGAAGGCCTGGATGGCGGGGAGGCGGCGGAGCATGTAATTGGGGTGCTGATAGAAGACCTCAAACCATGTAACGAATACCCGCGCTCGCTGGGCGACGGAGTATTCGCGAGGCTGCATGGTGTTGCGCATCGCGCTCTGTCCCGAGGAGAGCAAGTTGGCGAAGCCGATCGAACTTCCAGTCACGATGGTCGGCATGGTGAATCTGGAGTGTGTACGAGTTATGGCTCTTCAGTTAAAGACTGATGTTGAAAGTTGTTCGATGTTCGTTGTTACTGAATAGATTTGGTTGTCAGGAAGAAGTTGGTATGGGAGGAAGAAGGAAGAGAAATGTTAAGGTCTGTAAGGACGGACTTTTATCAAGACCTAGGCGAGAAACACAGTGCCCAGTATGAACAAACAGTTGATGTCCGTGCTTTGACTTCTCAATGGAGGCGAACTTCCAATGACGGCAATGCATTTGCGAAGTTAGGACCAGTACAGGTGGTTTCAACAGGTGAACCGTTGCAGAGAGTCCGTGCGGGCGCTCTTCATCAGTTGCCAACTGAGAGCAGCAATGAGGAAGGCAATGGATGCTGGTTCAAGTAGATGGAGGACTTTTAAACAATGCAGTGTTTGGCGATATGCTCCTAAGAGCTGAGGTGTAATGTATAGGTATATATAGTTTTTAGGAGAACTGACAGCGAGAAATCTACCGAGGTATGCAAGAGATCAGTAAGTACAGTTTAAACGTGCCTATTCGTTTCATACCGTTGAGTTATAGTCAACAGGTGCTTGACAACTACGGATAAGGTACGCTACAAATCACGATTTAGCACCATGATTCTGTCTCCTATTAACAACTATGTAAAGCCGACAAGGAAGATAGTCATTCAACAAGCTCACTATCAAACATTTCGTTGGCCCATGAGTCATAGGTAATCACTGCTGCTAAACTGTTTAGTACTCATGCTTTGGCGTGCACACAATGTCCTGGAGTTTGTGTTTTTACAGTGACCACGATAGTCTATGGGTATCTGGTAGTCCGCCCGGGAGCGCCGGCAGAAGTCGAGATAGGGGTCCTGGAGGAGGTACGTACCGATGCGCAGTGGACCCACTGTCCTGGACGCCCCACTTTCCGTTTTAGTCTTGCCATGGCTTCAGGCACGAGTGCAAGGCATCCCTGTTTTACAGAGTGTACCGAGAAAGTACGAACCAAAGTTTGCAATTGGGCGGTGATGTTAAGGCGTCAATATGTATAGTTGTCGTACCTGCTTCTTCTCCAGGTTGACTCAGCTCGAGGGAAACTCAGTTTCAGCAATCTGATTGGTCAAAAGCCACGAAGGTTGATGCGGGGGCGACGTTTAGGTATCGCGGGGCTGTCGCGGCTCGCCTGGGCTGCAATCAGGAACCCAAATCCGAGATTCCGTCATTCGTTGCGACATGTGCTCGAGGGTCCACCCAATGACGAACGCCGCAAATGCTCTGACTCATCAAGGGTCGCGAAGATGGCGTCGAGAGTTCGGTCCGGGTCGAAACGAGGCGCGCAACTGCCAATTGTCGACCTGCCATCTTGGGCAAGTCAAAAGCGTCAGTTTACGTGCAATTGCCGTCCCTACGTCATTCCTTGACAACTGCCAGCAGATGGCTCTGGGTGTTCGTCCCTGAGAGACCCTTATCTTTCACTCTCCATCGGACCCGTTCCAGGTCCGGAGACCGGATCGCGTGCGCACAGGCATTGACGGATTATTCTCCAGCACCATGGCATCGCCGGAGACACGGCTGTCCGATGCTACCCATTCCATCGACCTGGTTAGCGACCACAGCACCTCTCCCCCGCCCAATTGCTTGCATGCTCGATAGACTCATAGGAGATCGATCTCTGGCTCGTCCGCCCTAAAATACTTCCATCCCATTCCGTCTCATTCCGTGGTCGCATTGGGCAGCATGGTCGCCCCCATAAAAAACAACTAGCCAAGCCAAGCCTATCTTTTTCTACCCAACCTCGAGATTACGGGCTAGAGGATTATCCCTACGCGGGTCTGGATCTACCTAGCAGTCTAGTCTCGTTGTGTATAAAGACGCGGTTAAAGGCCTCGTTGGCACGCCAATGTCAGGAGCGGGGATCACGAACGGCCCGAGCCCTCTTTTTTGAGACACTTTGCATCTCGCCCATCCCTAGATTGCACCTGAACACGCCAGCGTACATACTCTAGCTCTTTATTCCCGATATCCTCTTACGCACGAAGTACATTAGTAGAAAAGCAGAAAGCAGAAAGCATGGCTGTCCAGAACGGCTCCGGCGAAGAGGAGGTGTATGCCACGGTTTGTCTAACCAGCTGAACTGCCTCCTTCTCACCGACGCGCATCAACAGCTAATTGCTTGCGCCACCAGCTGCTGTTGACCGATACATACTTGCCTGGTATGCTCTCTCATGCTTTATTGTTTAGAGATATCGCTGCTAACGTCCTCATCAAGGTGCGCTTGTTCTGGCGCATTCCCTGCGCGATGGCGCTACTACCAGGAAGCTGGCTGTGCTCGTGACGCTCGACACCGTCTCAGTTGAATCCATCACCGCACTCAAGGTGAGAGCTTACCATTGTCAATTGAACCTCATAGCAATTCAGATTCACTGACACCCGGTCCAATTGGCTAGACGGTCTATGACTATGTCATTCCCGTGCCGCGCATTCACAACGCGCTGCCAGCCAACCTGGAGCTCATGAACCGCACGGACTTGCACTCCGCCTTCACAAAGATCAATCTCTGGAGACAGTTGCAATTCAGCAAGATCGTCTACATCGATGCCGACGTCGTCGCGTACCGGGCTCCTGACGAGCTCTTCAAGATCGAGCACCCCTTCGCGGCGGCGCCCGATGTCGGTTGGCCCGATCTGTTCAACACGGGTGTCATGGTCCTGAAGCCGAACATGGGCGACTACTACACCATGATGGCCATGGCTGAGAGAGGTATCTCTTTCGATGGTGCTGACCAGGGTCTCATTAACATGCACTTTGGTAACAACTACCATCGCATCAGCTTTGCTTACAATGTCACCCCGTCTGCTCACTACCAGTACATCCCTGCTTATCGCTACTCTCAGTCGAGCATCAGCATGGTGCACTTCATTGGTCAGAACAAGCCGTGGTTCCAGGAGCGGCGCTCTGGTACGGATGGGGCGCCGTATGACCAGATGGTAGGCAGATGGTGGGCGGTCTATGACAAGCACCACAACGCCACTGTAAGTCGTCCTTACATATCAATCGGTCATTCGTGCAATAGCTGATCAAGAGAATGTTAGCCCAGAGAATTACGCACAGAGGCGCAAAACAAGCAGAACGGTCAAGCTGCCCCTGTTGCTGAGGAGGCCCCCTCAAATGGTGCCGTAAAGTACCCGTCAACCTGGGATGCTCAGAGGTGAGTAATGTTTCTCAATTAAGAAACCACTTCAATGGCTAACAGGGTGAATAAGACACCCGCCCCCGACAGAATCAAAACCAGAGGCCATCGACTTGCCCACAGCAGTCTACGAAATGTCTAGGAGTGCAACGCCCTTCATCGCACCCAAGAGCTACCCCAGTCCTCCGAAAGACCTCTGGTACGACATTCCCAAGGAACCACCAGCGTCTTCAGCGGATCAGTTGAAGCCTGTCTTTCCCTGGGAGACCAACCGGCCAAAACCGTCTCGGCTTTTCGTAGAGGACCAATTCCAGGATACTCAAGAGCAGAACGGTCACAGTGAGGAGCCCGAGCCTTTGCCCGAGGCCGAACCGGAAAGTTCTGAGCCGCTGCAACCGGTAACGCCGGACCCGTGGACGGGATACTCACGATCGAATGTGTGGGATGATGTACCGGGTATTGAACGGTATGTCGATTCCATGCAGAAACGGCGGCTTTCGAAGAGTGTCAAGTCTTCCGCTGGGCCGTCGGGGCCCTCGAGTCCCACTAGGGAATAGGGTGACGGAGTTCCCTAGTGCAGTTGGACTTGGGGCCCCGAGTCGGCCCTTTCCTTCTGCGCGAAGCCGTGAATAGAATCTTGGGATGAACGGTCTTCTTGCCATCATAGATGTGGCAACAACTAGGTAGCTGTTGTCTTCAACAGTTGGATTACCCAGTCAAGGCGGTTGGACATTTGTACATGAAAACAGCTGGTGCCTTCCTGGAGACCTGGCTACGCTTGACATGTTTATAGGGGCCTGGAGGCAGTACAGAAACACTGGTTCCACACGTCACAGCTCGACGGGTGATGGAAGAGTGTGCTGTGCTCGACACACTGCCGCTTCATGTCTCGGACTTCATTTAAATAAAAATAAATATCTTGAATAGACAATCCGCTATCGTCCCATGTCATCAGATGTTCATCGTAGTTTTAGACCCTGACCGTATCCCAAACCATGCTTTCGCCTCAACCACAAAATTCCACTTCACGATACGTAATCGTAGACAAAACAAAACACCAAAGACAACAAATCCACACCAACACCCCTAGCGTCTCTCCCCGCAAACTAACCAGCAGATCCACCTCACGCACTAATCTAGTTAGTTCAGTCGCCAACTAACCAAAATCCGTAAAGCGCAACCATTGCGTGGGGACGCCAATCATTTTCCATAAACCCCACGTCCGCGATCATGAACAAGCACACGCAAACAAGCAAACACTTCATCTCGAGAAATTATATCGATGAACGCTGAGACGACAGATCGGTCCGATGCCGACTTGGCGTATTTCGTCTATTTCGAATAATCCATACATATGATATGACAGGACTCGGTAACCTTTTTTTTTAATCTACCTACCTACCTCAAGAAGTTAATGCAGGCAAACCGGGTCTGCGGCCCAACAACGTACATACACATACATGCCCAAAAAAGCACGTGGGTAGGTACTTCTACCCTATCCGCAACATGTCATGAAGTTTGTCTGCAGCAAAGAAATTGGCATGACCGTTGGGCCGCTATGATTCGAAAACCCCTCGTTTCCCACGTGGGTTTTATGTGCCTGTCAGTGTCTATCATACCTCCTACTACTAATTAGGCAGAAATCCAATCTGGGGCGCATGGTGGTTAAGAAGCATACGGATGCAGTGCTCTAGAGATTGGCCAGAGAAAACTGACCATTACCACAGAGCAATCTACAAGGCGATGAGCGGACCCGAACACCGGGATGAGTCACTGGCGAAGGTACGAATTAAACGAACGTGTTCCTGGGAATGCGAGGCGCGGAACTGCAGTTCTCCACCCCCTATATTACCACAGAGAAGGACCATACATTTCTTGCTAACCCCACCTGTCTGAGCATCGAAAACCCCTCAGACAGGGCGGGAGCTATGATAGGTACAATGGAAATGTAGTCTTGAAAACTACCTACCAGTCATCATCCATGAGAGACAAACTGCAAGTTTTGACGTTGGCAAATCAACTTACTACGTCCTATATGTGTGGATGACTCAAGTCCATCACAATCCTTCCTATACACGCCACTACGTAGTTGGTAGACCAGCATTGAATGCCTGAACATATGCTAGCAACTGTCCAGGCCAGTCGAAAGAGCTCAGACCATGACCACCCAGTCCCAGCACTATACACTGCTCAAGCGAAAAGAAAAAAAGAAAAAAATCCGGCTGGACATCAAAAGACGTACCGGAAACCACAGAAACTCCTATTCACCAGATCCCAATGGGGGTATAGAGCATCATGACTCTCATGAAGCTTGATAATCATTGCCCAACCGGAACGCCCATGTAGATGCCATGCAAGCTCGCCCTCAACCTCCACAAACACCTCTTATCCGACTCCGCCGGCCATAGGGCTGTTGATTGGACACCGTGGGTGCTCAGCCCTCGGCTTCCTTCACAGCGACGATGTGGGCGTACTGCCAATGTGTATCCAGCTCGATACACTCTTGCACAATGGCCTCTTCCTCCCACCACCATCGTGGTGCGTGGACAAAAGCACCCCAGACCTCTTGCCATAGCTGTCTGGTTACCAGACAACGCAGCTCTGCCCTGACTTCCATTGGGTCTGAGCCAGATGCCTCCGAAACAGCGGGAATGACGATGGTCGCAATGGTGCTTCCCTTTCCCCTTAGGTTGGCAGCTGCGAGCCAAGCAGGGAAAGTTTCACTCGGCCACGTAGTACGGAATGCCTGCTCTAAGTTGATCAAGAGATGGCTGAAAAGCCATTGTCGTAGTTTCGGGCCCATGGTTGCTGACACCGGCTGTGGGTCAATGATCGTTAGATGCAAAGCGCCTCCTGGCGCAAGACATCTGTTGATATGACTCAGAAAGGGCGGTATGTCAGTCGAAGGGAACAGCGTTGGCATCGACAGGCAAGTGACCGTAGAATATAGCTGCGGTGGGAGAGCAAGCGAGCTGGCAGCAACCGAGATTGAGGGGACCAGGAGCGGCTGGACATTGGGGAACAAGCTAGGCGACAATGGAGTTGGCGAGAGGTGCGTTATAGCCAGCTTGGGATGGAGCGCTGCGAGGAACGAAGCTGATGCTGCGAATATGTGAGTCAAAATGCTAATACAATCGACTAGAACAACTTACCCTGTGTCTCGTAAAGGGCCAAACTCTTCTTCTGCTTGGGTGCAGTCGGATCCCCCTTGCGTTCACTCGTCTGATCGATCAATTCGGCGTAACCACTTTGCTTGTGCAGAGCCGTGAACATCCAACGCTTCTTCGTCATTTCAAGCTCCTTATATACCATCGCGTCGGTGGCCTCTCCCATACTCGATTTCATGTTGGCCAAGGTGAGCTCAGGACTGGCGGCGGCCATCATGCGAAGCTCTCTCTTCAGAATAGAAAGACACGGAAACATGGAGTTCTTTGTCTTTGAACTGCTTGCAGACATTTGAAGGCGCTCATCAATCGTGGCCGAAGGGGTCTGCCTGGTTGGTGTACAGTTCCATTCATGCGGCGGCTTCCACGCCTCAGAACTTCCCAAACGATCATGGCCGTCGTACTTTGGAGTTGAGGAGATCTGCGTGTTTCTGCGCTCGATCGGTGGGGGCGTGTGAGAATCCTCATACGGTGGTGGAAAAGACTCGAGCTCATCGCGCGTCTCAGAGGCCCTAAGCTGAATGTCAATATTCGTGTTTGTTTTCGGATGGAGTTGAGTGACTTACGCATCTTCAGAACACAATCCCCGAGGCGGAGATTGGGCTTTGATAGCGTCGGAGGATATATGAGTCTCTACGACAGTCTGGTCGCTATCCCCCTCGGTAGTACGCGGTGAGAAAGTAGTCTCGACAACTTGAGTTATGTATGAAGATGGGCCGAGTCTCTGGACATGGGTTTCTACTTTCGTCGCTGGGACGGTACCATATGCAGCAATTTTTTCGAAAGCACCGGTCTCAATAGCTGCATGCTGTGCCCATTTGGAAAGGGCAGAGTCTAAATGTTCCGAGTTAGAAAGCGTGCCAATCGAAGCCACTGGACATCGAATTCCTACCTCTAGTTGACCGAGGAAAGGTCTCCTCAAGACCGGGGGGCTGCACTGGCAAGAACGGGCCTTCAGTAGGCTGCGGCGGAGTCTCAGCTTCGCTCGTTGGGGCGAGCGCAGCATTCACACCATACGCTGAGGAAGTCTGGGCTCTCGAACTGCCAGCATCGTCTTTAGCAATGGCGTTCAAAGTAGCTCTCTCTCCTGAAGGTGCCGGGGTCTTCTTTCTGCTACCGAATAGACTGAAGCCGCGCTCGCTAGAAGCGGCTGAACTGTTGGTAGAGACCGACTGGCGACTAGGACCGGCCTTTTTCTTTTCCTTCTCCTTGGCCTCTTTCTCCTTCCTTTGCTTCCGCTGTCCCACGTGCTCGATGTTGGGATCGGTCCAGATGACGTCGAACATCTTGGCCAATTCAAAGCTGCGTCTTCAGTGATGTCTCCTGGGGCGTTCTTCAAACACAATGAGTAAGCTGAATGACTGTTGCTGAATGCGATCGGAGTTCTAGACGGTAGAGTAGATCGTCAGTATATACTTGCGATTGTGATCGACTGAGGTCGCCGCCACCCGTTAGGGTGCGCGTTGATTCAGATGCGGCGCACAATCGACGACAGTACTATCGGGTCGGAAAATATCCTGACGCGATTGTTAACTGGCAATGCGCTGGTTTGGCGCGCCGAATGTGACCAAAGGAAACAGCGTTGAAAGACAGGGTAGAGGAAAGGTATGGATTGGTGACAGCAGGTTGAAATTATGAATGCAATAATGTAATGGGAGACATGTTCTGAAGCACGGCGCAGAAAATAAAGACTTCTGGTACTTACCGCGAATGATTTGTGGGAGTGGTGGGTGCGGGTGGTAAGTGAAAGTGGGCAGTCTGTAGTCGCGGTGGTTGTTGTGGTGGAGATGAAGATGGTGAGATGAAAAGGTCAACGAAGGGTGGGAGCTTTGGCGACGGCACAGAACACAACAAACTCCCAGGCCGAAACTTTTAGTGAAACACTCTGAAGCTAAGCCAAACCCGATTTTGAACCCCGAGGCGGGCTGCAGAAGTCACCTTCGTCAGAGAGGCCAGATGCAGCTTCCCGTTATGATGTCCCCTTTGACAACTCTCACCTTAGGAAGGTGCAGGTGCTGGCACGTGAGGCGAGGTAGGTACAACCCACTATTTCCCATTGCCTCCTTCCAGCAGCGACCAGACCAGTTCAACACAGTGCGCTCTATGCATTTATGGGCAGCATGGCAATATGAGAGCCTCAGGCATCCAAGCCGAATAAGAATGGCCTGGGAGCCGGGACACAGTCCTCCTGAGTCCTATGTGCTATCAAAGATGCTGGATTTTGCGTTCAACGTTAGGTCAATACCTACTAATGCGATCATCGTGTCATAGCAGATAGACCACGTGAGGTTCGGGGTGTGTTAGTATGAGTCTTACCTTGGGCAGATAGCTAAAGATGTTACTTTATGTAGGGGGGACTTCATTAGATGGTCGAATGTAGCCATACTCAAAGACACATCGCATGTATCCTTATGGTGACATCCAGAAAGTATCATAGGCATAGTTAATATTTGAAACGCATTAGTTGTTGGTAGTAATAGTTGCTAATAGTGACTGAATGGTAGACTCCTCAGATTTAACTGACTTCGATGTTGACTTGGATAGTTCAACCCAACCAATTCTTTCTCGGTTCCTAGAACTCCCGTTGTTGCACAGACTCTGTCTCTCTGTCTAACCTCCTTGCGTCTCCAAAAGTTTGATAATTTACTATTTATACAAGGAAGCTCCCAACTGACAGATCCCATGCTCGAGGGGTAGGACAAGACTTATAAGTGGTAAGTGAGGACGACCTGATTTCCGCCTACACACTGCTAAGAACATTGCCGACAGGCGCGGATGAAGAGAATGAACGGCCGACTGTATACTCTTTCTCGGGTATATATTTCAGCTCGTCCGGCACACGGTGACTATCTACGTGTGACCATGATCGGCAATTTCCCCGAGAAGACTCGATAGCAAGTCTGAATCGTGAGAACACGCCATCATCAGATTTCTCGATCGACAAAATGGATCTACCGGTCCGGAAGACATCTTACTAAGTCCAACACTGACCCCGAATAGAGTCTGGGATAATGCTGTAGTTACCGTTGACGGCCGAGATAGCATCGGAAGGAGAGTAGATCGACTGTCAATCTTAGCTACACCACTGTGACTTGTGCTCCCAGTGACTTGACACACGTATAGAAACCTCATCCGCCCCAGTTGTATTATTATCCCCCATTGGAACGGTATTATCCCCCATTGGAACGGTATTAAGACTGGCCGTAGGAAGTCGACGTTCCAGCCATGCTTGATTGTACCAACTACTTCTTCTATAATCCAATACTATAGTTATTGAGAAAGATTAGAGAATAAATCATTAACGGCCTGTGAAACTCATGATCGACCGTGGTTGGCTCTCGTCAACTTAGGAGGTTGTAAGACTGTGAAGTGCGAACGTTTCCGTGTGTAGCTCAACAACAACAATCATCGCTTAACGTGATGCCACGACACGACTCCCTTCGAAATCTCGCTTGCCTAACTCTGAAGTCGAAGTAACTGACCGGATGAGGACTGGTCTGGCTAGAGCCGAAGCGTCATTGAGGAACGCTTAGTTTGTGACTTGTCGCCTGCGGCAGTGGTCCGGGAAGATCCCACAACACTCGTCGGTTTTCCCACGCGTTCTTGCAATGGTCTGTGATACACTGGGGATGGACCCATCTTGAGATACCTCATTTGCTTGTCCCAGCTTCGAGGTGATTGCCAGCACCGTACGAGTTGAGTTGTTCCTGAACGGCACATGGTTATCTCCAGGGGTCAGGTCGATGTCAGATGCGGTTTCTACTCCCACGTGTTGATATATTTTGAAGGATCATCTTTAATGTAGTCCAACTTCTCTTCACTTACATGATATAGAGAAGACCAGTCTTATAACAAGAATCGTCGAGATAGAGAGTGGGCCCGAAAGCTGATGGCAGAATGGCATCGCACGGCCAGCAACTCGCAAGTGTAACAAGGATGGTGAAGATCATCTCGATACCGACTCAGATGGCGTCACTTAATCACCCCTTTATGGTCAAGCTACAGGCATGTCTCGGACAAGGTGCGCTTGTCTATGCTGATTCACTATATCCGGGGCTGAAGAATGATCATGCTACGATAGCTGACTCCTAGTGTGGCCATATCATACCTACCATCCAGATCCCTGAACTACACATCTGGACTAGCATGGAGATCTCCCGTCGACGCACTCATTCCCGCCTGCGCTGCATGGATACACTGCTTGAAATGCATCGTAGATTTAATAGTTGTGTTTGACTGGCCGTACCTGCATATGAGCCTCCAAAGGGAGATTTTCCAAGTGGCGAAGGGGACTGCGCTACTACACCTTTCGGTCGCCAAGGATGAAGCGATCTGCCAATTCGATGGGCACAGCATACACGACTCGAAGCGTACAAAGAACATATGATTGAGAGCATGGGTGCACAGTCTCCTGCACCTCCTCGTCCCTCGCGAGAGAGGCATCCGTGGCACCATCTTCTCGGTCATTGGCCCCTTCTCCCGCGTGTCTCACGTTCTTGTATGCTGCTTAGCCTCTGACTATCCCATAAAGGGGCTACGATGGGTTCATGAATCTCGACCCGGTGGGACAAGCCAAGACACCAGGCCTGGGAGCCTGCATGTTTGCTTCCACCTCGGCTCCATCCCTTTTATGAATGCCCTGCGCGAAAGTCCATAGAAAGCCCGTAGCTCCCTTGATGATGCCAGTTTGAAGCGAGATTGCCGGCAGGCTCAATCATCGACACCTGCGGATGCAGATTCGCAGACTGAGTCGAATGCGGAGTCGACAGCTGAACGACTGATGACAAGACAAGCCGACCCCCTGTCCTTGACCCAGCACTGCGGATATGCATGCAACAGCCAGTCGAACGGAGACCTGCATGACGCCTCCTGGTAAACTACATGGCAGAGTGGCTTGCTACACGGATGCTCCCGCTTCCTAGGAGACTGTTCTAATCCGACTCCTCAATTATAGCGAACCAAAGACTTTAGCTACTCACTCAACGTATACTATATTATATCGCAACAAAATAGGGAGACGACACGGTGGGTCTGTCAAAGGCCGGATAGGACAATCGTAGTCAACAAGCACTACTTTGAAAGAGACAAGTGTATCCGGTTGCTGAGACCTGTTCTTGCTCGACTGCTTACGCACACATGGTCGTACTCGTGTCTCAGAGACCTTCAACCGCTTGTTTCTGCAACAGTGACCTTCCATCAGACGAGTAGCAAGGTATGTAGATGCCGCAGACGGGCTTTGGGCAAACTTCATGTATGCATCGCTTACCAGGCCTATCCCTATCGACTACCCTTTCCCAATAGTCCGGCCCTCCCAAGTTCACTATTCCAATACGACCTCACACACCTTTAATAACTTATAACAGCATCAAGCAATCTCGATAATGCTATTAATACCAGGGGGGCATGTTAGTAAGTAGTATTTGGCAGAGAAAGATTTCCATACCCTTCAATGTAATGACTGCTCTTCCATATCTCTGGTTTCCGGATCTTCTCCTAGACGTTCAACTCACAGTGCTGGCATTGACAACCGAGAATATTTCGACATCGAAAAGACTACCTGATACTTATCCCAGTTCCGGAGCAGTTCGGTAACATCCTAGGTACGGACAGACAGTCGGAAGCAAGGAACGTCCACGGTCAAGCACGATTTTTCGACTCATTCTCAACCATCAATCACGGATCCGACAGCGAGTCCACGGTCCATGGCTGGCAATTTGTAGGTGATATCAAGAGTTCCACCATGCCCATTGGATTGAGCACCCAAGATCCGTCCGAACTCCATGTTATCGCTCCAATTTCTTGCCAAACTTCTCTTGCCCCTTAGGTATCAACATATCATAACGTTGACGGAATTCCGGGTAACCACGAGACTCAGAGGTGGTCTATCTGGTCAATGCATTTGTAGCCCATTTGTAGGAAGATGATAACACACCTCCTATAGCTGTCGAGGTATCTAGGCAACCAATGCATTCAGGTCATTCCTATTGCGTGACATCGACTCGAAGCGCTTTACACGTCGATATGGGATGGTAGGTAGTCATTAATGTATTATCCCCTTGCCTAACATTTCATTCTGCCCACCCAGATGCGAGCCACCCGGTGACATATCGACATCACGGTACACCTACATGTAGCGGCTCCGGGCGTCCACTATCTTAGGCGATCGTACCTGCTGGCAGTGACCACCCAGTGATATCCATTCCATCTCCTTCAGGGCATGACATCGATCTGAGGCACAGTGCCCATTGTCAGGAGCAGGTGCGATGTACATTTGTACCTGCTGCCATTGTGGCCATTGGCAGGTGTGGCCTGCCCTCTTCCTCTGCTGCCTTCGTCACCTTATGTCATCCATCCACATCTGGTTTGCTACCAATTGCTAATCTTCTTCGATAACCCAGATTTGTTTTCCCTCCCAATCCTTTCCTCTCTCTTGCATTGTCTCTAGCAAGGTCTTCTTCCTCCCCAGTCGCACCTCGTGTCAACGTAGACTGCCAGACTCCAGAGCCTTCTCAGTTGCGATCTTCCTTATCGATCCTCAATCCTCAGTCTGCCGACTTGTTACCAGTTAGTACCACCTTTAATTTCCATCTTGTCCTTCACCATCCGTCCCTCCATGTCGGTGTTTCCACTTCTTCTTCTTCCGTATCCTCCTTCACTTCGACTCGCTAGGTTACCCCTACCCGACCTGTCCCATCTCATATTTCCTAAGATATCCTCCTGTTCGCGCGTTCCACCAATTCGTCGTGATCCATACTGCCACTCACTCTCTCGAGGTCAATGCCTCACGTTTTCATTTCTTTGTAATCGACTTCAAGTTTGTTCACGATGTCGGTCTAATTCGACCATTACATCAAAATCTGGACTGCCACTCAATCTCCTATACCCAGTTGCCTATCACCGATCAATCATCTTTACAGGTCCTTGTCGCTAACAGTACAGACGTCTTGACTGCCTGATCGTTACTAGGCCTGTAGGCAATCACCTGCGACAAACCTATTCCAGTATCTTTATTCCAATCGTTCTCTACCCGTTTCGTTCGGGTAGCCGCGAACTCCAAGGCCCAGCTACCTTCGCGACGCTCGCTCAAGGACTTACACCGGTATCCGTCTCGCGACATCTGAGTCATACCCGGCGGCTTCATTGATGCTAGCAAGACTTTAAGACTTGTTCCAAGATGCCGAGCCTCCTTACCTGGGCCCAGTATGGCCTTGAGAAGATGTCACAGAGAATCTCTATCCTAGAGCAGAGAATCAATCGATCAACCTTTGGTCGCGTATTCCGTCTCGACGGTTCAGGTCACGTAAGTAAATGCCACACGGCCAATTGGTCCCCCTATTCCCTACATGTAAAGACCATTCAGAGGCGATAGCGAAGTGAGGATGTGACTCCATGTTTATCCCTTCAGAGCCAGACATATACATGATGATATTTTCGTACTGGTCAAGTATGCTAACAATGCGTAGCCGAAGACTATTCGAGGGGCCAGTTTCTTTAGAGAGATCCGTGCCGGCATGACAACTTTTGCCACCATGGCATACATCATTGCAGTCAATGTAAGAACCACCTCTTGAAGTATAGGGTTTCATGCTCTGACTTGTAGCTAGTCTGCCGTACTTTCGGATTCCGGCGGTACTTGCGAGTGTCCCCTGGGAACCGAGCCGGGCTGCCCAGGTGACAAGACCATGGCTATTTGCCAAAGTGGTGAGTTCCAGAGTTGTCCATGGAAGCGCATCCGCAAGAACAGAAATCCGCTAACTGGTTCATTTGCTTTGTTTCATTAGAGTTGAAGCGCGATCTGATCACTGCGACCGCAGCCTTAGCTGGTCTATCCAGCATACTGTTCGGATTCTTGACCAATCTTCCCGTTGCTCTTGGGTCAGTGAAAGAATTTCATCGGGATTGTGAAAATCATGAAGGTTAATATTCTAACATGTTTACAGTCCAGGAATGGGTCTCAACGCGTATTTCACTTACCAAGTTGTCGGCTGGCGTGGCACCGGTCCCGTCCCTTACCGTATCGCCTTGACTGCCATCTTCGTGGAGGGATTCATCTTCATGTTCCTAGCACTCACCGGCATGCGACAGTGGCTGGTTCGCATGATACCCGCTACCATCAAGACTGCTTGTGGTGTTGGCATCGGCCTATTCCTTACCGAAATTGGCCTCTCATATTCCGCAGGTATTGGCGCAATTACCGGAGGCTTCACTACGCCCTTGGCCATCGGCGGCTGCCCTGCCGACATGCTGGACAGCAATGGCGAGTGTAGCGGCGAAATCATGGCGAACCCCGCGGTAGGTATATGACAATATGGACGTATGCCAGCAGTAACTGACAATAAGTAGATGTGGATCGGAATTTTTGTTGGTGGCATCTTTGTTGCCTTTCTGATGGCTTTCAAGGTGAAGAGCGCCATCATCATCGGTATCGGACTCGTATCAATTCTTTCCTGGCCGTAAGCATATCCAGTCGTTGTTTTGAGTTCCCAATTAACAATCTATAGTCGCAATACGTCCTTTACGTATTTCCCCTACACAGCCGAGGGACAAAACCGATTCGAGTTTTTCCAACAAGTCGTCGCATTCCATCCGATCCAAACAACACTAGCAGTGCAACAATGGGACCTCTCAGGAACGAGTGGTGCGCAGTTTGCGCTTGCTCTTGTGACGTTCCTCTACGTTGACATCATTGATTGCACGGCAACACTGTATTCCATGGCCAAGTTCTGTGGCGTTGTCGAGGACGACGGCGACTTTCCGCGCTCGACGATCGCCTACTGTACCGATGCAGCCTGTATCTCAATCGGTTCGCTATTTGGCTGCTCGCCCGTGACGGCTTTCATCGAGAGTGGAGCGGGAATAGCTGAGGGTGGCCGTACAGGACTGACTGCGATTTCCACTGGATTTTGCTTTCTGATCAGCCTCTTTTTTGCCCCTATTCTCGCCTCTGTACCCCCTTGGGCCACGGGTGCTACACTCATTCTGGTAAGCCGAGAAAAGGCAAAACCTGGCGTGGAGTTCTTAATACTAATGCCGAAAATAGGTCGGTTGTCTCATGATTCGCCAAGTCACCAATGTCAATTGGCGCTACATTGGCGATGCCGTCCCATCATTTGTGACACTGGCCTTTATGCCATTCAGCTACAGTGTTGCATATGGTCTCATCGCGTACGTACTGCTGTTCCATTCAGTCTAAATCTTGCTAACAAAAATGATAGGGGTATGTTGGTGTACATTGTTCTCAATACCATGATCTGGAGTGTGGTGAAGTGCACGAATGGAAACGTGACGCCGGCCAACTGGCACGAGAAAGAGGTGTACAGCTTCGGCGTTGTCAAACAAGATATGCCCGTCTGGATTCAATTCATTCGCGGCAAGCTCTTCCGTGGTCGTGCCGCGGATGTTCGCAAAGATGGCATCGAGCTGGCCGATTGTGACAGCACTATCAACCATGGCTCTCGCAGTGCCTCTGCGCAAGACAAGCAGACATCTGTTCCCTCCGACCGACCCCACGACCGTCTCCGAGACTTTGATCTCCCATCTCTCGACTAAACTCTTGTTCTACTACCTACCTATGTGGTATAAAAGGGTGGCATTTCGCGAAATCTTCGTTTAAGAGCAAAAAGTTTGAGTACCGAAGGCTTGTTGATTTCATGGATGATGTTGAGGAACAGACCGAACTCCAGGATCTGCTCAATACCGGTAGCAAGTAGGCAAAGATTCTAACTCGCTTTGAGTGTAGGTACATGGCTTTCAGAGGGTCTGAAAGAAGCAAATGTCAATGCGATAGCTAAGATACTCACTCACGTAATAATTTGTCTCTTTCATGAGTTCTCGTTCTCGTCCTGAACTGTGCCTGTCTGTAGTCCAGCCATCAAGACTTTTATTTCGTAGAGTTGTACGAAGTGAGACAATCATGTTGACCTTTGACCCGTATGTAACTAGACAGTATTCGATATGCATTTCGTATATGGTATAGATGCGTAGTAAAGAAAGCACACGAGTATATGTAGATAAAGCAAGTATTGCAACTACAAGGTATTTTCCCAGCAAGGTATCGCATGCGCCTAAGCTGCCTGCCTGAGTACCAAGTTACGTCTTTACATTGACATCACACCCACTGCCAGCTAGAGATCTTCTCGAACGAACTGGAAGCCAACCAGGGAGTCTCACGAACGCTCGCATCACTCTAGTCTTAGGTACATACGCCACTTGACATTTGGTGTATATCATCTCCACCTGTGCATTGTATACAGTACACTGCTGGCTGTCGGTCACGCGCCCTTCTCTCAACAAGGTCCTGTGCAGAGCAGCTTGCAGCTGAGCCAGCGAGTCTGTCAGAAAGATGAGTGGGGGTTGGAATACCAGTGAGCAGCAAGCCGAGGTACTGCAACTTATGCGAATAGGAAGCTAACGCGCGGAGAATAGTCGAATCGGATGCGGTATGGACGACACCTTTCCCCCCGAAGCTATCTACCCAGGCATCACTGTCCGCCTAGGGATCAAACCAAAACGATAGATTCATGACTGACCAAGTGTAGGGTGTCTTCACATCCCTCCTCACCAACCTCGGAGCCAAAGATGTCCAGTTCGAAGAAATGCTCACGTTAGAGCCGGACGTGCTGGCGTCGCTGCATCCCGTCTACGGCGTCATCTTCCTCTTCAAATACCCCGCAGACGCCCAGTACACCAACCCCCGCGAGGGAACCTTCGATTACGACGCCAAAGACAAGATTTTTTTCGCTGCCCAGACGATACAGAATGCCTGCGGTACCCAGGCACTTCTCTCCGTGCTCATGAACCAAGATAAAAAGGGCGACGGTGCGGATGATGACGAGCGTATCGACATCGGCCAGGCGCTCCGCGAATTCCGCGACTTCGCCATGGAGCTGCCACCCGAGTACCGCGGCGAAGCCCTGAGCAACAGCGAGCTGATCCGCGACGTGCACAACAGCTTTGCGAAGAGCAGCCCCTTCGTCGACGAGACGCAGCGCACGAGCGGCGAGACCGAGGATGCATTCCACTTCATCGCATACACGCCTGTAAACGGTCAGCTGTACGAGCTCGACGGCCTCCAGCCCGCGCCGATTAGTCACGGCCCGTGCGCCAGGGACGAGTTTCCGACGAAGGTCATGGATGTGCTGCAGCGCCGCATCTTGCGGTATGAGAGTAGCGAGATCCGGTTCAATTTGATGGCCATGGTGCGGGATCTGCGCGTGCGCGCGCGCGAGATCGGGGACCTTGAGATGCTTGAGCGGGAGGAGCAGAAGCGGCGGGATTGGCAGTATGAGAACGCGCTGCGGAAACACAATTTTGTGGGTTTTGCGGGCGCGGTTCTGAAGGGGGTTGTGGAGAAGAAGTTGAATGAGGGCGGCGATGCGGCGTATAAGCAGTGGATTGAGGAGGCTACGACGAAGATGAAACAGCGTCTGGAGAATAAGCGTCGGGGTGCTGGTGATGAGGATGTTGAGATGAAGGATTAATGCGGTACGTGGGCTTCTGAGATGTTCGTTTACATCTGGCGAGTAATGGGGTAATATGGGATAGCATTGTTCAAGTTGTAAGACAACTCATCTGCTGGCATTTTCCTTTATTTTTCATTCTCATCACCAATCGGTCGCTGGTCGGAATATGGCAGTCGAATGTTTGAAGGCTTGCGAGTTATGTGAAGATATCGTTTCGGGCTCATCCGTGTGTTTATGTCCAGAGCACTCTCATGAACTTTTCAAATGTCATCTTATCAACAAGACCCTCCTTCAAGCCATTCTCATGACACATGCACAGTGACAGCATGGCAGGAGAGCAGGCATGAAGGTATCAAGGTACGCATGACTACCACCCCTACTACGATACACTCCTTTTCTCAATCACATCTTATCTGTCGTGATACGTCCACTCATAATTAACTAACTAGAGATGATGAAAAGTCTACATTCATGATATCAAGCGGGCGCCGTGACCTGCCCGCTGCCTCATTCCCCGTATTCCGTTTCTCGTTTATTTACAAAAATAGTTTTTAAACCCTTTATTTGAACCATCGGGTATCAATCAATTCATACTTTATACAAAACAATCGTTTACTCTCTCACACCTTTACTCTTTTTTTTTTTCGTTTTTCTCTAAGCTCTTAAATCCTCAGTAATTTAAGAACTGAAGAACCAGTACCTTTACCACACAGTTAGCCATGGTTGAAGGAATTGGAGGTGGGAAAATAGGGGCAAACTCACTCAGCAGCATACTGCACCTCAAACGAAGCCGGCATGCCCTTACACGTAGCAGGGGCACTTCCACCAGCCGTCATTACACGATAAACATCATGCAAACCGCCCGTCGCATCCGCCTTCGCACCCAAATGCAACCACGGCACAGCCGGTTCACCCTGACGGCCCCGCGGCGCATCAGCGGGCGCATTGGCACTATTCAGCTTATCGCACGACGTCTCGCCGATGCGTTGGAGGCCCTCGTCCAGGTTAAAGAACGGCGTCGTCGGGTTCGTGAAGTAATGCTGGCCCGAGACGACCATGCCGGTGGGACCCATCATGGCTTCGTCTGAGGAGGTTGAGGGGGGCAGGTCGAATTGGAGGGCCAAGCGGGGCAGCATGTGCAGGAGGTCCGGGTAGGCGGAGGCGATGCAGGAGGCGTTGAAGAGGGTTGCGACGGCGCCGACGGCGGTTGGGGCTGCGGAGTCCTTGCCGGATTCGCAGGTGTAGTTTTGGGTGCCGCGGCCGATTGCTACGTGGGCGAGGCGGACGGCGCCGTCGGGGTTGGGGAGGGGTGGGCTTGGGCCTGGGGGTGTATTAGTGAGGTTCAATTATATAAGATCCATGTTGAGGGGGTCATTGGATGTATGTGTCAGTGGATGAGGTGAACGTACCGGTTGGCAAGTGGGCCCGGGTAAGATCACAGACAGGCGTACGGTCCTCAAGACCGTTGGCAGCGGCAGCGACCTTTTGAGCCAAGAGGTTGAAGTAATCGGAGACAGTATCATGACCGGCCGTGTTAGCGGCGTCCCAGCTGACATGAGGCCAGCTCGGGGCGGCGAAGACGGCTGAGACGCCACAGAGCGTAGCGAGTATCGATGAGGGGTGCATGATTGTTTGTGTATATGAAGAGTGAAAGATGGAAAAAGGTAGGAAGTCCTCGAGGGATTGGCTCGTTCGATCGACTTATAGGCCTTCGCGTTTATATTGAAGTATCACAGGGACCACCTTGGATGCGTCGGAGATTGGTAGTACGAGGAAGGATTCAAGACAACAACCGAAACCGAAACCCCGGTCCCAACAGAAAAATAAGAAGAAAAGAAAGAAGTTTTAAAATAATCGTCCAAAAGGGGTTTGAGATCGAATCGAAAAAAAGTTGAAAAAGTAGAAAAGAAAAGGAGAAAAAAAGGAAAAGATGACGACACCTATCGAGATAATGTCTTTCACATGTAAAGTATGAGAATAGAAAAGAGAAAGAAAAGAAGTCTCATGCGCAAGACCCTCAGGGCGGCGATCTGCTCCTAATATAGGGAATCCCATTATGAACTGCATATTCTAGCTTCCTACCGCTGTTGTCGTCCCTCTTGCCGTTTTCCGTCTTCCTATCCCCGACTTTTCTCGAACCGGCATAGCAACCATCATGACAGCATCCAATTCCATGCTTTAGCTATGTACCTAGCTAGCCAACCCCAACCTCCCAGCCAGACGGGCGGCAGCCAGACAAGACAAGACACAGAAAAAAGTCGGGAGCCAGCCAAACCCGGGCGTCGCGCCCAGGGATCTCAGGATTAGATCTGCAGCTAGCGAGTTAGCGCGACATGGGGTCGGGAGGAGCTGGGTCGGGAGTTGGTGGTGTGATTGGTCCCCGTGTGTCTTCAGCGCAAGCGCCGTGGCCTAAAGTAGTGGGTATTTTGTACCCGCGGCGTTTCACGACTAGCGCGGGAGGGGATATTTATATGCATGCGCTAGGCGGGATGGGGACAAGGGCGGGATGGGTGTACCCGAAGTGTTCGTCCCGAGGTTGTTTTTTTCTGGGGATGGTGAATCTCTTGGAGATCGGGACGTTGAAGATTGTTACAGAATGGGATATTTATATTTTTTTTATTTGCTACGGTAGAGTTACATGGTGGTTTATATGAAGATACTTGATGGAGAATATGTACCTGGATCATGAACCTGGCCGGCACGAAGGAATCACACAATCAATAGTGCAGGCAATAGGTCGTGGAACGATGTACGGAACATGTGAAGGAAATCACGAGACAAGCTGTAAGTATGTCGTGCATCGGGATGATAGTAAGTACCTAATGTACTAGGTCAGAATGATCAAGCCCGATTGTGCACACGGGCGGAGACAGGTTACCGGCGGAAGCGTGAGACTGAGGGTTTCATAGAGCGAGGACTGTGGCGAATCAGCTGGTCCCGTCGCTGCAATCGACTCAATTGGCGATGGTTGTCTTGCCTACGCGCCATCAGCACTTCATCTTACATAATGAGAGCATCTGCATGAAAAAAAAAGAAGAATCATGGAGACCCTGTCGAATGATGTCAGGGGAAGGGGTTGGCACCAGATCTGCCAAGTCGTGAGTTCTGACAGCTTGGCCAAGATGCCCTCCGCATTGAGAAGGATTCCAGATGTCACCCTCGCATTGACACGTTTATCATAACCATAAAAATAGACATTCCATGAACAGAAACGGTATATTCCACATGATAAAAACTCGTACCCCTGAACAAATACAATACGTACAATCATCTTTCCATATACACGTGTCTTCTCATCACCGTCCCGCAAGCCCGGCCTTCTGCCACTCTCCGCCGCCATGAGCCTGTGCCTTGGACCCCAGGCTGGCCTCGCGCAGACCTTTCGCACCAGCAACGGCGGCTACACCTAGATTGGTCGCATACTTGTCCGCATCTGCTGTCCCAAGCCAGTACAGCGAAAAGAACACTAGCAGGTGGAGTGCCACGCAGTATGCTGCAAATAGATTCCTGCTGGTTCTCGACGCCAGTACCATCCGGGTGACCGAGTAAACTACTCTTTCGGGGAAACTCATCCGCTTGTATGCTCGGGCCGACTCGCGCCCTCTAAAGGCGGCAAACGGCGATATGTTTGACTCGTAGGCCTTTCTGTAACGATCCAGCTCGATTCCAGGGGTTCCCGTGCCACCAATCGTTATCGACGAGGGGTTGGGGTTGGCCGAGTAGGCCGATGACGAAGATGCTGAAGGTCCGCGGTTGTACGTAGATACGTATCTTGTCTTCTCGTAGAGTTGCAGATTGTCCTTTTGTAGTGCGGCAATCTCTTGTCTCAGCTGCGACACGGTGCGATGGGACTGCGATAGCTCCATTTCAAGTTGCGAGTTGCGTTTCTTGAAGCGATCACGTTGCGCCGTGATCATGGGCAAGATGCCAGAACCCCCTCCTACAGGCTCGCCACCGCTGATACGAGGATCGAAACCAGAGATAATGGAAGATGTTGGTGAGGTCCTTCCACCCCTTCTGGTTGGCGCGACTGAGGCCGCATACCTGGTGTAGGTACCGGCTACTGATGCGCCGGACGGGAATGCATTTTGGTTTTCCGCTTGGAGAGTTGCGAGATCATTTTCTAGTTGAGCATTGAGATTCTGTGACCGCTCTAGATCGGCATTTGTCTTCGACATCTCTTCTTGTAAATTCTCAATTCGACCTTGGAGATCTTGATGCGACACGCGGAGAATTGTTAGCTCATCACCTAGCTTCTTATTCCGGGCCAGGAGCAGCTGTTCCAAGGTGTCTCCCTTGGCCTTGATCGTAGGCGCATTTGACTCCGCATTGCCTAAAATATCATCGTCGTCTCCCGTCGAAAACTCGATGCTCTTGAGCACTTCAAGCTCTTGCTTGACGTCGTCGTAGTCACCCCACTTCTGCACCTTGGCCTTCAAGCTGTCACGCTCTTCCGTTAGGAGACCGACTTCTCGTTCCAGGCTACGGAGCCTCGAGTCCACGTCTCTCTTGTATGCATCCTTTTCGACTCTTGCAGAATCTAGCTTTCGGATGAGTGACGAGTTTTCCGATCTCATACGCATGTAGGCCGGGTCGTCCTCGAGAGCGGGTGTCTGTGTTTGCACTTGAGACTTCGATTGAGCCAGCTCCAAGCGCAGCTGCTCGTTCCGAGCCTCAACTTCCGCAAGTCGCGCGCTGGTCCGCTCCAGGTCCGAATTTACCATCTCTAGCTCGGCGCTTGTGACATGACCTCCGCTGCCTTCACCATCATCATCCTCGGAGCCCTTCAATCGCTGTGTGACCTCATAACTGGCCTTGATTTCATTGATCAGCCTCTCTTGGCTTTCGACCTTCTCCTCCAGAGACTTCTCTTTCGCTTCCCAGTTGTCGCGCTTTTCCTCGAGAACTGCGGCCCAAGATGACTCAACCTCCTTTACTTTCGATTCGAGAGTGCTCTCCAGTTGCTTGCGATTCGCGCTCTCTGTCTGCAACCGCGCCTCGGTTTCCTCGAGTTGTGATGTCAGGCCAGTGATGCTTTTTTGCAAGTGCTGGTTCTCGTTAGTGAGCTTCGGCAAGGTATCCTCAGACACCAGCATAGAGTCGACGGAGGCTTCGAGCAGTGGATAGGGATCCGGCGCATTCTCTAGAGCTGAATACACCTGCAAGAATGCGCTATTCGTGGCCTTCGAGTGGTTTGTAAGGAGGTCGATGAAGGTCTGGTACGCTGTGTTTATCAGCTGTCAGTCGGATTTCGACGCAGTCAGGGGCGAATTGGAGATCATTGCGCACCCTTGAGAAGACCCTTGATCTCCGTAAGTTTCGTACTGTCGTCGAGCTTCCTGAAGTCCTTTGTCTTCTGAGCGAGCTCCTTGCGCTGCACGGTAGAGTCTCGCTGGTATGCAACGATGTCAGAAGCCGTGTTGTCGAGAGTCTGTATCAGCGTGGAGAGATCAATATCTGTCAGTAGTCAATCAGCATGGACGACAATCCAAGCCAAAGGTCACGAGGCGCCTGTCACGCACTTCTCCATGCCGAGATGGCGTGTTGAAACCGGTTCGTATTCTCGTTCCCTGGCGCCGTCGTCGCCGGCCCGTCATTGGGCGCCAGAATCGCCGCGTCCAGCGTGTCCATGGCTGTTTATATGTGGCACTCGAAGATGGAAGCTTTTGGGTGTAGTCGGGACGTTGTCTTTATCGCCTCATCGAGAGAAGCGAGATGATGGTTTGAATCTACTATACGGTTCACAGGCGCGCGATTTCAACAGCGACGAGATGGATTCAAATCGTAATCCGTAGGTATTCCTATCGGTGAATGATGGATCGATGAATTGCCGGCTTGAGACTGACTGATGGACTGGAACCTTCTGCTGGAATCTGTAAAGCAGTATCCTTCGCACACTACTCTGCAGTTTCTAGACTTGCGTGTCCGATTGCTGTAAACAAGAGCCCATGCAGACGTATGCTTCGCAGCAGTAGCAGAATCTAGTGGCAGGTACCTAGTAGGACTCCGTTCAAGCGTTGGTGATCCGTCTAGTCCGAGGACAACATCACCAGCCAAGCCCGCGACTTCATTACTAAGCAACTGATAAGAGGGTGCGACCCCGATAGCGGATTCTCCACTGCGGATAAATATTCTCGTCTGATGATTGGCTTAATCTACTCAATCGAGTTACGTAAGTGCGCATACACACGTCAGTGGGGGACCTCGGGAGGGCGGCGGGACGAGGACCTGGATAGGCAGCAGACTCCCTACCGAATGCCTCCGGATCACAACCCAGTACCAACACGGTACGAGGTATTCAAGCCGACGACCCTTCGTTTGACCAGCTTTTGTACGGAACACCCACAGCTATCAATCTCTACAAGATAGGTACTGTCGCAAACCTGCTTCGCGAATAGGCCTCATACGCCAGCATCTGATGCACTCTCGCGTCGCCGTTATGACCGGATTCGGGGCTTTATGATGCCCCAGCGATGATGGCTTTACACCAGAGTGTTCCGGGAGCTGGTCCATATGTCCTGCGCACTCTCTTTGCCGACGTTCCCTTGTCGGAAGATGGCTCTAGGGACGATGTCAAGATCAATTGCGTCGAATATTTCGGTGCGCTGCTCATAAGAGCCCCCCGACGCTGCCGTGAGCACTCTGGCTAACGAGATCATCCACCAGACCACAATCTTTATATAGGCACGTCAGACTCGGAGCTTCTTCACTATTTCCAGATACCCTCGGATCCGTCCGATCGCTCCGGAATACCTACCTTCATCCTCGCATCACGTCTCCGACCAGCTTTCGCCGATCCCCCTGGCGCTTCCAACGCCACTCGACCCGGTGTACAGGAGATATTGCTGCTGCCCAGCGTTGGCAAGGCATGCGTGCTTTGCAACTCAACAGTCACTTTCTACTCTCTTCCCGAACTAAGCCCCGTCTTTGGAGCGATCCAGGTCAAGAATTGCAGCTGGATTGGCGGAATTGACCTGAATACTGGCGCACAATATCTCGATGGCGCCACTATACTACTGTCACTGAACAAAAAGATACAGGTCGTCCTGATTGGCGAAGATGCGCGTGTCATTAAGAACATTGACTTCGCAGGCAGTAAACTGTCCGTGCGACGGGATAATATCGCCTGCATAGCGGACTCGAGAAACTATGCCCTGGTGGAAATCGATCGTCAGCTCAAGATCCCCTTGATGTCTATCTCGTCCTTAGATGAGACGCAACCAGGAGTCATTGTTGGTCAGGTCCAGGATATTTCAGCTACCTCTGGAGGCGGCTTGTTGCGAAGTAATTCTTCGTCTCAGCCGCGCGCCCAGACGGAGAATTTGGAGCCACAGATACATCGGAGAGGTACCAGTTTAGGCAACCTGATCTCAGGCGTGAACCGAAGGCAAGATGCCGTTGACGCCGGGGAGCCCGGTAGTCGTTCAGTCACACCACCGGCAACCGTTGCTAGTCCGGGCCCGCAGGATTCAGCATCTTCTGTTCGATCAACGACCTCCGATGGAGGTACTGAAGGTCGACCATCCAAGGTTCCTTTATCTGGGCCCAACTTTTTGAAACCTCATATTGTCTCACCAACTTCGGAGGAGTTTCTGCTTGTCACTGGCACGACTCCCTTGGAACCCGGAATTGGTATGTTTGTTAACACGGAAGGAGAACCGACGCGGCCTACTATCGAATTCGACCGTTATCCTAGGCAGATAGTGGTTGATGGGGCATCTTCAGGTCCGGCTTCTTCCAGAAACCCTCTGTATCAAGAAGAGGAGGGCTTCGTACTTGCATCAATGAGCAGGGAACTCGGCGACGGCATACACTATGGCCTGGAAATCCAACGTTGGGATGCAGACGGTACTGAGAATGACACGGCCAAGCATTGGTTAGAACCTGACCATGATGGCGCAATCAATGTCAAGGTCCCTAAACCACTTGGAATCCGTTCACTTCTGGGACCGGATGATACGCATTTCCAAGAAATTGTTGAGCGGCTCTGCCGGCGTAGATTTACTCTATTATCGTCAAGTAGTGCAGACGCTGCAGAAGCGGCCAAAAGCGCTGATCAGCAAAATGGCTCCAAGGAACAAAATTCCAGGGAAAAGGGGCTGCCTGATAAGAAAATCGATTCTCAGGATACTGGTTCGCTCCCATCTGGATGGCAAGAAACTCGCAACGCAGAAGAAGAGGAGTTCGCCCGCCGTTTAGCTGGGACCACGACTCGCCTGGCTGTCTGGTCTGGTCACCATATCTGGTCAGCTATTCGCAACCCCTTAATACTTCAATTAGACGCACGAATTGCAGCCGCAAGTGCTTTACCGAATGAGACATCCTTGAAACGACAAGAACTCATCCGGATAGTCAACTCGTTCCGAGGACGTGACGCCAAATCTGAACTCGAGTTTCTGACTTTCAGTTACATCCAGCAACAAGTTGGCGTCTTGCTGCTGATAAGCTTCCTGAAGTCTACTGAAGTACCCTTCACAGAACCCGAACTTCGCGCAATGGAAGAAATTCTAGTAGAGAGTCAACTTGATCCGCGTGTCGTCTTGTCTTTGATTCCCGGAGTGCGAAACGAAGTAATCGAGACTCAACGGGGAATATGGATATTTGGAGGCGTCAAAACAACTGCTGAGAAATTTATTTCCGGCGCTGGTTTTGATGGCAAAACTAGCACTGCCTTGAACTCCTTAAGCCAGCCCGTACTTCAATTCCTTCGGCGATTCCTCAGCACCTGGCGACGGAAAAAGGGGTTCGGCAGTGTGTCCGACGAGAGTGAGGTGTTCCGCACTGTAGATGCTGCCCTACTCGCTGTCTTACTAGAGTTGGATCAACACTCGCCTCCTGGACTCGGCAAGGGCCGGTCAATTCGTACCGAGTTATACGAGCTTGTCGACAATGGCATAGACTGCTTTCAACGAGCCGAGACTTTGATTGAGTCGTACCACCGTCTCTTCGTGCTCAGTAGACTCTACCAGAGCCGTAAGATGGTTCGAGAGGTGCTAGTGACGTGGCGGCGCATCATCGAAGGAGAGAGGAACGATGGTGGTGAATTCCAGGATGGCGAGCTGCGTGTTCGCGAATACCTAACGAAAATCAGCAATCGGGCCCTCGTGCAAGAATATGGTATATGGCTAGCAAGCCGCAACCCGAAGCTCGGTGTTCAGGTCTTTGCAGATGACAAAGGCAGGAGTCCTAAGTTTGAGCCTGCTTATGTGGTCGAGCTTCTGAGAACTGGCGCCCCTGATGCTGTCAAGTATTATCTTGAGTTCCTCGTCTTTGGAAAAGGACATACGATATATGTCAACGAGTTGATCACTTACTACCTCGATGTTGTGATCACCCGTCTACGATCATCAGCGGAAGCTCGAGAGCTTGTGCTCGCAACATATAACACATACCGGGCACTCCAGCCACCCAAAATGACATATCGTCAATTCCTAACAGACAATGCTCCCCCGGACGACGAAGCATGGCATAGCCGATTACGTCTCCTCCAACTCCTAAGTGGCAAGTATGAATACGACTCGGCAGCTGTCAGGAACAGAATCAACAGTCTAAGCAGTGTCGCCGAAGACTTACTGGTCCCCGAATCGATCATTCTTGATGGCAGAGAGCGCAATCACGAGAATGCGCTACGCCTCCTCGTACACAGTCTCGGCGACTACGACACGGCTATCGCATACTGCTTCCGCGGCGGCGCAAGCGTCTATAGCATCTACCAAGTCGAGACCCCTATTCAACCCCCATCGGGGCCTGCGGACTTCAAAGCGCCTAAGAGGCGTGAGAGTGCGCCGCCCACGCAGAATGACCAGGCCCGGTTATTCCGGGTGTTACTCGGTGAATTCCTCAAGATCGACGATCTCAGCGATCGCGTGGAGCAGACGGGTCTCCTACTCGAGAAATTCGGCAGCTGGTTCGACGTCAGCGATATACTGGAGGTGATACCGGATAGTTGGAGTGTTGACCTTGTGTCTGGATTCCTGATCAAGGCGCTCAGGCAAATAGTTGTCGAGAAGAACGAGACTGCTGTGGCGAGATCTCTGAGCTCGGCGCAGAACCTCAAGATTCAGCATGAGTTGATCGTGAAGATTGAGGAAAAGGGGCCTAGTGTTGAGACGTAGGTCCTTAGATAAAGTAATGAAGATGCACATAGCTGTAGAATCCTGTATACTACACACCGATGTAGTAACAAACAAATATAAACAAGAATCCGAGATGAAGCATCAAGTGATCACCTCTATGTCCGACTCATCCCCTGACCGTCTTCGTAGCATGCAAACCTACGTCTTCGTAAACCGATCAAAAAAATCCATAATGATCCTCGACGCATCAATGACCGTAGGTCCCTCCGGCACCGAAATCTGCGAGAAATTGATCTCCGTCGACGCCCAGCAATGTCCTGTCCTCGTCAGCATCCCATCACATCCCTCAAGGGAAAGGAATAACTCACCCATATCCTCAACCTTCCAATGCTGCAGTACCCCCTTCACCTTCTCCCCCTCCCCACAAGTCCAACTAAACCGCTTCACCCGCCCCCCAAAAAGATCCTCCGCCTTCTCCTCCAAACACCGATTCCTTTCCCCCCACCACCCCAACCACGTCGGAATAGCCGGTTCCAACCCTCCCTGTCCCTCGCCGCCTTCGTACCGGACACTCCTGTCCTTGCCGCCGTGAATCTCCAGTATCGGCAGCGGAATGCGCGCGGGGGAGCAGTTGATGTACGGACCCGCGTTGTCTGTGTAGTAGGATCCCGATGCGGGCGCGAAGGCGGCGAAGGAGGCGCCTTGGGGATTGCAGGCGAGGGTGTTGACGAAGCCGGCGCCATTGGAGATTCTTGGCCAGTCATTCGTCATATAGAACGGGAAATAGGGAGAAGAAAGGAGGAGGGGGGAGAGAAAGAGTAGAGTAGAGCAACGCACCCCGTCGCATATATCCTAGCCTCATCAACACAAAACTCGCCGCGCAAATCCGCGAGTAAATCAGACACGAATGTCAAGTCCTCAGAGACTGAGACCTTGGAGTAGTTCGCGCCGGCCCAGGTGCTCTATCACACACGTCAGCCTCATCCTTCCCTTCCGTCCCCCTCCCCTTCCCAGTACTTACCCCGACGCCATTCGGATACACCATAATTTTCTACACGCCATTAGCCCTTCCCCTTTCCCTTCAATTCCTCAGGGAAAAGGGTAGTAGGAACGCACATCATGACTATACCGACTCAAACTCAACTTCGTATCAACCTCAAAGAACAAACCCACACTACTCGACCCATGGAATCCCAGAACAACAGGATACGGAGTCGCAGGGTCATAATCAGCCGGTAAATGCACCGAGTATGAGCGTGCGCGTTCACTGCTTTTCAGACCGCGGTATTTCGTAAGGCCGGGGAGGATGTGATGTTTGCCGCAGCCGGATGTACCCTGTACCGGCACCGTCGCTGCGGACGCGGTCGCGGCTAGGGCGCTGGTTAGGAAGTAGAGGAGATGCATGGTGATGTTGTGGTGGTGCTGTTGTGTCGTATCCCGACGCAGAGAGCGGAATATATGTTGTCGGGGACCTCGGTTGGCGCTGTTACGGGTTGCGATGGGATTGCGACCTGCCTATTTCATCTTCTTGGCTTTGGTTTGGCTGATGAGGCGGGAGGGCTACGTGCGTACGTAGGTAGGTATTTAAGGGCGCGGACGGGTATTCAAATGGGAAACTCAAAGTTTAACATTCCCGGTTTTAACCCCTGAGATGACAATCAAGGTCGAGTTCTGCAGCTTAACAAAGGACTTTCATGTGAAGAATGAGTTAAAGGCGCAACAGGTAGTTTTGACGCTTATGGGTACGACAACATTATAAACTTTTATTTTGCAGCTCGGTATATCTTGGAAGTGAAGCCTATCTAAAAGCACTTGGTATTCAGCGACTGTGCATGGTAAAGGGGATGTCGTTGAGACATACATGACACTAGATAATCCGTCCAGTCGTGTCTATTATTGAATCGATGTCGAACAGCATATCAGTGACATGCGCCCCTTTTTCTGTACACCACATGAACTGGAGCATGATCACAATGCCTCTTTTCTTCATTTGTTTCGTTTTCAGTAGTTGGAAGCTCGGTGGAGCAAGGCCATGCTCACATACCGCCGAGTTGAGTATGACTTGGCTGTGGTACCCATCTCACATATCAACCCTTTGATTAGTTGTATCGCATTGGTATTGGTCGTAACTCGTAAATTCGTGACATATTGTCATCAGAATTATTCCTCAGCGGAAGTTATTTAAAGCCGTTGATGGCCGTAGGCGACAACCAGATGTTGTTCACAAGCTGTATGAAGACACATAGTACTTCAAACGGTGAGTTTAGCCTTACACCACCAATGAGAAATCTCGCAATTCAGGGGGAAACGACTTACGGTAACTACCGAATCATCCGCTGATGGATCATCGTGATGCGGAACATACACGTATAGGATCAACGCATGGTCGTCGGCAAAGCATGCAATAACGCGACCGTCCAGGCGTCCCACGCTGAGAACCTTACTCCAATCTTTGCCGTCGACGCGCACCGTAGCCCACTTGTTCGGACCTGCGTTCTTGAATCGCGTACTAGGATGGTCTTCGATGGCGCATGTCAACTGGCTGGGGTCAAGCTCCGGATTCTCAAGACCGTCCCAACATGATTCCACATTAAGGGTGTCAGTGTCGAGACGTATCCTCAAATCACCATGCATGTTAGCGCTGATCTCAAGCTTCGGGTTCACACTCGACGCCGAAGCAGACGAGGTAGAAGCTCTCGAGGCAACAGCAAGCTTGGTAAACCGGTCCGAGATGGCCTTGAGCTGGAGTAGCGGCGGGAGTTGAATGTGGACGTCCGGTTCCCGCACCTTGGGCTGCATGATGCTTTCAACCGTCTCGGGATGCAACACGCGTACCGGAATATCCTGCGTGATGATCTTCTCATGTTCGCGCTGCAACCTCGTCTCTAAAGCTTCAGCCGTGAACATGGCGTCATCGTCATCGTATGGGTTATTCCCCAGGCCACGACCCGCGGAATTACTGTTGAAGCGACCACCGGCTTGCGGCGCAACTACCGGCATGGTAGTTGTTGTGATGGTCATAGAGAGAATAGGCACACCCTGTTTCTTGGTCAACCGAAGCGACGCGGAGACCGCATTGGTGGCCGACTTGAGCGCCCTCTGAAGTGGAATCAGGGGGAGTTCGAGGTTGATTGTGTTGTTTGGCTCGGCAGACTGAATGGTCCAATTGTCAAAGAGGAAGTCAATTGACAAGGAGCTGCTCACGATCTTAGCTTAATATGCACATTACAAACTCAGAGATGAAATCTACTGACGCCCAGACTTGAGATCCCGTGTCTGGGATCACCGTGAAGCGGACCGTCTCATCGTCAAGACGCACCCAGGCGATCTTCTCGAGGGAAGAGAGGGCCGCGACGAGCTCTGTTCAGTGACATCCAGGTTAGCTTCAGAAACTGATACTCCATCTGTATGAAGCACCGTTCACGACATACTTGAAAAGGTTCGAATGTTCCGAAGACTCGTCTTGAACCTCATTTTTACGCTGGGAAAGACGAGACGACAGATCGCGCGTTCCTTCAGAGTCTCATTCAATCAAACTTCAGTTTTGTTGAAGAAGTTTCCCCACCGGTACCTACAGGCTACAGCATCATCCGGTAGCTCCTTCGTAGCCGGAGGTATCTAGTCACAGCACGTGCGGCTTACACTATGTACAGTCGGGTGACAAAATAAACGAACACCCCGTTCTGCCCCGATTTACCTACAACTTCAAAATGGAATATACGTACGAACAACGTAGATAAATAAAAAGTAAAAAATGGTTATTATGTCTTTATTGACAGCTCTATATCATAATTCCTTTTCAGATCTCAATTGTATTGAATGAGCATGTACAGATGAGATGTAAGTGATGGTTGGGTTTTGAACACTTGTATTTTATATACAAATATCCTAATTGATTTATAAGAAAGTACCCGATTAATGTATATGCTTATAAAGCAAATTGGCCGATAATAAAGATAATGCAAATTATAAAAGTTAAATCGTAGGGGTTATAAAGTTATTTACGCATTTATGAAGAGTATTGTAGTAGAGAAGTTTTGTTCATTTATTTATAGTGATGTAACCCTATAAGCCCACTAAGTTACAGGGGCTGTAATCACTAAAGTGCCCTGTACAATTAGTGCAGTGCACTATAATGTATAAACATCAACTGTTCACTTATTGTAATCACAAGATATCTCAACAACTAACATTGTTGTGAAAAAACAAAAAGAACATTTGTGTGTGCACTTTCAATAAAAAACGCTATTATACAATTCGTTTTTTCTGTTAGCAATTCGTGGTGTAGTTGTACGGCTTGCAATTGTATGTGTTTTGGTGGAAAACGGCCGGGTGTTCGTTTTTTTTGGCGACCCACTGTACGTTAGGAAGAAGTTCATTCGTTTCTGCGATACTGTATGCGACGGCGTGCAAGACGAGATGACCAGGTAGTGGATGGTAGAGGAGACTTCTTTCGTGTGTACCTGCCGTAACTGGTAGGTGCGCTAGCGTAGGTACGGTTAGTGGACGGTTGTAGTGGGTAGGTGCGCTAGCGACTCCCGCTGGTTAGCGGTAGCTGTAGTGCACGGAACAGTTGGGTTAGGTGGTAGCGTTAGGTAATCTAATCAGAGGTATTACCCCGCCATCCGTCATAATGCCTACATCATAGGGCTTCGGATTAGACGGCCTCGACGGCTTCTACGGAATACGGGGTCACGGATAACATACTTCGTACTTGCCGCCTCTAATACCTATTTTCTCTTTGCCTTACTATCTCATAGCACAGCCGAATGGAAGCCAAGTCACAGCTCAATAGGTACACAATTAGAATCCTCTCAGAGGACATTCATAATTCGTTCTCGAGCACGGAATAATGCCGTCGCATAGAATCCCAACATGCGTAGGTATTCTAGAGCTCAGACAAGTTTTGTGAGATCAAAGCGCATCCACCCCTTACATACACAAGCAAACACTGTGCATCCCGGTTCCCGCACTATACTGCCGTCCAGCAGCGACTTTAAGACTCCTAAACTCCATGACTTCATCGTAACTCCATAACTCCGCACCCAGGGAATCGTATCGTATCGTGTCGTATTGCTTCTTGCTTGGCTCTGCTTTCCGGTAAGAGCCTGTAGCCTAGACTCTGCTACTTCGACCGGCACAGCCAGGGGCGCAATGTAGCCAGGGGCGCAATGTTTGTGACAATAGTATGGATTGTCGCGTAGAATGCACCTTTTTCTTTACAAACATGCAACTCCACTGGAAGCCGGAACAGGGGTACCACTGGCGGCCACGCCGCTTCGGCACAGATTCACGTATTCGCGACGGATGTCAGGGGCCATCGCCGCAGATTGATCCATCAGCGTCTCAACAGGAGTTCTATAGGTCTCCGCATGTGAAGCTTCCAGAGTAGAGCCACCTAGTCGTCTCAAGTTGCTCTGCAACAAAATAGACTTTATGGCAGTTCGCCGATCGCTAGTCCGTGAACGTCCAAGGTATAATGGCTCGCCAATTTCCTCGTCGGCCATCTGTCTGAGTATGTTCTGTCGTGCCTCTGTGGCTACACAAATGCTGCATCTTCCAACCGTCTGCACATGAGGGGCATACGGTCGCGCTGGCATAGGTCGCAGAGGATGGCCCCAGCGTCTAGAGAGGCGACGGCGCGGTCGGCGATGTAGGTAATCAAAACCTGGGGATGCCGGCGGCTCAGGTGGCATAGTTGCTGTCAAAAAGGCAAATGGGGAGAGTCTGGAAGCAGGCAGAGTGATTGGGTGACCGCACGGATGCTTCGCCGTGGTTCGACAGATGGGACAACTCGGCGCCAGATGAGGTTCGCGCTCGGCAGACTCCTCGAGCCATGTCTGAATGCATTGCGTGCCGAACTTGTGTTTGCAGTGCAAATGCACCCAAGTCTCAAGAACACCCTCGGGGTTCTCCACGCCCACTGGATCGTGGCATATGGGGCATTCCTCTAAAGGGGGTTCTTCAGGAGCTGTAGCGGCTTTCTCGTCGCGGTGCTGGTAGGGTCCGATGTCTGCGGCAGGTTCCGAGACGGCCGGTTCGGGGGCGGATCTCCTCCTATGCAGCAGCTTCTTGAGAAAACCTAGCTTCAAGTTGACTTTTGGAAACCTCACCTTCGGCATGGCGATGACGAGAGTTGCGAGCTGCGATCAAATGGGTGTAGAGACGGATGACGGGAGATAGATGACGGAGACCGAGAACGGAATACGGAATACGGTAGGATGGTAAGTTCTGTTGGGCCAAGGAGACAGGATGGGATAGACTAGTGAATGGGTGCGCGCTATTGTGAGACAGTCACACAGGGCGCAGCCTATTTGGGACCCCGTGCTTGCAAGCAATGAACCCTGTTTCGCAATGGAGGAGGGAGAAAGCGCAGGATAACGAACACGGGCGGCTTTTGGCTGACGGCTGATCTCAGCTTCGCGTTCACAACAAGACCACAGCCAGCTGCGCTCGCCCCGCAGTCACCCCAGGGCCGGAAGGAGAGTATGTAAGATGATGTCTGTGGGAAGACAAGAAACGGGACGCGATGAGAAAAAGAAAAAGGGATCAGAAGAGAAAGGAGTACTCGGATGGAAAACAACAGTCCAGGTGACGGTTGCGAAGTGCGGATCAAGGATACTGAGATGAGGTGGTGAGTGTGATGAAGAAGAAGATGGATGATGGCTATGACGAGGAATTGGGTATCCAAGTAGGAGGGAGTAAGGAAAGAGAAGGGTAGGTAGGTATTCCGTAAGGTAGGCCGGCAGTAGTAGGCGCGCACTAGTGTAGGTATTTAGGTATGAGATGCCGAGCTTGTTGGGTCGAGGAGGAATCATGAAGACGTACTCTATACCTGCTCCGTTGTTGTAGTTGGGGCGCTGAGCTTTCGCTCTGCTAATGGAGCCCCCTTCTTAATTAGGTTGTGGATGTCTCTTGCTGCATCCAGTCCTGCCCTCTCGGTTGGCGTGTGACAAATGGGCCTCTCCTTCTCGCACAGATCGCTGCTTGTCCGGTTAGGCAAGTATATACGTAATGCCTAACACTTATTCCGCCTGGTGAGACAGAAGGCACCGAGCGTGGATAACTCTAAATGCGAAGCATGCACGGATTAAAGAAGACGAGATGAAGAAACGGAGTGTTCGTTTCGAGCCGGGCCTGCCTCCGAAGTAGCAGGTACGAAGTATGGTCCCCGATATAATCCGTACGACTGTATATTCCGTATTTCATACCTGAATTCGACACTCGTTACAGTTGAATGCATTCGTCTGGTGCTTGTACGGTATTAATGATATGTCCTAACCCACGCTGCAATACATTTATGGAATCTCATACGTGCTCAGTGTCAACCCTGAACTCTCCCTCTCCACACTTCATTCTTTGCTGTCCTTGCTTTTCTTTTTCAACTACCAGGTATTCCTCGAGACACGTGAGATGCAATTGTTTACACCTATCCCCTCCCTCGCCTGTTCCGAAGGGAGAGGGGGGAAGGACGCCAAGAATTATTAGCATCATGTATCATGCATATCGTAACGGTAGGAATCAGGATGTGGTGGTTAGATATGTACGAAGGAACAGCGCTAACTACCTCCTACCGACGTCTCCTGTTACAAGCACGGATTCCACCCAGGATGTCGTGTTGACAGGTGTTCCGGATTCGTCGACTTTGGTTTAGGCCTGCGAGATAAGGCTGGAACGTGGTGGAATTCAGGACTGTGCGCTTGCAGCTCACGAAGACAGATATGTACCGGTACCCTTCGAAATACATGCAAGCGATGTATTGTCAAGTCCACCGGCCACCAATTGGTCTGGGTTATTCCGCATGCGCCATCTATTCTCAACTCTCCAAGTCTGATGCCTGCTATGAACTCGCATACAAACCTGATACAAATCGTCACTCCTAATGAATTTCATCTGTCGTCTTGCAGACCTCAACGTCCCAGCACATGTGTGGATGCCCATCGTCTATCCACCTCTGTTAGGGGTTGGTATCACTTATAGTGAACCCCCATGTCTGCCTATTCTCATAAGTGACGTGACTACATTTGTAAAATAAACTAGGATTCGAGATAGAAACCGACGTAAGTGATGTTGGATCCACACGACTTTATAGTCCTCCCTGTAAATACCTACTCCTAGGTATGAAACGAACGGGGCTCCATTTGTCCATGAGAAGATAGCACTCCCTGTCATGACTTTGTGTCGGTCAAGGATCGGGATGAAGTGCCTTTGCCATGTCTCTGTCTCCGAAATTCAACACTGAAATGGACACAAACACAATACCGAGAAGAATAGCATATGGGCTATACAACTGCAAAGACCAGGGGGGACCCCAATGGGCGGCAAAAGGAATTGGTATTATTGATTGACTGATTGCATATTACTCGTAGGTGGGTGAATGGTGAGAGGTGAAACGCTCCGGCTAAACGAGGTCGAATCTGCGCTTAAACAGTACACGTGGGAATTATGTTGGACAGTTGTTCGACGTCCGAGGATCGTTCAAGACTAACGAATCAAGCGTCGAAAAGGAGGGCTCATCGCGAGCGTGACACCTGGTCGTGGGTCGCCAAAGAAGACAAGTCTCCTGAAAGACAGCAATGCAAGGATATGCCGTCGCAAAAAATGACCGCAGAACATACGGGGTACCGTGCAATGCATGCCGGCTACTGGACATGTCCGACCCGCCAGCTATCGTCTATTCCAACTGTCCCTGGTGGTCTCGTCATCGTCGCTATCATCTCGGAATCCCTCCTCTAGACTTCGTGTATTCGGTCAGCCAAAAACAGCTACGGCCATGTATTACCCCTATCACTGACCATGCCAGCGCACAGGAGCAGATGCGCTTACTCTCTACTTAGTCTCCTATTGCTATCGGCATGTTGGTGACGCGAATCGAGTGAAAGGGCGTGGCGCCGGTCTTCGTGCACGTCGTTCAGTTCCTCGCCCTCCTCCGAGCTGAAGCCCACGTCAGATTCGTCATCGTTAGCAACGACAACGCGGTCTCTGGTGCGCAACCTCCACCGCAAGGGAGACGAAATCCACCGCGCTATAGCATCTTGTATCCGTATACGTAACGAGGTCGTTCGTATCGAGATCGTGTCCAGCGGGAGGTATTGGCTATAACGATTTCGGTAATACTGCCAGAGGGGGATGATGAGATAAGTAAGGAGGAGGAAGAGAACCAGCGATATGAGAGCCGGTATGAACAATGTCTAGAGTCACATCATTTAGCGAGTTGTCCTGGCGACCTCGACGCATCGAGAGATCTCAAGGCGTGGCTACCTTGATAATGGAGAGAGTGCCGCCCATGGTGGCCTGTGACGATACTACAATCAACTACAGCAAAGGCGAGGTAACGAGCGCAGTAATAGGGGGATGCTGACGTGGTCGGATATCTACCCTTTGAAGCGAGGATTCGGATTCAGTCGCATAGTCAGAATGGAGTCCCGACGAGTGCCAGACGAGCCCCAGACTGGGAAGATGGTGAGCAGGCGGGCGTGCTTGGATGCGAACACCTTGGTAAGTTACCTAATGTCGGTGTTAATAGGCACGGTATTCGTATACCAGGTGTAGCCTGTAAGTGGAGGTACGCCGAAGGTACTTCTCACCCGCACGTAAACTCCGTTAGGGCCAGGTAACTCTCGCCGAAGAAGCGGCCGGGGGTTTAGAGGGGAATTGCATAAGGCTTAAAAGGTAACGTGCAATATGCACTAGGTACGGATTCAAACGTCCATTCCAGAGCACTTGGAGTCGTACACTACCAGCCCTTCGTCAAAGGAATCTAAAAATATCGATCTTACTGGTGATGATGATAGGAACGGATTACGGAGCATGGGACTCTACGAGTAGGGGAATTCTACCGACTTCTTCGCCAAGGCTTTCCGCCACGAGTGCTTCGTCCAGAGAGTTACTCGTACGTTGTATCTACGAATCACGACAAGAAGCTCCAGTAGATAAGGGCGACTGACGATGCATTGGGCCTTCTGCCACTATTCCGTACCTGGCGTTATTGCGATGTCATGTCCCATTTGTCGTTGCAGTTTCGTTCACCATCCACTTCTCCTTCCTAATAAGTGTACCTACCTACAACCAACACCACATCAGCAACCATAGATACCTATACTAATCTCTATTGCAGGAATACTACTACATACTTGATCTACTAGAATCTTCTCCATGATGGATGATAGGAAGGGCATCCGTCAGACAATCACACCTAAGAAAATTGCCCCTGGCTTAATTTTTCTTTTAAAATTGTGGTTGTATACCCGAATATAAGTTTACGAAGTTTCATCCGTACCAGCACTATGTCACGACTCCGTGCTACCGGTAACCGTTAGGTAGGTACGGAGTGTATATCTGTACCCACTCGCTGCACAGAAAAATTATGCAGAGCTTAGGTAAGTGCCAGACGGATGGCTGTCGTCATGATTGGATGGGATGTTGACACGGAATTCCTATTCGAAAAATGCGAAGAAAGGGTAGGCGAGTGCGATGAAGCAAATCCGTCTTTCGATGCTGCGTGCCTACCGACTTTATTACTTATCTCTGATACGTGCCTTCCCGGCGTACGGATTAGTGTATCCAGGTATTCACTAGGTACATAGTACGTTTCATTTGTATATGACCTGCATACAACTACGCCGTTTACGTGGGTGGATACATGGGCCTACTGCATATGTACATATCGTGACTAGTACCGGTACCCGTCCTGCTACCTACCACGCTTAGCGGGACCACCACCGACTTCCATGAACTGCTGCATCCCCCCTTCTTGATCGTTACATGGCATCTTGAACCTCCTTTGAGCTGCTCCCGAGGTCTTGTGCACTTGCTGACCCTCTGTCTGGACGCTCTGCGAGTCAACCACCGGACGGAGTCTCTCCTTTCCTTTTCCCTGCTTTTCGCATTCCGCTTATGCTCTGGATGCCGCCGGCCAACGCTGTCCGCACGACTTCGCCGTTGCAAGTCCCTCACTTGATGTAGACGTTTGCCCGATCTTCGGTGCATATACCTACCTACTCATTCCTCAGCTTGCGTTCTACATGTACAAGTACGTCTTCCCGCTTTGTCCTCTGCTACCGGCTTGAAACAAAGAAACGCAAGCATCTCCAACGTCGCCGTCGCTCGCCGTGGTCTGTTCTCGGCAACAGCATGAACAACTGACCATGCGACCGACCCTCGTTCAAGCTGCCGCGCTTCACACCGCACCGCATCATCAGATAGAGAGTCGTCGCCATCGCTGCGTCCTCCAACTCAGTGCTAACTCGTATGGGCTTGGTCAGATCCTTGGTTCAGCTCGTCTCCTCGAACACACTTGTATACCAGTTCCCGAACCGTTTCTCATTGTGCACGGGAACATGATGTTATCCGGTTTGCGATTGCAACCTCCAGTACGTTGACAACGACCCGCCTGCGCCGTTAAAGCATCTCGTACCAATTTTAGTGCCTCCCCAAATTCAGATTCGCATTGAATAGCTTTCGCCCGGATTACGTCGCCATTTGAGGGGCATTGGGATAGCGGCGTTCCAGCGTCCTAACGCCCAGCGCAGATATGTCTTCTGCTGAAAAAACCAGGCAATCTTCAGGCGGCAAAGGTTTCTTCTCCCGAAAACATCGGAGCGATAAGCGGCATACAGGTAGCGAGGAGGGTCGGTTTTTAGCTCCAGACTACGAATCCTCTTCTCGTTCTTCGCCGCGTTCTTCTAGACATGCACGAGAGTCGTCCGTCACATCGATCGATCGACCTAGTTCCCCCGAGGCTAGCGTGAATAACTCCACCGCAACTATAGCCACTTTCCCTTACGGCAACGTAAACAACGAGCGAAGTCCCATATCCGTGGAGTATCTCCCCCGGACTGATCAGGTACCCATTCGACGTGATCCATTTCCCCGTCAACTCACTAAAGGCAATATCGACTATTACCAGACTTCTTCCCTTGATACGAACGGCTTTTCTTCCACGGCCAACCCACAGCCCCCGGGCGCACGTCCCCCCGGGGCTCCGAACACTATCACCATGACTTCCGGTCGTAACACCCAACAACAATATGGACCACCCACCACTGGTCAGGGCCCTAGAGGCAGCTCGGGAAGTGGAGCCGGCTACAACGAGCGATGGGACTCTTTACCCGGATACGGCCAGCCAGGCTTCGGCAGAACTTCACGACAAAGTGACCAGTCCAGCGTTTTCTCAGGTAACGGCCAGCCCTCAGACTTCTACACCAACCCACGCTCATCCAGAATAGCACTTCCCAGTGCACCTTCCCAGGGATCAATTTCTTCCAGTAGAGACTCGCACCGAGCCGGTAAATATCCTAGTTCCCCGGGACATCTAGAGCCTGGTGGCTCCGATGGTTTCTCTCTCACACGGCCTGAGGATGATCGAGTCACCGAGCAAATGTTCTTCGAGCTCATGCAAAAGCGTGGATGGCACAACTTACCCGAGCAGGCGCGACGGCAGATGAAGGCGTATCCATCCGCCAAAAAATGGACACTTATTTATCAAGATCGTTTGACTGAGTGGCAGGGCGATCAAAAACGGAGACTGACGGCACGGACAGCCCAGTACTCCAATGTCGATATTACTGCGAATTCCGATGAGGAGGGCTCTCCTGAGTGGTATGTCAGGAAAGTAATGGAAAACAGCTTGGACTCGAAGGGCCTAGGCAGTCTCGAGGTTAATCTTAGGACACAACAGATCGGTTGGGTGAAGCGTTTCATCGAATGTCAGGGGCAGGTGGCTCTCACCAACGTTCTCCTCAAAATTAACCGGAAGACTGCCGTAGGACCGGCCACTCCCGCCGACTCAAAGTCAACCGACAAGAATCTTGATAGGGAATATGACATTATCAAGTGTTTGAAGGCCTTGCTGAACAACAAATACGGTGCCGACGATGCGCTGGCCCATCAACAAGTCGTCGTGGCTCTCGCTACGTCGCTCATCTCTCCGAGGCTCACGACTCGGAAGCTTGTTAGTGATGTCCTGACTTTCCTTTGCCATTGGGAGGACGGAAATGGCCATTTCAAAGTCATCCAAGCGATGGATCATGTCAAGGCACAGCAAAACGAAAATGGCAGATTCGACGCATGGATGCGACTGGTAGAAGTTACCGTGGACGGCAGAGGAAAGATGGGCAGTCTTGTCGGGGCCAGTGATGAGGTTCGAACTGGCGGTATTGGAATGGAAAACCTCCTCATGGAATATGCCGTGGCGACTCTCATTTTGGTGAACATGATAATCGACGCACCGGAAAGCGATCTCCAGCTGCGGATGCATATCCGAGCACAGTTTGGTGCTTGCGGTATCAAACGGATCCTCACGAAGATGGAAGCGTTCCAATACGAACTAATAGACAAGCAAATCGAGCGGTTCCGCACCAATGAGGCCATCGATTACGAGGACATGCTTGAGCGTGAGAATAGCAGTATTAAAGATAATATCGAAGGGGAAGTGAAGGACTTGAACGATCCCGCTCAGATTGTGGATGCTATTCAGCAACGCTTACACGGCACCAAGACCCAGGACTACTTCGTGTCCGCCCTTCAGCATCTCCTTCTTATCCGTGACAATGATGGCGAGGAACGGCTACGTATGTTCCAGCTAGTCGACGCGATGCTCAGCTACGTTGCCATGGATAGGAGATTGCCCAATCTAGATCTTAAACAGAGCCTTAACTTTACAGTACAGAACCTCTTGGACAAGCTTCATACGGATTCTGAGGCTCGACAAGCTCAGGATGAGGCTCTCGAGGCCCGTCAGATTGCCGAAGCGGCTATGGCAGAAAGAGACGAAATGAAAGCCAGAGTCGAGCTTGGTGCTGACGGATTGGTAGCCAAGCTTCAGAGACAATTGGACGAGCAGTCTCGCTTTATTGAAGCCCAGAAACGACAGGCTGATGGACTGAAAGCTGAAATTGAAAATATACAGACAGTCCGCGCCAAGGAGGCCCAACGCAATGAGTTGGAGACACGAGAGCTTTATCTCATGCTGAGGGACGCGCAGGATGTTGCCGCGTCACAGGCTGCAAAAGGGGCCGCTAACACGAAGGTGGGCGATGAGGATCCCTCGCGTATGCAAGGTATCCTTGATCGTGAACGACTTATGGATCGACTTGCCATGCAACTCGAGCGACAAAAGACCCAGTATAAGCTTGAAGGGCGTGTTTGGGGCGATGCTATTAGCCCCTCCGATCGGCTGCGTGCCCTTCGCGAGGAAATGGAGGGTTATGATCATTCTTACCCTGATGCCCCTGACGGGGCTGGTCTTCCACCTCCTGGCTTGTCTGCTGGAATGCTTGGCTCTGTCAGGCGGAATACCAAGATTCCTCGGAAGCCTGTTGGTACTCAGCACACTTCGGTTGATGATGATGAAGACGGTGACGATGACACTATCTACGAAAAACCCAGAGTTGTTGAGATTAGGAGGCCGGTCATGGACCCTAAACAAGCGAGTGACCTCCTTAATGAAATTCGGTCGAAGGGCAAGAAGGACGATGCAAGTGAGTCCGACGAAGGTGACGGTACCACCACTGGTCCCTCTCATCCAAGTCTCGAACCCCAATCGCCCGTCACCCCAAGCGAAAAGGATATGCCCAAAATCCTCATCGACGATACTGCTGCTTCTGGACCTCCACCGCCACCTCCTCCTCCGCCGCCTCCTTTGCCAGGTCAATTACCCGGTGCGCCTCCTCCACCACCGCCGCCACCTCCTCCTCCCCTACCAGGACAACTTCCCGGTGCGCCTCCGCCCCCGCCCCCGCCTCCGCCCCCACCATTGCCGGGGCAACTTCCTGGTGCACCGCCTCCACCGCCTCCACCTCCTCCGCCTCCATTGCCCGGTGCATTAGGGGGCCCTCCACCACCGCCTCCGCCTCCGCCGCCACCACCAATGCCCGGCAGGTTGGGTGGTCCTCCACCTCCACCTCCCCCGCCGCCAATGCCGGGCCGAGCGGGTGGTCCTCCGCCGCCGCCTCCCATGCCAGGTGCTATTTCTGGTCATTTCTTGTCTGCTCAAAACAGTTTTGCGCCGGCACTTCACGGTATAGGTCTACCCGTAGTTAGGCCAAAGAAGAAGCTCAAGGCGTTCCATTGGGAGAAGGTCGATGCTCCAGAGACAAGTCATTGGGCAGCCCATGCGCCTAGTCCGGAAGCTAGGGAAGAGAAGTACATGGAACTCAGTAAAAAGGGTATTTTGGACGAGGTCGAGAAGCTGTTCATGGCTAAGGAGATCAAGAAACTTGGTGGTGGAAACTCTAAGAAGGATGACAAGAAGCAGATCATTTCTTCTGATCTTCGCAAAGCTTACGGTAAGTCGATGTGCGCAAGATATTCCAAGAGTTTTTAGTGCTGATACGAAAACAGAAATCGCATTCGCCAAGTTCTCTCAACTTTCTGTCGAGAAGATTGTACAGATGATCATACACTGCGACAAGGATATCCTCGACAACACTGTCGTAATGGATTTCCTGCAGAAAGATGATCTTTGCAACATTCCTGATAACACCTCGAAACTCATGGCTCCTTATAGCAAAGATTGGACGGGCCCGCAGGCGAACAAGGAAACTCGCGAACAAGATCCTAACGAACTCACGAGACAGGACCAGATATATCTTTTTACCGCTTTTGAGTTGCATCACTATTGGAAGAGTAGAATGCGGTCATTGGCTCTCACCAAAACCTTTGAAGCTGATTATGATGAGATTTCGGAGAAGATGCATCAGGTTGTTGCGGTGTCTGAGGCCCTGCGTGATTCGGTATCCTTGATGAACGTTCTGGGCCTCATTCTCGATATCGGAAACTACATGAACGACGCCAACAAGCAGGCTCGTGGATTCAAGCTGAGCTCTCTTGCCCGCTTAGGCATGGTCAAGGATGATAAGAATCAGTCCTCGCTCGCCGACTTGGTCGAACGCATTGTCCGAAATCAGTACCCTGAATGGGAAGGATTTGTGGTTGATATTCAGGACGTCATCACTGCACAAAAGATCAACATTGAACAGTTGCAAGCCGATGCAAAGAAGTACATTGACAACGTTCGAAACATTCAGATGTCCTTGGACAACGGCAACCTTAGTGATCCTAAGAAGTTCCACCCGCAAGATCGCGTTGCTCAGGTTGTTCAGCGCTGCATGAAGGAGGCCCGCCGCAAGGCTGAACAAATGCAGCTATATCTCGAGGAAATGGCTCGAACCTACAAGGACATCATGATTTTCTACGGCGAAGATCCGACTGATGACAATGCTCGCCGTGAATTCTTCGCAAAGCTAGCACTGTTCTTACAGGAGTGGAAGAAGAGTCGTGAAAAGAACATCCAATACGAAGAGACGCGGCGCAAGAATGAAGCTAGCATGAAGCGTAAGCACCCACAGATCAAGGCCGCAAACACCGCAGAGGCGGTAGCAGCGTCACCAGCATCGGCTGGCGCTATGGATTCCCTGCTTGAGAAGCTGCGGGCGGCAGCACCACAGGCCAGGGATCAGCGGGAGAGAAGGAAACGCCTCCGCCTTAAAGACAGGCATCAAACACGCATTGCATCAGGTCAGGCGGTGCAGGACTCGGGAGATGCTCCAGACGCAGAAGCCGGAACTCGCTCGGACGATGCTGCAGGTGCTGCGGAGTCTGAAGCGACTCAAAACGCTCCTACTGCCTCTTCACCTGGCAATGTGCCATCTGACGGCGAAGATGGTGTGGCCCAAAGAGCTGCTATGCTGCTCCAAGACATGAGGGCGGGTGATGGCAACGATGACGGAGACGGGGAGCCCAAGGAAAGCCTCAGACGGTCAGCAGCCGAAGAAAGGAGAGCCAGACGGCGGCGACTAAAGGGACCATCTACCTCAACCTCTAGCACAGGCGAGGGGGAGGAGAGTGCCAGAAAGCCAAGTGTCGCAGAAATCCCAGCCACCGTGCCAGAGGAGTAGGATCAAGCCGCGTATCCTGAGTTATAACGTTTTTTCCACCATACCACCTCCATCCTCAATATCTATAAGTATATATGATATAATGTCTAGAACCAGGCAGGCGAATAGCTAGCATAACATAACGCACTTTGGAAGAGAGTAAAAGGGCCGACTCTTGACTTGGAGCGGTTGAATGTAGGGGGTTAGTGTCGAAAGAGAACTGCAGGTACCTTGTCGCAATAACAGATGTCTTGCTCTGGCCGGAAAGTTGATCAAAAACATTTGCAAAGCTGTCAACAAGTTTCTTGCTTCGTTCTGGTGAATTGTGTGTTCGTCAGATGTATATATGTTATGAGCCGAAGAGATGATCATGAGTGTATGATGAGAACGGATGTCATGAGCTACGCCGATTCAGATGAGATTTAGACCCGGGCTGTCTATACAATTCAATGCTATCGTCCACACGATCGTCGCTCGTTCAAGTGATTTACTTGCATGATCGCCTCTATTTTCACCAATCTATCTTACAGTAATATTCGTACAAGGTATATAAACGGCACACGTAGTGACCAAGAAGACGATACATTTATTTACAACTTCAACACAAGCCACTCGCCAACCTTCTCCCTCTTATCCCCCAACATCTTCCCGATCAGGCCGCCGATAGCGCCCTGCATCTCACCCCCATCATGCCAGCGCTTCGCGCCCGCGTACGTTTCGATGAATCCGTCGGGACCCGAAATGCAGAGAAGATTCACGCCTGGGGCTCCGGGGCAGGTACACACAGACACAGCACCCGATTCATCGGAGGGCGAAGAACGCGCTGCATCGTTGTTATCGGGAAGGAGCTCGACGGCTTTTGCGGAGTGCCAGGTGCAGTTCTTATCAATGCTAGAACCACCCCTGGCGCCGGACGAAAGCAATGCGCTTTTCAAGTCTGATGATTTGATAAACGAGCCCTCGCCATCAACGAAGTACTTCACTTCAAAATGTTCAGGATGTCGCCGCTTGAGATCCTCGAATTGATTTGCAAGTGAAGAGCCGGGCTGCTGTTCAGCTGTATCCTGTACGGTATCCTGCGCCCAGAACCAGGACCCGAACCAACTTGATTTCCGGTTCTCAGGAACCTCCCCCCGACCGAGCGCGTCCGCGCGGAATCTATTCGCCCAGAGGATCGAGACGCGCGGTTTGGCTCCCACATTACCGCTCTCAAGGACCTTGTGCGCGATCTGCAGAGCGGGGGCAATACCCGTTCCACCAGCCAGGAACACCACACCCTTCTCCTCCTCGGCGTTACCCAATCGCTTCACAACATCGAATCCGAGATGCGGACCGCGCAGGTAAATGGTATCCCCGACGCGCTGGCGCGAGAGATAGTTCGACATCTCACCGCCCTCCATGCGGCGGATCAGGAATCTTAGATCCCCATCGTTATCAGTCCGCGGTGGCAAAGGCGTGTAATGCCGCGCGATCTGCAGTTGGGGCTGTTTGATCTCTACGGACCAGAGGCCGTGTTTCCAGGCCTCGGTGATGCGGGGTGAGAAAAAAGTTGAGTCCTCGGATGCGTTGGGGCGCAGAGTGAGAATGAATGCTGTGGGCGAGACTTGTTCCCGCGATGTGATGGTGAAGGGGCTGAATGAGGACGTGTTGATCACGTCGTCATCGGGGCGTTTTGAGGATGGGCCATAAGTGTAGGCTAGGGTTGCTGAAAGGGTGAATGTGAGTGCTAGCCACTTCCATCGTGGGCCTTTTGCGTTTGGTTTCTGAGCTTGCGCAGGCGTTGATTCAGACGGTGCGGTGGCCTGAAGGCGTTGTGAAGTGCTGAGTCCGCGGCTTAGTGTCGCTCTGGGATATGCAGGGCATTGCCTGGGTAAGACCCTAGTTTTATGAGAGATGAGGTATCGAGCACCCTGCACGGGCCCCTTTAGATGGGATCGACTGAGCCATCTCATTTCATTGCTTTGCGCGGTGAGAATCGAGGTCTCACGAGTTCGTTGTCCTGGTTCAAGAGTCGGGATTGCGCTAGAAGATGCCTTTATACGTCTAGGCAGTATTAGTTAGTGACAGCTGCTGGCAGCTGGTGAGACAATGTGATGACACTGCCATTGAAGCGGGATATCTTCTATGCGACGTTCAAGTCGAGACGTGTGAAAAAGAATAATTATTCACTCAAATTAGTATTGAGATTCAGGGCACAGAAGAGAATAAGTCAACATATAAGAGTCGTGATGCCATGACTGTTTTGTATTAATGTCAGTTCTATGAACATATATCGACCTCAGTACTTCACTCCCCTAGACAACAGGCGTCAGAGAAAAGGAGTGAAGTGGCTGATGTCTAGATCATACATCGTAGTAATATACAATGCGAGAGTTGTCGTGTTATAAGAAAGGGACTTATAACCGAAGAATCTCTCCGTTCTGTTTAATAGCTCCCCGGAAGTGATCGGAGATAATGTTTCCCTTGATTATCGTCTCCTGGACCACGCCCTCGACATGCTTAGGCTCGATTCTGCCATACCAAACACCATGGCCGGCGAGCGCATGGGGATTGCCAGCCTTATCCTTGAAATTCGGTGGTATGTAAATTATGACATTACCAGCAAACTTGTGACCGCCAATGTGGCTGATGAGGCCAACCCTTGCGCCAGGCAATCCTTCTCCTGCAGAGCCAGGAAGAACTGGCGCAGAGCCACTTTCGTTGAGAACAGGTCCGTGAAGGACATCTAATCCTGCTCGCGGCAGCTGTTTCTCAAACTCGGTCTGAAGAACGGGACCGAATATGCCACAGCGCATATCTCGGCCTCCATGACCGCATATGAGAACGAGCACGTCCTCGACATCGCGGACGCCGTGTAAGAAGTGCCTATAGGCCTTTTTTCTAAGGAGGCGATCCTTATGTATCTGCGGGAGTCCATCGTTCATAGGGTGGAGCTTCTCAGGGAGTAAATAGCCCTTCACGAGTGCCTGTACGGAATCAAACGAGACCCGAGGGAGGTAGGGCACGTATTTGAAACTCGGCAGCAGATAGGCAGACGTCGTCTGCACCTCGGGTCGTCGCGAGATAGAGGACGGAAAAGAAGAGTTGAGAACCGAGATATTGTGAAAAGGCTAAGAGAAATGCACTTACCGTCAGCGAAATACTTCTCCTTGACCGACGTCCCCGGGATGATGAAGACAACCGGACATAGGACGGCGCATGTCGGCTGAACAGCAAACTCACATCGCTGTAGGGACCGCCACGGCCAATCAACTCTTTCAGATCGGCGGCGAGATTGTCGCCGCTGTGGTCGTCCTCGATGCGCGAGGGCCAGTCATTCCGTCCCGTGCAGATGAGGACGTGCTCGGCATAGTTTGATATCAGACCATTCAGATTACTCGTGTGGTCGATAGGGAGACCCTCAGGCATCTCTGGGGTCGCTGCACATTCGCAAGTCGGTGAAGGACACTGCGATATGGTATTCAAGAACCTGGGCCGAGTGGACATTGAAGGAAGAGAATGCGCTCGGGTAGATCCGACGGCGGATCTGAGCCTCGAGAGGACTCGAGTGGAAGGTGACGACAGCATCCTTGAATACATATCTAAGGAGTACGACTAGTACAGATGTCGTATCCCGTACCGTAATGCCGGTTCTAAGAAGAACTTTTCAAGAAGTTCAGGTGAAGACCAGCGAGTTTGCAGACGGATAGATATAGATATCAATCTCTCTAGAAGTCGTCGTTTGACCACCACGACTCGGCGTTATGACGTCGTAAATACGACTGAATGCGACGGAAGAAATCCGAGTCTGACGGGCTGCCAAGACCTAAGACGGCGGTTCACTTCTCACAGTTGTCTCAACGGTGCCTGCAATAACCGATAGACGTGGATAGATTCTGCAAGCTTAGGTCATTGGTCAGTTTAGGTGGTAGGTATGTTGTTGTTGATGTGTTCCGTATGAGACGTAAATTGAAGGTCGCGAGTGAAACGGAAGTAGGTAAGAAGCAGTGTAGAATTCTAGGAGACACTGTAATGTGGCTGCTTGCATGTGATTCCTCAACCGCGCCACTATCACTAGCCACAGTCACGTAATCCGTAAAGCTGACCTACACTGTGACTGCGCCACGGCAATAAGGTTGGATATTTGCATTCTCGTTCTCGTGTTCGCTGAGTGAGAACTCGACCGTGTAGATTTGGGAACGCCAACTTGAACGACGCCTGACCTTCTTCTTCTCATGTACGCATGTGTATCTGATGTTTGGCATCTTCTGGGTCACAGGAAGAGTGAGTCTACTATCATCATGAGATCCTTGAGCTGTGATGGCTAGCAAGACTCTTGAAGGACAAGTTGAGTGTGTCAGTCTCGCTCGTCTCTTTCTCGAACATGAGATTGCACTCACAGAGTTGGAAGCATGAGAACGTACGAGAGCTGGTGTTGAGATGCACCGTGTAGAAGAGCTCGGTTGTTGAATTCATGGTTCCAGGGCCGACTGCATAGGGGTCCTGACCAACTGGAGGGCGTCAGGGGTGATGAACGACTTCGCCCGAACTTATTCACACAAAATCCAAAAATGGAGATTCGGGCAATGGATCTCTCTAAGCCAATGTTTCTCTCACGGTGCCAAGTTTGCAGTCGATATGGCTATAAGTCAATGCTCCCACCTATGCCCCTTTTAAGTTCCTTCTTCTTCTCGTGTTGTCTCGTGTTTCCCGTCTGCGTACAGCTCCTGTTGAGACTCCGAGATGGCTAAGTACTACCCTGTCGCTTTCCTTGTACAGCTTCTCTTTTCTGGAATAGGGGTATTTGCTAAGTTGGAGGTGGATTTGGATGATGCCGGTGAGTACAGAATACTCGACGTCCCGATTCTCACGACAGTCCTGGTCGACCTCATGTTAACGATCTCATAGACTCCATCAAGGCTGCCGCGGCCCTCGTGGCTGAAGATCTGATGAGCTTCTATAATGGTGAGATCACAGGTCTCCTGCCAGGTCCCATTCTCGAGGGCGGCTACAGCTGGTGGACCGGTGGTGCCTTGTGGGCTACTATGCTGGACTACCGAAGCCTGACCGGCGACACGCAGTATGACGACCAGATCTCTCAAGGTCTTCAATGGCAGCGTGGTCCAGACAACGACTTCTTGTCGCCAAATTGGTCGTCCGTGGCTGCCAATGACCATCAAGCTGTATGGGCCATGGCGGCTTTGTTGGCTGCAGAGACGGGGTTCACTGAGCCTGACGAAGACGAGCCGAATTGGCTGACCCTGGCCAAGAACGTCTACCATGAGCAGTCTGATGATGCTCGACGCGTCGAAGACGGCATTTGCAAGGGCGGATTGAGGTGGCAGGTTCACCATTTCAGCAATGGATACAACTACGTCGCTTGTAAGTCGAAAGTCAGCATTGCCAAGCTCGAAACTGACGGAGAACCAGGCAGCGCAAATGTAGCCTACGCGAATATTGCAGCCCGATTGAATGTCTTGCAGGATGGTCGTAAAAAATTAGCCAAGGCGGTCGACGACACGTTCCAGTTTCTACAAGACACGAAGTTCCTCGACGACGACTTCAACGTGTATCATGGTGCTTCCGTACCGAACTGCAATCCTGGTGAGTAGTGAATACATCTCCCTTTTTTCCAGTCTCATGGCGAGGCTTTACAAATCCAGTCCTATAACAAAAATACCTCATCAAAGTACCATGCCTAATGACTCCTTTTCGTACAGTGAGTAAGATCCAGCTCTCCCATGCCGCCGCTCTGGCCCTAGAAAGTGCCGCAATGATGTACAAGTCGACCGGCGAGGACAAATGGAAGCAGCTCGTAGACGGCCTGACCAAGAGGACAATTGATGTTTTCTTCCCTGACGGAGTGGCGAAGGAAGTATCCTGCGAGCCTGGAAAGTGCGACACAGACACGACCTTCTTCAAGGCCTTCCTCCACCGGAGCCTGGCCTCGACTGCAATGGCAGTGCCGCACACGGTGAGACTCATCGTGCCGGCCCTCAAGTCCAGTGCTGCTGCCGCAACTCAAACCTGCTCTGGCGGTCTAAACGGACGCATCTGCGGGTTCCTCTGGTCTGACCAGTCGAATACTCTGACAGGAGCCGGTCCTCAGGTACGATACTTCCTATCTAGATCCCTTTCAGGTATATATCACAACCAAAGACTGGTTTCGCAAAGGGGACACTATACCTACATACATACCCTGTGCCTCTTCTTCGCCCCTGACATATCACAGTTGCGTGTATCTAGTAGAACGTTCAGCTGACTTTACCATCTCACAGACGGGTGTTCTGAGTGCAATGCTGAGCCTGCTACGTGAATATCCGGACCCTGGCCCGGACCCTGATGCTGATAATGATTCCGACTCTGATTCGGACTCCGATTCTGATGCCGACAGCGATGACACGAAGGACCAACCGCCTACCAAGAGCATATACCCCGTAGTCCCTCTCATGTCAGGAGGCCCCAATACTCATCTGAGTGTGAGCGCTACCGTATTTCTAGCCAGTCTAGCGCTCTCAGTGCTTTTCCTCGGCAACTCGTGGTAGCACTGGAGGTGCGGTCTATGGCTGATTGGATGAGATAGATGGTTCGAGTTGTAGATTTACTATGCGGTGCTCAAGATAGAATGCAGAAAATTCGATCTCTTCGTTGTTCGCATCTACGAGGCAAAGACACTGTCGTTCTTGCTCATTTCTATATCAGCGCTGGATAGGCCATGAACGTGTAGGAAGTTGCTTACCGCTATGAGGAAATAGAGATGGTCATCCTCGCTCGGTTCGACCAGTGTTGCTGCTTCCATACCAGATATCCCCGTAGAAGTACGAATCAAAACAAAAACAACAGGGCACGGCGAGATCGTCTCCCAGCACACCAACCTCTTTTCTCTTCTTACAGACCAGCCCAGCTACCGTTAATCTAATACCTATCCGTCAAACACTCGCTTAATCGATCTATCTATCCCAAGACCCCAACAAATAATCACTAACACCCAAAAGCCATTGCCTACCCCATCCTCGTCTCAGTCTAGGTGTCTGTCACCTAGACTATGCTCGTACATCTCGCCGGCTTCCACGTCCTCCCGCAAATCAATTTCGTCATCGCTCAAGGACTCGAGATCCACATACCTTGCTACTTCACGATACTCACGATGCTCCAAGATGGACTCCTCAATACCGCCATCATCATATGCATATTGCTCGCCATCGGCCCGCTCTTCCAGTGGTGTTGTCAAAGAATTGCAGTGCCACACGACTTCTGGTCTGACAACGACGAGAACGAGACCGAGGACGAGGACGAGAACGAGAATCTCCCAAATGGGGAAGTCATCCGTACTTACTAACCCGTCCCCTGCTTGATGCCTTTGTAGTTGAACGGAATCGTGCCCCCCATTACTAACAAAATGTCTCTTACAGTCACGCGTTTTGAGTTCCGCGTGCCTTATATAAAAACGCGGACGCGAACGATCACCTTCCAACTCGGCTTCAAAAGGCGGGGTGGTCGGTGTGCCAATCGTGAGGGCGTAGATGATCAGGGCGTAAATGATCGGAGCGCCGATACCAACGACGGCAAAGCCCCTGTGGTAAATGAAGTTGCAGAAAACACAACGAATCCCACCGCGAATGAAGTCCCGATTCAAAACGGGCTTGTTGGAAGTGCCAATGTCAACGTGAATGGACGCCCCCGTCAAAATGGTCTTCCTCTTCGGAATGGCATTAATACGGACCCGCCTGGAATCCCGAATGAGCCCCCCGTTCAAAATGGGCTTGTTGAGAGTGACCTTCTCGGCGAGCAAGAACCCTTCCGTCTAGAAAATATGTTTCTTCCGCCCTCTGTCAACCGGCGCGACGACCCCGCTTACTTTTCGAACCCCCCTGTCAACAGGAATGCGCCCCCCGTTCTATATGACGTTCGTGCTCGGCCAGCCACTATCTACCCGGAAGATGACTTCAACTTATTTCGTCGAAGCCGAAATGACAATGGGAATGCGGCCCCCGTTCAAAATGGTGTTCATCGGGGTGCCAATGGCAACTCGAATGGAATTCACGCCGTCAATAACTCGCCTGCCCAGAATGGCACTGGAAGGGGCGTCCATCCCAACGTGAATGAAGCAGCCGTCGGAAATGGACGCCCTGTCGTAGTTAATGGGACCACCAACTTCAACGCGAATAGGCCACCCACCGTCAATGGGGTTAATGGGACCACCAACTCCAACGCGAATAGATCTCCTGTCGTCAATAGACATCCTCTCCTCGTTCACTCCAACGCGAATAGACCTCCCGCCGTCAATGGGGTTAATGGGACCACCAACTCCAACGCGAATAGACCTCCCGTCGTCAATGGGGTTAATGGGACCACCAACTCCAACGCGAATAGATCTCCCGTCGTCAACAGACATCCTCTCCTCGTTTAATAGGGAACACGTTAATAGCATCCAGCGGTATGAACACACCTACTCCACTCTCAGAGCCGCAAAAGACCGCCTCCGTACGTCTTTCGAGCGTTTCATGGCTACCTTCAGCCCTGCTGCTGGACGCCTGTCAAATCGTGCCGTGGATCGAAACAGGGCCATTGCAAACTCCGATCCCGTGGAAGAGGCCCACGCCGGAAATGAAGTTGATTAAGGATTTTCGACGGTTGCACTCATATGATCGAGAAATCTGGGCTCTTTGTAGGTCATCCTCGAACTCATCCATACTTATCGCCATCCTGCTCAATGCCTTGTGAATCGTGCTAAGGAGCACGTCAACAATACTAACAGGGAGCCTGTATAGTAAATTTACGCTCCGCCAAACGTGAGGTTGATGAAGACGTCAATTCAGACGGCGACGATGGATGATTGCCTTTCCACTTCAACACCTATCCTCCCGATTTTCTAGTTCCTTATGTGGCTCTTTTGGATTGAGATTAAAGCACAACCGCTTGACGACCTCAACTATTTCCTTCTTTCGTTCGACCGCACAACAGCCTATACACAAGAGCGATGATCTTTCCTCTTTTTCTCTTTCACTGTCGTTATGATTTCTTTTTTCTTCAGGAATATCACACGCGAAGATAGGCAGTTCGTTTCGACAATTCTCGCAATCGGTTATCAAGACGACAAGTGTTTCTTCAGTTTGCCGTGTTGCATGGGTGAGTTTGGATTCACACAATCGGATCCTACGAAAGGGGCACGATCCGGCCTCTGTAACAACCATTATGGCATGCTAATTTTGATATGTTGGGGTTCAGAGCTTTATGGTGCCTTCGAGACATCCTGCCTGTCGGCTGCTGTTTTCGTGTTTCCTTGGTCATCAATGCCCGCGGTAAGCTCGAGTTTGAACAATCCCCATATCACAGGCGCATTCTAGGCTGACTGATATAGCACAGAGTGTGCCTATATTTCTGTTAATAAGTCATTCGTTTCGATATAGCTCGACTTTCTCGTTCAACTGAGATCTCATCGATGGTACTTCTCATCGTCGACTGACCTCGTGGATCAGGACTTCAAGCAAGGCTTTTTTCGATGTGGTTTTATTAGTACTGGTTAGAACAGCGGCTGATGTTTGAATGAAGTGTTTGATTAGTGTGTTTAGAGCAGAGTAAGATGCATCAATGGAATCGACATTCGTTTGATATCAGCTCTCTGGTCATTTCTGCTGTGGTGAGTGCGGACAGAATGTTTCCCCAAGGGCGGGCTTAGCACACCTGCCAGCTAGAGATCCCAGATGCTGTCACTTGGTGGTCAGCTGTGACCCAAGTGGCCCGTTTTCAGCCAGATCGAAGCTCGGTGATGCACAAGTACTCCGTATGGGCCGTAAGTTTCAGCGTATCTGGCACGGTACGCAAGCCAATGATATCTATATCTACGATAAGCGGTAAGGACAGCAGGGTAAAAATCTCGGCCCGCAATTCTGGGGACCGCAAGAAGTGGGGCATACCGATTTGGTCGCACATGAATTTTTTCCTATAAAATGACCGTGCATTTCCTCTTCTTCTTCTCTTTCTTTTTTTCTCATTATCATTTTTCAGACCACCGACTCAAATCATCGTCAGCTTGCCTAGTCGCGTTCAAGCGGTTAACTTTTCCACCACGCTGCTGCCGATTCCGATGTGTGTGTCGAGAGTAATTTCTTACGAGAAAATCGTTGTCTAAAACCATCATCACGAGGGCCGCTCTTTTTGCTGGCCTCCCATGATGCGATGATGACCTGAAGCAATGGACAGACCAGAACCTGCAATGGAGAATTTTTTTTTTTTTTTTTTTTTTTTTTTGCTATATAGACCTATTATGTTGATGCGTTCGGCTCTACTGTCGACTATTGAAACGGTTGAAATTGACGATTATTTGCCGATTATATGAGAATATTGACATTTCACGAAAAAAGGTGAGCTTCGTGCTTTATTTGTTTATCATTGCGGCGGTGCTGCAGTTTTGCATTGATGAATGTGATAAATTTAAGGTAATCTGACTTGCTCAGCCCACCTTTCGGTCTCTCGAACAGGTCGTTGGTTGAGCATGCAGATATCAGGCACATATCTGAGTAAAACGTCTTTTCGTTCCGTTCCCGTTTTTCTTCTGCCCACTCTACGTTGCGGCGCAGTCGGAGGCTCTAGAAGCTGACTGGTTCTTCCGTAGTTGCCTAGTAACCAATATTGATATTCCCCCTTCGATATTTTGAAGGTCCGTACGGAAATATCGCGTACGTGCTCGATTTCGAAAGACTTCAATGCGTGTTGTGTCTGTCGGGAACGCCGAACACGAAGAATCAACAGGGCTTTGACAATTGATTTTTTTCGCCGTTCTATTTACCGCTATGGCAGCACTAGAACAGACGATCACCGCCCCTGGCGCACCTGCGCTCGTTGCCTATCTATGCATGTACAAGTAGGTATGTAGGTCATGCTGCTGCAGCAAAGCTAAACCTGTTCGACGACTGGAATTCTGGAGCAGGAGAACATGTTTGCTTGTTGCAGATTAGGTACGGAGAAGTATGGGGATTCGGTGTAAACACTGACTCGTTTGTTGTTTCATTCTACTGTAGCTGCCTACCTATCATCAAGCGCAGAGGCGCTTAGGCGCTTCGGAAGATATGACCGGACTCATCTAGATTCAGGAGTACCTACTACCTACCTACGGAGTAGTACCCTGCTATCTGAGGCACTAGGAAATCATTGACCCCGCAGGGACACCTGTTCTCAAGCACGGAATCTGGATTACGGATTACAGCAAGTCGCAGTCACAATGAGGGACATGTCGAAGTTTGACAAAATTGTCAACATTAAAAAATAGGTTATCAAGGAATGTAATGTAATTTACAATCCAGACCGAGTGATCCCCGTACGTACCCAGTAATGCTCACACCCTCCCCTGTCCTCACGTAGATGGTCGGCCACAAAGCTGTCAGAGACCTAGTGCCTGAACAATTTGCCTATTGGCGACAAACAACAACACCAAATTCCTTCCCCGTCCTGTCCCGGCCCAACTCCAAACTCCACCTTGGCCGTTGATAGAAAGTGCCGGGAAGGTATCCCTAGTCAGTTATGATTATACCCTTGCCCGACGACATAGCTTTCAACGCTCGGACATCCATTGAACGCGCGTCTACTATTATCGTGCAGTAAGCTCGAATGCAATGCCGTCAATCTGATTCAGTTTGCGCATTTACTGGTCCTTGGCGACGGACTCGGCCTTAGCACGGAGGTTGGCAGCAGTCGAGCCGGACTCGACAAAGTAACGTCCAAGCACGGGGTGCATGAAAGAGCGGAAAACAGTTTGAGCACCACTAAAACAGTTTAGTTCAGCATGAGCAATCCAGACTACCTAGAAACTTTGGAACGTACCCGAAGTTGGGGAGAGAGAGCCAGAGCAAGAAGGCGAACTTGAATGTGTAGTAGAAAGGGAACCAGTAGACAATGCTAATGGCACCCTCAACGACGCTGCGAAAAGTGTGAGTTACCGGACGCCGCATGGAAGTTTGATCAGGGTACGCCGGGATCGGCCTGGTTTATTAGACTCACGTAAGGAAAGCAAAGACAATCCAGTACTAGAGTTGAGGAGTTAGTTTCAGATTCGATGTCCGTGATTTAAGACTCAGATGGCGGGTACGTACAGAAATCCACTGAGGAGTCTCGGATTGTCTGCCGTTGAACAAGGCAGACAAAGAGTAGTATCCGGGGATAAGGAAACCAGCCAAGTTGGTCAACAACTGGCCGCCGAGGTTGAAAACGATGAAGAAGAAGTAGAGGGTGACAACACCGATGACAGCGTAGACCTTGGGAATGGATGTTTGCTTCTCGAGGTTCGTGAGAGTCGGGTACTTGCCCAGCTGCAGGAGATACAAAGTCAGTCCCTATCACTGTGGATTGATGCCAATGGAAAGGCAGATGCCGATGCCGATGCGATTAGCATTGCAAGGTACGGAATACACACCTCACGGTCGAGCTGGGCGATGTAGTGCTGAACACGGTCCTGGGCAGACATGTTGCGTGCGTAGGTGTGAAGCTAGTCTATAAAACGGAGGAATGCTCGGGATCGGCTGCGCGCAGGCTCTAACTCTCTTATATGGATGTGTCTATCAGCATGTGTCAGGGTTAGCCAGGAACAAGTCGACAACAATGCCTCTGTGTCACGCGCCCGTGAGGGGAGCGGGAAGCACTGGAGGAGGCACGACGGTGACTGGGGAGGACATACGGGTCGCTAATCGGAGGCTTCCGGATTGACACCTGAGGTATGTAGCAACGAAGCAATGCCGATGTGACTCGGAGGAATGAATGGTCTTCCAGAATTTGGATTTGCGTTAGAATTAATAAATTGTTGTGCAGGAATGGGGAGGGATTGTGGGAGGAGAGGAGGTGTTTAAAGATGACGAATGATGAGATGGAAGAAGGAGATGACCGAAGCTAGGGCACAATGCGGTTAGGCCTCTTGTCATCCGGGCGAGATTAGGTGCGCGCCTAGGACGTCGCTACATGTAGGTACGGATGAGCGGTGGAGGGTTCAGCTGTAGGTACCTGTATCTAGAAGGCGGGTACATAAGCAGGTACATGCAGCAGGTTCCCAGATACGACACCTGTACGGAATAGTGCGGGCAGTAGACCTGCCTGGCGCCCACTTAAGCTCCACTACATATAGGAGGTGCGAGGCGATGTACCCGTCTTGCTCCGCGATGTACCTCCCGTCTAATCCGTTCTGGAGGTACCTCCATTCCAACTTTACGAAGCAGTGCGCTAGATCAGTCAGCTCAGCTTTTTAGTGTTCAGGTGCGCTAAACGCTTTCGACAGGTGACAATTGTCTGCTGGAGCCTGAGCTTTTCTGCCCTCATGCCCGTGCCTACAGTATATTCCACAGTACGAATTTGGCGCCTGGGGCACGTCTCCCACCTCTGTATCGTAAACCACGCACACAGAATAAATTCCTGTACGGAATTGGTACTTTGCCGGCCTTGCGCGACATGGTGTGGCTCAGGTACCGCTGCCCGCGCCCGCATGTACTGGAGGTGTAGCCTGGAGGTAGGGTAAAACCATGGAGTCCTGCCAAGACCGGCCCACACTCCAGCCCACCAGTCAAAGCAACAGTACAAGGCACTAACAATTCTCACCGTTGCCCCGACGAGTTTTGTTGTTTGGACAACTCTCCTCCACTCCCCATTTTCTGTTTTCGAGTTCCACCTCAGAAGTCCAATCCATCCGCCGCACCGCACCGCAAACCTCAACGCCACGACACAAGGGTCTCCCTCCCGCTGATGCGTTCGTTAGCATCGACCGCGTCTTCGTGAACGGCCCCTAGTCAAATATTTCCGTATTAATTACTCACCTTTGCGTCGCCGACTCTCCTGCACCTGTCTTAGCCGTGTTTTGGCGGCGCATCGAGCTGTCTGGGGTAAACAACCCTCGACATCATGGATACCGGTAAGTATTTCCGCGCCTTTCGTTCTTAATCTAAGCCGCGCTATATCGACCTACGCGTGCACTGCCGCCTTCCCCGATCTGTGCTTCCCTGCTACGATATTTCAATTGCATGGCGTCTTGGTGGTCTCTACGGAATATCTGACTGTCGCGCAGAGACACACTCCCCCGAGGCGTCTGCCGTGTCGCAACAGCACTCGAGACGGAGAGCTCAGTCGAGAGCCTCCACGGCATCTATCCACAGCGTCACACACCAACCAGGCCATGAGCAAGGTGTTCCGGTCCCGCATCACGGCAGCTTTGCGGAGCAATGGCACACCAACGGCCATAGCGTCATGTCACATTCGAAGGATATGTCTGTCGTAGGGCATCAAGTGGGGCAACAGATGACGGACGATGATATGATGCGCCCGGCATCGCAAATGCCGATGCAACAGTCTTTTGCTATGGACTCGGATATGCACCACTCAGTTGGCTCGGGCATTGCCTTCACGCCACACCAAGGTGTACCTTTACAACATGGATTGCCTGTCGACGCGTATGGCGGCGGTGCCAACTTTCCCGATGGTGACAGCCAGTTGATGGAACGTGATGATCCTGAAGAGGGCGATATGGTGGATGTTGCCCGCCAGGCCGGCCAAAAGCAAACCGCCAGCCGAACGAGTGCCAACAACGAACTCGAAATGCGTCAATTGTACTCGGCCAACCGACACCGAAAGCTCGAGGACGTTGCAAAGGAGCTGCATGGAAATGAGCGGGGTCCGAATTCAGAGCGGACTCGCCAAGTCTTTGCTATGCTCTGGTAAGTTCTTCTGCGCAGTTGTTATGTGATGTGGAGCCTAATTACCGCGTCTAGGATCAATCAAGTGTGCAGCAAAGGCAAAGGTTCCGTGCCAAGAGGACGCGTCTATGCCAATTACGCGTCCAGGTGTGCGACGGAACGGATTACGGTTTTGAATCCAGCTAGCTTCGGGAAACTCGTCAGAGTTCTCTTCCCTGGTCTGCGGACGCGCCGATTAGGCGTTCGTGGCGAGTCTAAATACCACTACGTGAATTTCGCCTTGTTGGAGGACCACCCCGAGCCTAAGGAGTCTGTGATTCAGCCGGCGCTCCCTATCCAGAGACCTTCGCAATCTGCGCAGGCTTACAAGTGAGTAGCATTCAAGGACTATATGTTGTATCCCCGTCTAAACATCTGTAGCATGGCACAAGAGCAGTCAACAACCGCCAGCTCAGCAAAGCCAGCGCTTCCTTCGCCACAGACTAATCATCTCTCCGAGGGACCTACCGCGTCACGGTCGATGGATACCAGAGCGCATAGCCTTTACAACCTGCCAGATGTTTCCAGTATTGATCAGCTAGATTCCTCCACGACGAAGACGAAGCAACATCTCGAATTCCCAAGAGAGGGCGACGACCATTTCGATTCATCGCAGCCCCTCATTCTTCCCAGCATCGAACCATTCTTACCCAGCGGTACTGACCCGGACTCCGCGAAGTCCTTGGCCGCCTTGTATCGCTCTCATTGCACGTCTCTAGTCGAGTGTATTCGCTTTTGCAAGGATAAGACGTTCTTCCATCTCTATACGTCCTTCCAAGGCACACTCACCATGCCCGTACAGAAACTGTTCGCCAACACAAGCCTTGCGTCCTGGATAGAACAGTGTGATTTTGTCCTGTATCAGAGAATGCTACGTATAATAGCTGGGCTTACGCTGCAGGTCGTCCCGAAGACTGTACTCGATATGCTGCGAACCATCTCTGAACGGTTAGTCCCTCATATTCGAGACTCGTTCCAAGGTCAGCCAAGACACGTCGTGCAAGCGAAGGAAGCCCCTGCCACGATCTTTGCGGCCATCATCGACCGAGCACTACGGGTCAACCTTACAGCTCATGCAGCAGCGAACATGTTGTCAAATCCGGCAAACCGCACCAGCATGTATATCGATTGGATCACCATGGTTCGAATCCGAAAAATCGCGGAATGTGTACCGACCCGAGGCATGGATGATCTCGTCCGTGTCTTGCTTAATGACATGCGAGCTTTATTGAACCCGGTTGGGGTTCCGTGGGAGGTTGAGTGTCTTACACTCTACGGCGATATGGCCCAGCAAGGTGGCCAGAGTCCACACCCGGATGCTTCTAATCCAGGCAGTCCACAAAACTACCTCGATACCTGGGTGCATTTCCTTCGATCGCTTCCCGACCGATTCCCATATGCATCCGCCGCTGATATCGTCTGGTGTGTGCAAAGAGTGGGCACTGAAGTCATGCGCGATATCACTATTGCTCAAGGCAAGAGCTTCGGATCCTGGTGGGTTACGAAGTGCTGGGTCGACGAAATGATCGCTTTTCTTGCAGAGCAGGGTGGATTCATGCAGACTCGCTCTTCGATTCCGGCAACCCTCGAGAACAGACACGCGACCCCACTCGCCACAGAACCCGACGACGCGAGTCAACAGGAGCATCGCCGTAATAGTGGCAGTACGGATGTTGAGGTATCACGGACTGCAAACGCACGACCTCAGCCCGACCGCGCCCCCTTTCCTTCTCGATTGGACGGCCATGACGCGCTGCATGCCAGTAATCCCGATGATAGTGGCATTGGCATTCGAACGCCCGAAGAAGATTTTCCGATAGATAAGTTCGAGTTTCAGCAGAATCAAGCACAAGATCTGCACAACCTCGACCTTGGCCAGGCTATGTCCTGATCCGGGGTCTGTTTCGAACGCCCTCGTTCCGGCCAGACACTATGCTTTCTCTGTGCCTATAGCGTTACTGGTTACATTGCTTAAATTATAATATTTGGTGTTTCGGAGTATGGCGCTGCAATTCGGGCTTAAGAAGGCACATGATGGTGGGATTGACAGATTTGTGCGGTGGTGTGGGTATGGGGCGATGCACACGAACGCACGACGGCACGATTGATTTACGAAGAATAACGAACGGCCATCCTTGCTGCACAGAACGAATCCTGGCTTCGCCGCTGGATGTGTATTTGTGATGGTGTTTGCCATGTCAGTATGGGGTATGGGAGCTGCGTCGCTGACGACGCCTCCAGGGGCATTGAACACAAGCTTTTGTCGAGCTCGCGGCAACAAGGATTGAGCATACGAGACGAAGTTGTCACTGTCTTTCTTACCAGTTGCGCCAGGATGGGCACGGTAAGCTTGAAGTTAGATGGCTGGTTGGTCATGTGTACAAGTACCTGGTTGGTGGCTGGATACAACAAGGCGAATTTCGCCTTCATCGTGTGATACCCACAATAGTGATGATCTGGGCTCAGGCGTGGCATATGCAAGTTGCGTCCACGTCGTTACCTGGGTACGTAGGTACCGAAGGTGTACGCTATCCAAATCCACGATTTGCCTATGCACACATGTACTTTAATTGCAATATGTGAAGCACACCGAGGAGCCATCAAATGTACAATGCTATCGCCCTGTGATCCGGAAAGGCAACGAGTTTGGCGAGCCAAACGGCGTTGCGGGAAGAGGCACTCTGCTCTGACAGGGGTGTTGGACAAGGGGTCAGAGTGCCTCTCCCGTCTCACTCAACTTACGATACTCGTAGACAGTCATTCTGTGCTTTGTACGTACGAGTAGGTCGATGGATTTGTACGGAATACGCAACTCTCCGAAGATGGATTGATAGTTAGCTACAATGGAAACTCACCAGAATACCGCTACCTATCTAAGTAAAGAAACATAGACGTGTCTAGTAATCCGTATCAGTTAATACTACCTACGGATTTTGTGATTACCATTAGCCTGCTATCTGAATGTAGGTAGGTACACGCACGTACTTACGCAGTACTTGCACATGTCTCCAATCCGTACTTGAACGAAACAAATGAGTTGTCATATGCTCCGTAGGTAATATAGATGCGATGATATCTATTATAGGCCGAAGATTTCCTTTCAGAACCCGGCCCGAGACTCGATCTGTCGGAGCTTCAACGCCCCGCAAATACTACCTACTCCGACACGCCGTCATTAACTGAACCGCCGTCCGCAGCAAATAAGGGTTGATGACCAAAATACGGCTTGCATGTTCACATGCCGGGGATGTTTCGCCGTTCTGGTTACGTACTGCATCAATTGAAAGGTTGGTCAATTAGTCCGCGCGTGCGTTGCAGCGGTAGTCCCGAAGAACCGGTCAGTGACGTTCTAAATCCCAGCTGATTTACCATTTACGACTCTGGCTTCAAGTTGATCTCATACTTTTTGGACGGAATATCAGAGTCGCCAATTGACTGAAACTGATTATTCAGCTGGACTCGTCTTATGGTCTTTGGTATAATTACATACAGATTTATTCCATAAGGCGATGTTGATCCATCCATGCCCGTGATTGAGGTCATCGCTAGTCATACAAGTCACTCCGGGCTGTCAAGAATCTGACAGGCCGATGCGGGCCGGAATGTGCGTCAGCGTCACAGCTCCATATTTGTTTGGAGCTGCCCAGGCCTGCTCCGATTCGGGGCCGGGAGTTCATGAATAGTTCCATGTAGATCTTGACATAGCATGCTTCGTCTTTTCTTTCCTACTCTCATCTTCTTCTTAATAAATACCTCTTCTGGGTTTTCGATCCAAGACAACCGTCTTTCCGACCAGAAATATACCTCAATTACTTCCACGCTATCTCGAAGGAATCAATCCTCTCGATCCACTTGCTCTTGAGGCTCAGAGGCTCGCATGCATGGTTGCGGCAGCACCCTAATACTTAATTACTTGTCCTTTACCCACCATTGATCGATCATGACTGTCGGAACGGTGACTCGTAGCAATGCCGATGCGCAGAGTTGGGTTGTTCAGAAGTTTGGCGGCACGAGTGTCGGCAAGTTCGCATCAAAAGTTCGTGCCCTTCAATGGCGAAATCGCTAGGTCTTCTCTCGCTTCTCCGTCCTCGCACCTAACTAACCTCGACCGGCTCTTTCGAACAGATTGCCCGCGACATTGTGCGGTAAGACAAAGCCATTGTCACGTCTCGATATGTCCTGCTGATCTTGGAAAACCAGCCCGAGTTTGGCTTCAAATAAGATCGCCGTTGTCTGTTCAGCACTCAGCACTGGCAAGAAGGCCACTGGCACAACAAGTCGGTGAGTCAGACTGAACAGACGGCGCGCCATTCACCGCACCCTCGTCTCTAATCTCGCGACAACAATGGCAGGTTACTAGATGTTCACAAGAAGCTGCGCGACATAGTCGCAGCAACAAGTGGCGAGTCGAGCAAGGCGGAGCTCCTTGAGGAGGCCAAGACCACAATACGCGAGATATGTAACGACCATGTCGCTGCTGCTCAAGACTCAATCAAGAACCCTGTGCTACAGGCGGAGATTTGCGCTTCGATACAAGAAGACTGCCAGGAGTTAATTGACTATATTATCGCCGCCAAGCGGTTCAACCTCGAAGTCAATGCGAGATCCAAGGATCGGGTCGTCAGCTTTGGCGAAAAGCTCAGCTGCAGATTCATGACAGCAATGTTAAAGGACAATGTCTGTTTTAGCCATCATCACATAGCGACAGTTCATTACTGACATTTTCCCTCTAGCATGTTGACGCTGAATATGTCGATCTTTCAGACGTCCTACATTACGACAGTACGGATCGCCTCAGTCCCGCTTTCTTCAAGGATACGGCGGCCATTTTCCGGAAGAGAATACATGCTTGCGTCGATCGCGTCCCGGTCATCACGGGTTTCTTCGGAAATGTCCCTGGTAGTCTGATGGACGGCGATATTGGTCGGGGTTACACAGATCTCTGCGCCGCGTTGGTGGCAGTTGGACTTAAGGCAGATGAGCTGCAGGTCTGGAAAGAAGTGGATGGTATCTTTACTGCTGACCCAACGAAGGTTCCGACTGCACGGCTATTGAACTCCATTACCCCCTCTGAAGCGGCTGAGCTTACATTCTATGGCTCCGAGGTCATCCATCACCTGACCATGGATCAGGTCGTCAAGGCCGAGCCACCAATTCCTATCCGTATCAAGAACGTCAAGAATCCTCGCGGAAGTGGTACGATTGTCATCCCGGATCCGATCCAGTCACCGGCACAGCAAATCAGACGGTCCTCGCCGTCAGATGCGGCGTTACGGAAGACACCTAAGCGGCCCACTGCTGTCACAATCAAAGACAACATCACAGTCATCAACGTCCACTCAAATAAGCGGTCGATATCCCACGGCTTTTTTGCTAAAGTCTTCTCGATTCTGAATAATCAGAAGATATCCGTTGATCTTATTTCTACGAGTGAAGTTCATGTGTCCATGGCTATTCATCAGCCTAGTTCATCCGCTCATCACTTCAAAAAAGCCATCGAAGAATTGGAAGAGTGTGGCGATGTCAGTATCTTGGCTGACATGGCCATTCTAAGTCTCGTCGGAGCGGAGATGAAGAATATGGTCGGTATTGCCGGCCGCATGTTCTCGACACTCGGTGAACACAATGTCAACATCGAGATGATTTCACAGGGTGAGCTCAGACGATCTACTTATTGTAAATGAAGGCTAACCAATGTCGATTAGGTGCTAGCGAAATCAACATCTCGTGTGTTATTGACGTGCGAGAGGCCACGAGAGCTATGAACATACTTCATACAAATCTATTCACATTCCTAGAATAACACGGCAGATTTATTCAGGAATCGATTAGATTAGATAGACTGGGTAGACATACGCAGTATATTACCTTCAAGAAGCAGAGCGACGAGCCCAGCAGACAGCGCGCGTTTCCTGGGCGACTGCAGATTTCCTTTTTCTCATGATTATCGTCCTGGAACATGGAAAAGCATTGGTAGTGGATGGATTTAGCATGGTGGCCTTGGAAAAGAAGAATACCTAGACGAGTCGACTTTGGCAGAAGAGCCTTAAAAGGGGAACGCGAACGCATGGAAAACAGGAGAATTAAGTCTGCATCTAGACCTTGACGATTCTAATCGAGACGTTTTCTGAGTTCATCGCCCGCCACCTAGTTGACCTACCTGAATTTGTGCAAAGAAGTTTCTCACTTATGATGCTGCTAACTTTGGAACATAAAGAGCCTCCCACAGGTTGCAATTCTGTCTGTATCTTCGACTGACCTGAAGGGTGTCTCGGAGAGGTGCTGCTACTACTCAGTGGCCCTGGTCTCACAGCAACGTTACAAGCGAGGCCGATGTACGGAAGACGGACAACTACCGGCATTCAGCTGACGTCAGCCATGCCAGCTGACGACGGATCGGCCAGTTAAGATAAGATACAGGCGATTAGGTAGTTGTTGGGCATCTCCTTGTAAGCTTGCGCGCATCGCGCATTAACCGGATTTCATCATCAAGCATCTTGCAACTTCACCCCGTGTTCCGTACTTTCGTCAACGATAAGGGCATCTCTTCAGCAATCTAAATAATCCAACGCGCAACCTTTTGCGACACGAAGGAACCGAAAATATCGAACTGTAAACACTTACTACATCACTCCATCTCCAAACCGTCAAGATGCCGAAAGCAGAGGCTGGCTCGGTCAAGGACCTGAGCAAGAGGATGAAGATGAAGGGTCTGCAGCGCCTGAGGTTCTACTGCCAAGTTTGCGAACGTCAGATGAGAGATGAGGTGAGTTATTCCGCTCTATTTCCTCAGTTCATCAAGTTAACGTCTACTACTATTACAGAACGGATTTAAGCAACATACCATGAGCGAGAGCCACGTTCGCCAAATGCTTCTTGTCGGCGAGGATCCGAAGAAACACATCGAGGAGTTCAGCCGGCAGTTCCTGCGAGACTTCATACAGCTCCTGCGCACTTCCCACGGCGAGAAATCCGTGCACATTAACCAATTCTACCAGAACTACATTGCCAACAAGGTAAGGCTTCCTTGCGCATTGGCCCCTGTGAAAGTGGCTAACGGGATTGTGTGCTCTAGGAACACGTACATATGAACGCTACGAAATGGCCATCGCTTACCGAATTCGCGAAACACTTGGGCAGAGAGAGTATCTGCCGAGTCGAGGAGACGGATAAGGGAATACACATTGCCTGGATCGACGACTCGCCCGATGCCATACGTCGGAAAGAGGCGCTGCGCCGTAGCGAATTACGAGAGCAAGGAGACAAGCGCGAACAACGCATGATCCAGGAGCAGATTGAGCGGGCGAGAAAAGAGGCTGCGGCCGCTGGAAAAGACGTGGATAGTGAAGGTGAAGGGGAAGACGCCGCCAGTAAGGGGTTGATAAGACAGGAGGGCGAGAAGGTCAAGCTCTCCTTCGGAGCGAAGCCTGCGTCTACGGAGCCTTCAACTTCGACAAGCACAGAGCAGCCAAGCTCGACCGCTGAACCAGCAAGTGCACCTGCATCCGGCGACGATGCTGCCAAGAAACCGGTTGCTGCTGCACCCATCTCCATGAAGATCGCAGCAAAACCGGCGACGAAGAACGTGTTTGCGGCTGCAAAGAAGAACGCTCTGGCGAGTGGCCAGAAGAAGATTTCGGTCTTCGAGCAGCCGAAGAAGATGAGTGAGGCCGAGCGGATCATGAGAGAGGAGCAGGCGAAAAAGCGATCACATGAAGGCTTAGGGTCCGGCAGTTCCTCAGCTAAGCGCCAGAGAATGTGATCTTTTTCTCTTCTATTTCGCATGTATTTACGATTCTCGCTCTTCGGCATGTGTGTAAGCAACGGCGTTCAGGTATACCCCTTCGGGCAGTTCATGGGAGAATAGCATAGAATCAAATTCATTCTGACAACTTGTCCACATTCTTGTTCAAACTTCGGGTTCAATTCCGCCTTGAAGACCAGCTGAGCTTGTGCAGCGTATGAAAAGACGGGATATGCGGCTGGATGCGATATGTCATCTGCCCCTGAAAACAAGCCAAGGTCTAGCCGTAGTTTACCAAGATCTTGCCTATCTTGCCTTGATTCAGCTGGATCTCGCGTCCGCCGTCGTCGATGGCATTAACATGTGTTTTATTAACGAAGGCCGGCATTGTCAATGTCTTCCTTCTTTCCATCCGGTCTCTTGAGTTCGCCTCTCCGTACTGAAGTTGAAGCAGTCGAATACGTTTATCTCATGGTCTTACCCTATCAAAGCCTGCCTCTCCTTACCATTACATAACAGTTATACCTGGAAACCTGAGGCATCGAGAATGAAGTGAACAGCCGTGGGCAAACGGCGGTAGGTAAGTAATGCCCACGTTTTTGTGGCGCACTACGAATAGGAGTGCTGCTGCTGCTGCTGCTGCTGGAAGGAAGTAGGATTATGTGCAGATGGCTACCTAAGGAAACCCACCCTATGTTAATGTAGGTACAAATTCCCATATGCATGTTGCATGTCAGGAATACAATACGATGTCACTACCGTGAGTATCTCTGTTCGATTTGGAGTCCAAGTCATCTGCTTGTATTCCGCAAAGTAAAGTCAACCCATATATCCTCGCAATAGCTACTAGTACAGACTATCAAGCCGTTTCCGCGACATAACGGACACGCCAACGGGCTATTCCGCGCACACCGATGCGATCTCGATCTCGTAGAACCCTTCCACGCCCCTCCTCTCTTCCCGGCTGCATTTTCCGGGGGCTCCTGCCCACACTATAAAAAGTAGGTAAACAACTTCGGCGACTTACCGCATGTTGTCGCTATGCCCAGAAAGGAGGGTCGGTATGGAAAATGGTGCATGGCGCCATTCTGATTGGTTGCGCACATGTGCGTGCGTGCTGCTTCTCTTGCTTGCGGTAAAAAAAACGGTTGATAAGAACGACATTCCTACTCCGTTAGCCGAATTGGGAGCTCGGGGTTTCGTTTATGACATGACATGTCCCTTCCGAGAGGTTGGGTTAAAAACTCCGTCGAGCGATTGTAACGTTGACTCGCGATCAGCTGTTCGCACACCTGAGGTAGGTAGTAGAAAGATGGACCTACGATATCAATTGCCGAGGGCCAGCTTTTGTAGATTCCAAATGGGCGTCTGGGAAGACAATGGATGAGAAGGGGCAACTGCGCTGATCACTGATGTCATTGTCTCGATACGCGGATATACGGGCAAGCTGAATTGAGACCTGCACTATTTATTCGCATACACCTAGCTATGAGGTAGACGGGGTGGAGTCCTTTTCACAAATTACACAGGCACTACCCTTATCAGGCTAGCCTCGGTGGAGTCGACAAATCCAAATCGGATTGCGGCCCCGGAATGATAGGCGCGCATCAGCAGAAAGATCCCGTCATCGTGTACACAGAGCGATCATGCCAACTTTACCTCAACTCTTCCCTCCGTCCTTCAACTTCGCCCATTAATACTCCAGGACAGCCAAACGCCCCCTCCCAAAAGGCATTCCGCTTCGTTACGTGCGTTCGAAACGCGTGCATCACTGCGGATTCCTTTTGAAGTTATGGCCTGTAGTAATAGTTGCGACCTTTCGGCTTAACCTTTGTATAAAGTCAAGTGAGTATTCCGTCCCGTCTTTTCTCGGCTCAATTCAAGCTTCTGCCCACCTTCACTTTATTTCGACGGCTTCCCCTATTCGGAAGTGTGTTTTTGTTTTGGTTGATTTTGGTTGACGTGCTGGTGAGAGAAGTGGGCAAGAACGCTGGATGTTGTTGTCTCGCAGAAATTCCCGGGCATTTTATTACCTAAACCGCCCTTCTTCACTACGGATTAGCACGCAGTAGCTTCTTGGAGGTCTTGCATGAACCTGCGGCATATCACGATATACGGCTAACGATTCATTCGTCAGATTAGACCAACTGCTTGTACAAACGCATCGCATCATTCGCAAGCTTTGTTTTTGTTTTCATTTCTCTCTTGTCTGCATTTAATTTGCCTTTGTAATGGATTCAGATACCGCAAGCGCATCGTGGCATCCTGCCAAGCGGCCGAATTCCTCGGCCGACGACACACCTTTCGAATTCGAGACCAAGTCCCAGTCTGGGCATGATGACATCTCGAGCTACCAGACACAGCCCACTGCTGTGACGACAGAGGGCGCCTCGGAAGAGACTACTGCCCCTCCGCCGAGTGAACAGTTTACCTCCTCAGAGCAGGCTTCGGTCCCCCCACCTCATGATGCTGTGGAGTACAGTCACCATGAACCGGACGAGGAGCCTGGCGTCTTTTCACAGCATACAGAAGCACATCCGGAGGCTCCGGCAGAGACTCCAGCAGAGGCTCAAGGAGAGCCTTCAACATTAGATGACGCAGAGATTGAAGACACTCTCCCTGAGTCCGAATGCGATCCCAAGCACCGGAGTACATCGTCGTTCACGCGTACTATCCCTCACGAAGTAAGCTTCAACGATGATGAAGACGTGGAATGGAACATCCAGCCATCCGAGACAGATTTCTTCAGCTTTATGCCAGAGAACGATAGGACGAACTCGTTTCCAGCTGTCTCGCAAGTGACAGATTCGGCACCCGATGAATTCGCACACCCTCCACTCCCGGTGGAAACTGAAGAAATAGTCCAGGTCTTGGAGACGGAGCAGGCGCACACTGATGCTTTCAACGCTGCGCCAGATTTCGTCGAAGAGTTGGAGGACAACCAGGAAGACAGGCAAGAGGAAGAGAGCAGCTTCGTCCAGAAAAGCATGGGTGGGGACTTTGAAAATGCAGAGATAGAAGCGTCCGAAGCGCGGTATGAGGAGGGCATTCCTCTGATTTCGCAGCACGATGCGCCTGAAATAATCGAGGAAATCGGAGACGTCGAAAACAAGGTTACCAGCTCGATGGATTTTTTCGCCGAAGATTCTGGTGGTGCTGGGGACGACTTTTTCTCCCAAATTCAGGACTCTCAGCCACAAACAGATTTTCCATTCGATGGTGGTCTGCAAAGGAAATCCACGAGCATGGTAATGGGTTTAGGAATTGACCCAGAATCTGCTAGCCCATTGGAAGAGCCCGAATCGAAGGTAGACGACTTTGCAGACCAGGCTCCCAGTAGGGATTCGATGGACGCACCAGAGGGAGCTGCTGAAGCTGCGACTGAGACCACAGATCTTGATGCAAAATGGGCTGCAGCTTTTGCTGATGACGATGACGATGATTTCTTGCCCGATACGGTCACAGAGACGAAGGAACTGGATCCGGCCGACATCTTCGGTAGTGATGACGAGGGCTTCTTGGAGGACGAGGAAGAACCGACACCGGCGGTATCTTCTCAGGCGCAAACTCCACAGCCAAACCTCAACAATGGCTTTGCGCCTCAGCCGGTTCAACAGCAACCCTATGCGGCGAAGAATCCATATGCACCAGCAACAGTTGCACCAAGACCTCCACTTCAACAGCAGCCTCAGTATTCCTCGAATGCAGTTCCACGCGGTATGGGATATGGTGTGCCAGCTCCGCCAAAACCGGAGCCGCCGAAGGCTCAGAGTTTTGTCGACAAGGCCAAAGGAGGCTACCAGTCGCCATATGACCTCCCAATGGATGTTGTCAAGCCGCCGAAAAAGCGGGCGAGTGCACAGCAACTACCCAGGGCCAATGCTACACCACCAATGACCCCATCTATCCATCCACCTAGAAGCGCCAGCACCCACGTACCACCTCCGCCGGCTGGGAGTTCAACCTTATCGTCGCCAACTTCTAGCCACTCAAATCAGCAGCCTAGTACTGGTGCCCCTAAACCTTCACCTCAGCTAAAGTCCAAGCCTAGTTTCTTCGAGGATCTCCCTATGACGGCCAAATCTCGACCTACTTCACGCCAAGCGGGTCGCCCAGCATCAACCCAGCAAAATCCGTATGGACAGTTCCAGGCGCCTCCCCAAGGGCCACCTATGGGCACGCCTTCAATGCCCACGCCACCCACACCATCTCAGCAGTTCCCTCCGCCACAGCCAGCTGCTATTCCTACCCTCGTCGCTCCCGAGCTTACAAGCCCGTACGCGGCGCTACAGTCCGACCTTCCTAGTAGACCTCAACCTCCGTCTTCATTGAACAATCGTTACTCTCCCGCTCCGTCTCAATCTCTTGGAGCTAATGGGATGGTGCCGGCAGCCCCGTCGAATCGATATTCTCCAGCTCCAGCAAGCTCACGAGCGCCTAGTGCCAGTTATTCTGCAGTTCCTCCACCTATGCTTGCTCATCAGCCGAGGACTTCAAGTCCACTTGCCCACTTTGAGGTCTCTCACGGTCCAGCAAGTAATGGCGATGGTGTTCCGTTGGCGCGAACTAACTCGTCGCAGTTTGAGCATCGTGCTACTCGAGTGCCTTCACTTCCTCCAACACAGGAGGTGGAAGAAGAGCAATTACCGGATACGCCTTCCGAAGCGAGTCCCAAACCGTATACTGCTGTTCCGCCTCGGTCTGATTATTCTCCTACGCAAAGGAGACACAATACTCCGCCACCGTCTGCGCGCATGCCGCCGCCAAACCCCCTTTCTCCCACTAAGCGTTCCATGTCACAGTATATTCCGCAGTCTACCCAATTGTCTCCTAAAGAGAGCATAGTGCCGCCGCCTCGGCCCCAAACACAATCACCCGGGGCCTCCCGTAGCAAACGGGGAGTGGTGAAACCAATGGATTCGGCCCCTCGACCGTCTTCGGCACATGCGCCAACTCTTCCACAGCCAATGATGAGCCCGCAGACTACCTACCCTGCTCCTCGCGCTCGTGGTATGTCTCAGACTTTGAACTTGGTGCCTCCTACCGATGGCCGCGAACTTGATCCCCTTCAAAGATGGCGTGGCGGTCCCTGCTTCGCCTGGGGCGTGGGAGGGTTGTTTGTTTCGACCTTTCCTAAAGATGTCCCACGTTACGGTATAAACTCCGTTGTCCCTCAGATCATTCGAAGCCCTGGCGAGGTCAAGGTGAAGCACATGAAAGATATTCAGCCTCTTGAAGAGCGACTTTCGAAATTCCCTGGTCCTTTGAAAGGAAAGGGCAAAAAGAAGGAGGTTATCGCGTGGCTTACTGCTGGTATAACTGACCTTGAAACGGCGCTTCCCAACATGTCGTTCCAGCACCATGTCTCACACGAAGACAAGAGAGCGGCTGAACGGGTATTGCTGTGGAAGATATTGAGAGTCATGGTCGAGAACGATGGTGTATTGGAAGGCAATCCAGCCGTGGAAAAGGCTGTTCGTGCGATCATTTCCCCGGGCCTCGATGCGACTGCTTCTGAAGAACCGTCGTCCATTTCGACCGGTGCAGACCTGACAGGTATGACCGGGACATCATCTGTCATGCAAGCAGACGCTACCGATTCAACCGTCACCGAGTCGATAAGGAAGCATCTCCTCCTAGGAGATCGTGAGAAAGCGGTATGGGCAGCAGTGGACAAACGATTGTGGGGCCATGCTATTCTCATATCCAGCTCAATGCCAAACCCCGAGCTCTACAGGCAGGTTGCGCAGGAGTTTATCAAGAAGGAAGTCAACCATGTCGGACACGGAAATGAGTCTCTCGCTGCTCTTTACAGTGTTCTTTCTGGAAACTTCGAGGAAGCTGTTGACGAGCTCGTTCCCGTGCACGCCCGAGCTGGTTTGCAGCTGATGTCTACTTCTGCTCCTACGGAGTCTCAGGACGTACTGGCCGGTTTAGACAAGTGGTGCGAGACATTGGGACTGATCCTTAGTAATAGACGACAAGGTGATGTTCAGGCTCTGCGGTCGTTGGGCAATCTCCTGTCCGGATATGGGAGAGCTGAGGCTGCTCACATCTGCTACATCTTTGCCAGACAGTGTGCCGTTTTTGGCGGTCTCGACGATCCGAATGCCAACTTTGTCCTTGTAGGGGCAGACCATCAACGCCAAGCTGACCAGTGTGCTAAGGAAACTGAGGCGCTCCAGCTGAGTGAAGTGTACGAATATGGCCTCTCTCTTGCGCCGGGCTCGAGTCACCTACAGGGCTGCCCTCATTTGGCCGCGTACAAGCTACAGCATGCGATGGTCCTTGCCGAGTACGGTTTCCGCGACAAAGCACTACAGTACTGCGAAGCGATATGGAGCGCTATCACATCACAAACGAAGAAGTCCCCGTACTTCAACCCTGTGCTGGAGTCCGCTGTCGATGATATTATGAGGAGATTGAAGCAGGCTGCTGGCGACGAACCCTCATCATGGATCACTAAGCCCAAGATGGATCAGGTATCAAGTAACATGTGGTCCCGATTCAGCAAGTTTGTGGCTGGTCCCGATGAGGATGGAAATGGTAACGGCGCATCTGGGGAGGGCGGTGCCGAAGTTGGCCCCTTTGCGCGCATTGCTGGCGGAACGCCTGCGATCAGTCGGACTCCTTCCACGTCCAATTTCGACATGTACGGGGCCAGTCCGCAGATGCCCTCTAACAGAGCATTCTCGGCATATGCCCCAGTCCCAGCTCAGGCTGGTGCTTCGCCATATGAACCTACCAGTGCGTACAACCCCGTGCCTCGGTCACCACGAACATCGGGAGAGTTGCCGCGAAACTCATCTGAGTTTGCGAGACGTCCTGACACGCTCGCTGCACCTGTCAATCCCTATGCACCTGTTCCTATGAGCACCTCATCACCCACGTCTGCCTATCACCCCGTGGCTCCGCTCGGTTCAGAGGCGTCGCCGTATGCGTCAGCCTACCAGAGTCAACCCCCAGCGCCTACGAACGAGCAATCAATGGGATATCCGGGATATCAACCCTATGGCAGTGACCCACTTCCTGAAAGTCCTAAATCTCCGGCGCCAGGTTACCCTGCACCCGAGACTTCATCACAGGAGCAAGCACCGGCAAACGACACTGGCTTTAGTTTGGGTTACCAGCCTCCCTCTAACGACACTTACGGATCACCTCTGGTGAACAGTTACGAACCACCTGCAACACAAGCGGAACCTTCTTACGGCGGTTACGAGCCCCCCTCGTATCAACCGTCTAGCTTTGAGCCGCCATCTTACGAGCCAGGGCCTACTGATGATGATGAAACTGAGAGCAAACCCAAGAAGAACTTCATGAATGATGACGACGATGATGATATTCCCGCTATGAAACCTCAAGGGAAGAGCAAGGCAGACATTGACCGCGAAAATGAAGAGATGTTCCGGAGGGTGGCTGAGGAAGAAGGTGAGTCTTGAAACGTATACTACTTACATGTACGACATGCATGCTAACAAGTCCTAGCAAAACGAGCTGAAGAAGAGAAAGCTGCGAAGAAGAGTGGTGGATGGGGCTTCAGTGGATGGTTTGGCGGTAGCAAGAAAGCGGCCGCCGAACCCCCGAATAAGCCTATCAAAGCCAAGCTGGGTGAAGCCAGTAGCTTTGTATACGATCCCGATCTGAAGCGCTGGGTGAACAAGAAACCCGGCGCCGAGAATGCGCCTGCTAAGACTGCGACGCCACCGCCTCCTCGTGCCAATAGCACGCCTCCTACCAGCAGTACGTCGGCTCCCCCGATGGGCAGCGCGGCACCTCCTCCTCCGTCTCGCACCACAGGCCCACCTGCGGGCCTGAACAAGGCCGTTTCGCAGGAGCTTCTGAGTGCACCACCGGGCGGCGCTCCTCCTCCCATGGCCCGCACGGTGTCCAGTCAGAGCACTGCCGGTCCTCCGGCCGGACCCCCAAGTGCACCACCCAGTCGACCAGCTACGAGCCTCAGCAACGCCAGTAGCATCGATGACCTGCTTGGACCTGCCGGGCCGCGGAAGAGCGCGAAGAAGCCGCGGAAGTCCGGGCGTTACGTGGATGTCATGGCGAAATAAACTCCGTCTCTCTATTCACTCATGAACATAAGAAGAGACGTAGCACGGCAAGCAAGATGAACGCCTCCAGTATGAAACTCAATAAGAAACAAAAAGCATTTCTAAAAAAAAAAAAAAAAAAATTGGGGAGTGGGGTTTTTTGATATGTAGATATCCGGGCGTCGTAAACTTTTGATGATGGGGACTTGACTGACTGGGTTGGCGTTTCTGCACACACAAAAAAAGGGCATTTTTGCTTTTGCTTTCCTGGTAGTAAGCTCTGGACCTGTGTGGTGTATTATAGATTCGTGTTTGTAGTTGAAGCATGTTATTGTGACTACCCACGTTCAACCGTAACTCATTGTATGTCTGTCTTGATGTGTTTGTGAAAGGTTCGTCACGGCCGAGTCGTCGTATAGGTAGGCTAGCCTACCTGGTACCTACATACGCTACGACTTGCGTACTCCTGGTTACGTACAAACTATATTCCACCCTCATCCCGAACAATCAAAATAAACAACAAAAAACAATCCAACAAACCAAATTCAACAATTGACAATGCCGAAATCCCCCCGCCAAAGAAAAAAACGACAAAAAAGAAAATCGTGATTTCGCCCGGACTTGAACCGGAGACCTTCAGTGTGTTAGACTGACGTGATAACCAACTACACCACGAAACCATCTGTATCCTGATTGGATGCTAATGTCGTGCGCTGATGCAGTCTATATTCTCAAAGATTCGTGCTAAGCAGATGTGTATGTCTTGTAATGTCCCAAACGTCTCGTAAAAAACAATACCCGTCCTCGCTCACAACCGAAAACTTTGAAGGAGGAAATCTTAGACGCAACAAAGTCATAACATTTCTGTTCATTCATCTGCCTACTAACCCTCTTCTGCTAGAACCGGGCGTCCTTTACTCTCGCTGTTTGTTGTCAGTTAATAATCCGTACATCCACACACTACTCGTACGGTTTCACTTTTTCCTGCCGTACGTACAACAGTCCATTCGAAATGAGGAGTCTTTTGCAAAATGGCATCTAATAACGGTGCTGGAGTCTACCTGATGCGTTGCATACCTGATACTAAATTACCCATAAGTAGTACCATTAGATATATGAGAATATGTACCTGGAGTTCAAATATTATTACTGCTACATACTCGCATCCGACCACGGTCGTCTAGAATAGGAGGGACCATTCCGTACTTCGTTCTCACCACCACCACCACCACCACAGCAACAACAACAACACTTCTTATTTGCATCTGTGGCTTAGGTGGGAATTTGGTTTGATTGATGCATTATTTAGCCTGTGTAGAAATGCTGTGAGTTCGTTGCCAGAATCCGTATCTGTATCCCACATGTGATCCGTGTGGGGCTTCTCATCTGAGCAAGGCTCCATCGGTACTTGTCCTTTGTGACCATAGCCAGCCACCCGATCCTGTGCAGAGATCAAAAAAAGACCATGTAGATATAACATCGCTCATGACAAGATGATATGTAGCTTCGGTCAACCGAATATCGCCCACCAAACGGCCAAACAAATAACCCCCCCCCCCCCCCCCCTATCCCCCTTCCATTCACCTCCCTTCATCGCAGCGGCTGTGAAAATAGAGGACGTTAGAATACCATTTCCGAATATTTGTGTGGAGTAGGGGGTCTTGTATTTACACGTACAGGTTCCTACTTAAAATAATGGTAGGCGGCGAGAAGTCCGGCGACGACGAGGGCGACGATGACGATGCCGAGCAGTGCAAACAGATTCCACCGGACGCGTTGACGATGCTTTTCTAGAGCCATCGTCGTCATTCTAATGTCGCCGTCCGGGGTCTGATACCAGTCCCTTGCTGGCCTGTAATCCACAATTACTAATCTGTTCATTGATACATACAGACTCTGAGGTGTTACTAACATCGTCGTCGGTTGACTTGAGCCGCCGGCATCGACAGCTTCGGCGGGAGGAGGAGGGCTTATTATACGATCAGTGCCTGTTCATCTAAAGGTGTGTGCGTTTCCATATTGAATAGGCTGGTGACTTACTTTGTTTGCTCCGCCGGCACGACGAAGCTCGATATTTTTTTAAAAATGTCTAAAACATAATTCAGCAATGCGCTGATAAATGTTTCGCCAATAGGCATAATGAAGTTGGTTTTTATATTTTTCTTTATATCTTGTTTGAATGTGAGTATATGTTTGGTGAAGGTGAGGAAGAAAAAAGAGCAGACGAGGACGCAGATGAATGGAGTTGATGGTCTATGTTGTATGTTGATTTGTTCTTACCTTCTGAAGCACAGTCCTCCGGCCGTTGCTCCTTCTGCGTGGCGGTTGTGATGCCGGCATCTGCGATTTCTTCATACGCCGGAGGCGCGACATCGATCGATACTTGTACGGGAGGCGTACGCGATGAGGTGCTGTCGATGCTGTCATGAAGATCATCGTGAGACAGCGGACGTACGACCTCGGGTGTTGTCTCCTGACTGCTGCGTCTCTCTGCCATCATTTCTGGGCTTAAGAATCGAGACTGCGAGAATGAAGAGAAAGAGACGAATGGAATGGAAGATGGGAGGAGATGGGAAGATGAGAAGATGAGAAATGAGTTGCTCTCTCATGAAGAGGACGGCCCTTTTATACTTGTCCTCTGCACCATTGGACCTTCTTTCCAAATAGACTCTCGATTTTAACCTCTGGGTAAGTGTGATCAAACCTTCTGATCGACGATCTGTTCTTGGTTGCAGTCTCTCGCTGCAGGCGATCACTTTCTGATCGTCTGAAATAGGTAATTGTCTATATACATGATGCATCTGACATGATAAGAGCGAACAATCCAGACTTCCTGAAAGTTATTAAGTGCCGCCGGCTGAAGATCGACTTGGTTCGAGCTGTTGCCTGAATCGTACGGTTGCGCCTGGGCCCTGAGGTTTGTTTGCGTGGCGAAGTCCAGATAAACTTCCTTTGAGAGAAAATTTGGCATAACCTTCGCAGCGGCATAAATTACTTTTTGCCGAATATCGAAGGAGCATTCTCGACTTCAGCGTCATATGGCAGTTTTAACGTTGGCGGTTGCAGAGTCGTGACGACAGCTGCAGATCTGGGGGGTTGCACCTGCACAAACCAAGGGAATGCAGCAGAAAAACTGTGACAACGTTGAAGATCGCCCTTACTTAGGCTTGATATGAGATTCAGTCGTCGATTCGGTTCATCAGTCCCAATGCGGTATCACCATGACAGGCATTCACCCCTATTGCTCAGGTGCGCCTCGGGTGTGTAGCATATCTTGCGGAAGAGAGACGAAGGGGGGGATGGTGTGGGGGATAAAGACGGGAGGGAGGACTTCCGGTAAAAGGGGATATTAATCTCCTTTGTGGTTCTTTCCAGATCCTTCTCTTAGAGCTCGGTTGACTCATCCGAGTCTCAAGATACCTAATCTAAAGCCACTTGGGCGTCGACGCCGCCTGTGAGAGTGAGCTATACGGGCAGGTGCCTCCAGTTCCAGGTTCCTCTTTTGGACTCGTTCGCAAGACAGAGTTCAGATAAGCACATGCCCAGAGAGTGACTCGTGACAAACAATTTTCCATACCAGGGGTTGGCTTCCAGTATTACGTTCTTCATGGGCGGTCAGGGCAATCACAGCCCAGGACCTTGCGAAGCCGTTGTCAACCTTGTAGCCAAGTGAGAAGTCGCAGCCTACCTGCATGAACTTCAGAGCACTTACGGTTTTAGGTTTCGACTGGTTACATGTAAGTTGCGATTCATTTTAGGTTACCAAGAAGAGGCAACTTCCAGTTCACAGTTTATGAAGTTCTGTGACGTACAAGAAGTGGCGGTACTCGTGGCACCGGCAGCAGTGCTTCAACTGGACAGGCGTCACAGGAGCAAGTCACAAATTACATAACCCAATGTTAAAGGATCACTAAAACAGGGAGTAGATGAGGGAGTGACTGCGGGCACAGAGACAAGATGGGGCGATCAGCTTGATGGTCGCCCGAGGCTTTGACAGGTGAATAAGAGAGACTGGCTTTTGGGAGAGAGAAGATGCATGAGAAAAGGTAGATGATATTACTAGATCAGTAGACTGGTTTGGGATGGTAGGACCAGTTGTCTTCCTAGAATTGATTCTCACAAGCAGCGCCGCGGGGGTCTTATTGTTGCCATAAAACAATAGTGGTTATATGTCATTCACGCACAAGTACTTGTAAAGGTGACAGCAGAGGCACACAGAAGTTCATGTTTATATGCGGTTCATGCGACTTGCGACACCAGGCACACGATCAGCTTGGCATTTGGTATGCACGTAGTAAGCTTCATCGTGAAAGTGACAAGTGGCGCAGATCTATTTGAATGCTGCCCGAGGCATCCGCAAGATCATTGTCGTGGAGGCAATCTGTGAGAACCGGTGAGCTTCATACAGTGTATGCAGGCACCACACTATGATGTTTACACTGCGTAGGAGAGACCCTGCACCGCAAGTCTACCCAGAGTCTACCTACCTACATACTCGTCCTTCGTGTCTCGTACCTGCCTTGACGCGGGGTACTCGTAAGCAACTGGAGCCCGGGGCATTGCCATGATGTCAGGTACCTGCCTTGATAACTACACATGTACATACCATTGGTCGCAACCTGGCAGACACAAAAGTAGAGGCAGGCACAATCGGTATGCAGATGTAGGTACAATCTAGGTACGAGTACACAGTTGCAGGTGTGAAGTTGAAAGCCTCTATCACGATCAAGTACGGAGTACGAATACAACTGCGTTGCTTGTGATGCCACCGCCCGTGACAATTACTTGTACGCCTCAAGAGATGGCAGAGGCGGGCTGATACTGTGAGTCATTGGACCTTGATAAGAAAAACATTCCGTACATCCGTGCTCCCGTCGGCGATTTTCAGTGAGGCATCACGTTGCACCGCCTAGAGCACGGGACTCATCTGAATTATTCTCTACGGATCTAGTTTTCCTTCTCCCGGTCGGTTTGCATCTGCTGAAAGAAGACATACCTGTATACATCCACATGGAATTCACACATCAAAGAGACTGGAATAGTAGTATGAACCAACCTGCAGCTTTGCCGAGGTGAACAATCGACTCGACTGCCATGTTCCGACAGATCTCCGGACGCATTATGAAGTATGCTGGAGCCCAACCTCGGCCCATCTGGTGATCGGTGTAGGATCGATTAGCAGCATGCGCCTTGCCATCCATTTTCAACGGGCGGAACCAACCAAAGCTGGCGCTGCAACATCACGCCTTGCCGAGTTACCTATCTGAGAAGGAGAGGCGTCTTGGCTTTGGGGCTGCGAACGAGACCTTGTCGAGCTACCGACGCCACATATGTACTTTCTTCAGAGACTCTGCCCAGTCTCGTCATGTCACACCTGAGGTTCCCGTGAGAGAAGCCCTGTGAAGAAAAGAGAGACCACGTTGCCGGGCCATGTTTTACCGTGGTTGACAAGTTGGCTTCGTGCATTCTTCCCGAGCATGCAGGCCCCATGCAGACTTCCCCTCGTGCGGGCGTCTTCTTCTTCTTCTTCTTCTTCTCTTGGCCTATTCTTGTGTCATGGTCAATATTTACTCAATTCTTCTTATTTAGTAATGGGCACTGAAGCGACTCTTCAGCTATCCACCTAATTACGTACTTGTACGGATCTCGAAGAACCGGAGAAGTGTTATTTAAGTGCTGACATGCCTCGAGCTTCTCTCGGATCTTCCCGCCTGCATATATTATTCACCCCCTCCCAGACTTCATACTTAGAACAGACATCAGCAAGACCCTTACGTGCCTTCTTGAGGGTAGAGGTCTCTGTCTGGGTTATTCCGCAATGTTCGACATGAAATTGACTCCGGCCGTCCGCTACCTCACTATCCTGTCGCTGGTTTTACCCTCACCAGCATCGACCGCTGTCCTTGACGGCCGAGACCCCCTCCCGACTGGTTACCTTGCTTCCCCGCCTTACTATCCAACACCTTACGGCGGCTGGACCGACGACTGGAGCGATGCTTACGCAAAGGCTGTTGCACTGGTCTCCCATATGACTATTGCCGAGAAAGTCAACATCACTGCTGGGACGGGTTTGTACATGGTAAGGGTGTGGTAATATACGTATCTAGATGTGTATATGTTACTGTTTCCTGTTGTTTACATGTTATACAAACGTATGAGCATCAATGCTAACGACATGCTTGACTAGGGTACGTAAATGGCACCCGAGACATTGCCCGTGAGGAATGCACATGTCATTGTCTCGGTCTAACCAAACACGTTGACAGGGCGATGCGTCGGTAACACAGGAAGCGCTTTACGGGTGGGTTTCCCACAGCTCTGCTTACAAGACGGACCGTTGGGTGTCCGCACAACGGACAACATCACTGCCTTCCCTGCAGGCATCACCACTGGCGCAACATGGAACAAGGACTTAATGTACCAACGAGGTGTCGCCATGGGCGAGGAGTTCAGAGGCAAAGGCGTGAACTTCTACCTTGGTCCCGCTGTCGGTCCGATCGGCAGGAAACCACGCGGCGGGCGGAACTGGGAGGGCTTCGGGGCGGATCCTGTTCTGCAAGCCGTCGCAGGCGCAGAGACAATCAAGGGTGTTCAGAAGCAGGGCGTCATTGCCACGTTGAAACACTACATTGCTAACGAGCAGGAGGTCTATCGCATGTATAACCCCGTGCAGCAAGCCTACAGCGCCAACATCGGTTAGTCCTTGAGCTGTATCGGCCCGAACTGTTCACGCAGATGGCTGACAGCGGTAGCTAGATGACCGTACCTTGCACGAGCTTTACCTTTGGCCCTTCGCGGAGGGGGTCAGAGCTGGCACAGGCGCTATTATGGCCTCATACAACGCCGTAAGCACTCGTGACTTACGGTACATGAGACGTCCCCTTCAACTGATGAATCGAACTAGATAAACGGGTCCGCAGCCTCGCAAAACGCATACCTAATCAACGGTGTGCTGAAAGATGAGCTAGGATTCCAAGGTCTCATCATGACAGACTGGCTGGCACAGATTTCAGGGGTCGCCTCTGCTCTCGCGGGCCTAGACATGTCGATGCCAGGTGATACAGTCGGGAATAACATCCCGCTCCTCGGATACAGCAATTGGATGTACGAGCTCACGCGCTCCGTGCTGAACGGGTCGGTGCCGGTGAACCGGCTCAACGACATGGCAACACGAATAGTGGCGGCTTGGTATCAGATGGGCCAAGACGATCCCAACTACCCGCCGCCCAACTTCTCGTCTAACACAGCAGACCGCGTAGGTCCCTTGTATCCGGGCGCTCTCATCTCTCCGGTAGGTGTAGTGAACGAATATGTTAATGTGCAGGCGGACCATCGGACAGTGGCGAAGCAGGTGGCGCAGGAGGCCATCACGCTGCTTAAGAACGAGAACCGTTTCCTTCCCATAACGACTTCTACATCCCTCTTTGTCTTCGGCACCGATGCTCAAGCCGACTCGAAAGGCATCAACTCCTGCACCGACAAGAATTGTAATCGCGGACTCCTTGGCATGGGATGGGGATCTGGAAGCGCCAATTATCCGTACATCGATGATCCCATTAGCTCGCTGAGGCGTAAGGCCCGCAATGTCACTTACTACAGTACGGACTCGTTCCCCTCTAAAGTAAAGGCAGCGACATCGAGCGACGTGGCAGTCGTTTTTATCACATCAGACTCAGGTGAAAACTCATACACAGTGGAAGGTAATCACGGAGACCGAGACGCGAGCGGACTATCGGCCTGGCACAGCGGGGATAAACTCGTTCAGGCGGCCGCAGCGTCATATAACAACGTCGTGGTGGTTGTGCACACCGTAGGGCCCATCGTAATGGAATCGTGGATCAACCTTCCCTCCGTCAAGGCAGTCCTCATAGCTCATCTGCCCGGGCAAGAAGCTGGCGACTCCCTGACCGAGGTGCTATTCGGCGAAGTCTCGCCAAGCGGACATCTACCCTACAGCATCCCCGTCTCTGAGAGTGATTACCCCGCCAGTGTTGCCATCAAGTCGTCGCCCAAGCTCAGTCAAATTCAGGACACGTACTCGGAGGGACTGTACATTGATTATCGCCATCTCAACAAGGCGGGCTTGAAGCCACGCTTTGCCTTCGGTCATGGTCTAAGCTATGCTGAATTCAAGTTCTCGGACGCTTCCATCGCGCGGAAGGGCGGGCAACCGTCCTCGGTCCCGCCGTCACGCACTCCGAAGCCACCGTCCCCAATCGCAAGCATGGACGCCTCCCTACCGCCAGCGAAGGATGCATACGATCCACCGGGCTTCTCCAAGGTCTGGCGGTACTTGTACTCGTGGCTCAGCAAGGCGGATGCGGATAGCGCGCACGCCATCGGCGTCGCGGGCACCAGCAAGTACCCCTATCCGGTGGGTTATTCTTCGACGCAGAAGCCAGGGCCCGTAGCGGGCGGTGCGAGCGGCGGGAACCCTGCGCTCTGGGACGTGGTATACACGTTGTCCGTGAAGGTGACGAATACGGGGACTGTGGCCGGCAAGGCCGTGGCGCAGGCGTACTTCCAGTTTCCCGAGGCGGCTGACAACGGCGGGTTCGACACGCCGATTCTTCAGCTCCGGGATTTTGCCAAGTCGACGACGCTCGCGGCTGGCGAGAGTGCGACGCTGCTATTACAGCTCACGAGGAAGGATATCAGTGTGTGGGATACGAAGACGCAGAACTGGATCATACCGAATCCCGCGGAAAGACACAAGGTCTGGGTCGGCCAGGGCAGCAATGATTTGAGCATTGTCTGTTATACGGATACCCTGGTTTGTGAACAGAGTGCTCATGGCCCCGTTTAGTTGAAGGATAGCCACGGAAGGGAGTGTATGTAACTTGGAGTGGTGGATATAAGATACCTAGTGTACAATGGTTTAGGGGTAGAATGAGATAGGATATGTATAGCATGCATGACATACGTTCGAATTCGCGTAACAAGCGAGGCCGTAAATCCGCCTAAAACACCAAAGAAGAACCTGGTGGTCCTATTGCATGCTGATTGTTGCTGAAACCACGCGGCTAGATAAATCATCGAGACCAGACTGGTGTATATCTTGAGATAAGTTCGCGGTCCAATACTGATACAGATCTATTCGAGTCTTTTTTATAAGGTAGAGTTTCTTTTCCTTCTTCTTTCTCCCCGGCGCCCGTCCATGCCCATCCATTCAGACGAAGGGGGGGGACTATAGCTACCAAGGCCGAGGGTTTTGATATTATACAATGGCGTGACCGGCCCTTCGTCCTCTCTTTGTATGCATTGCCGCTCGAGATCTTTCGTCACAGGGCCTCGTCGAGATTGGCGACAGGTCAAATACTCTTGAACACCCTTCATCCAATTCCATCCATCCAGCCTTCGCTAGACAAACGTGCCGTAAACCATGCCGGACGGATCCCTAACAGCAAAAAAGGGACAGAGATAGATAAAACTTTTCGAGATTTTGTTCGAAAAGCAAGCACTTCTTCTTGTTTTACATGGAGAGCAAGAGGCGCTTCTTGGTCTTCCGGCGCTGCAGTGTTCTGCGCCCGTTCCGCGTCCGGATGCGGCTGAGGAAGCCGTGACGCCGCTTGCGCACGAGACGACTGGACGACGCCATTGTCGGGCGCGGACCGCAGCGGATCTGTTGCGGGCCCGAGAGCGCGGGGTGAGCTGTAATAGCGGTCTTAGGCACGAGGTCTAGGATGCCGGTGGCGGCGGTTTCGGACGCGGCGCTGTCGACGACGGCGGGCGTCATGGGCAGACGGGAGAGGAGGGTGGGACCGCTTGTGCAGGGGCGGAAGACGGTGCTGGTTTTGGTGAGGGAGGGGCGGATGGAGGGGAGGGAAGAGAACATTCTGCTTTTGTCGTTAGAGACGGATGCGAAAGTATAGAGAGGGATGCGCATGGCAGTCTGGACTGGAGGGGATCGTACCGTTTCGCGGCCGTCGTCGTCGTTGTCGTCGCGATGCGCTGGCTGGCTCGTGAGAGAGCCGCTCTGGCGGCGGGCGAGGCGAGGCTTAGAGCTTGCATCTTGGCCTCCTTCTCTGGACTAAAGCCTGCAATGTCAACCCTTATTGCCCTTCTTGGGTGGCTCGTCGACAATGTCGCGATGTATGAGGGCCAATCGACGGATCCAGCTATGGCCAGCCTACACCACGGATCATCGAACAGCTCCCCTGCTAGCCCAAAATTTCATATGACGCCGGCTGTATGTCGTATGTTTGCAGGTAGGTTTCGGTCGCTGGCAGCTGCCAGTTTAATTACGTAATGCAAGTTTGATGGGAATGGCTTCACATTGGTGTTTGACGTTGATGATCAGAATAATAGGTTGTGTCAATTGCTCGAGCAAGCCGATGGATTCTCGTTGGATTACATTTGATTTGTGTACAATCGGTCTACTCATGATGGGAAGGTATGGAATATGCCTTGAAACCACATATTGGGAGTCCGCTGACGTGGGCTTCTAGTAGGTAGGTAGACTTCGTGGCAGCATCTTCAACTGGGAGCCCGGTGTCAATTGCACAAGATCCATGATGTGAAAGGTGTCATCTGTGGCGTAGATCGTGGATCGTGATTGATGACGTGCGGGAGCATCCATAAAGTAGTTAGATGGCGCTTCCGCAGATGGGAGCTTCACGAATCACCCACACTGCAAGCATTTCGAGATGCCTTCGGAATACCTACATACAGACGAACACGCGTGGCCGTTTCTCGACTGAAAAACACTTCGATGTGGATTACGGGCTGCAAGTCATTTGCGGGAGACGGCATTAGGTGTGGTGGCGCGGAAGACGCGCATTGAAGCTATCACGAGAATCATTGGGGGACTTCTTCCTCATGGCAGGGCACTCGGCACCCGCAGCACGATGAAAAAAAAAGTTATGACAGCAAAAATTACGTCCGGTACGATCCCGAAGGATAATACAGAGCGGTCAACTCCGCGCTGTGCAATGCAGGTCTCCCACCCTACTGTTCAAAATTCTGGAGCTTCAAACAGTCGAACAAGGTAAGTATGAAGAAAAGAAAAAGGAAGAAGAAACGAGCAAGATTCGGGCGAGGACAGACGCAATTTATAGTTGTTGGAAAGGCGGTGAGCGGGGGTAGAGTGGGGCCCTCTAGGCGGTCTGAGAATACAACCGGCAGAATGCAGCTGGGGGCGGTCTGTTTGTCCTTGACGGCCCGGCTCGCTATGTTGAATGTATGGCATTAGGTAATCTTCAGTGCTTCGAGGCCGTTTACAATGTTTAATAGAACAGACCAGTTCGAAAGAGAGTACGCAATGGGTTCGACACTTGCCATCACAAACAAACAAATCAATGCGACTGATTCTCGGGAAAGAGGCTGAATTAGCTGTGACGATTCTGCCGTTGTGTTCTCTCGTCCTAAGGACGTCATCATTCACACCCGCTAGCCGAATCGAGGTAGCGGCTGGAGAATCTATGCTTCTATAGCGTAAGTCACGTGCGAAATATGGATCTATCAGCTGTTCCAAACCTCCACAATGCAATATAGAGAATTAATTAGAGAGGTGGCAGCAGGTACGGCCCAACGCGTACCCCTCCAAACTCTGAACGCGTCCTGATCGCGCGCGTTACACTGTGTCCTATCTCTCCATTTCGTGCTTGCGGCGTACATGCGCGTGGATAATGTATTTGCCTGCCACCAATCCAAGCCTGCGAATTGACCCCGACCCATGGTACTACTACTACTCGTGCTTGTAGTTCGCTACCTCGTAGATGTAACTTCTTCTTCTCAAGGACTCTCTCTCGCAACAACCGCCACACTATCACCTGAAATTACCACAGCCATCGCATCGTATCCTCATCCGAATTGTCTCCACTGTTCCAACGAATCGAGTAGATTTCTTTAATTGAACGGTCCTTTTCACTTCCGAACGTTCTCACTACGCCCAAGGTCGCCGACGACGAACGTAGGTGCCTTGTCCTTGTTAGATGCCTCTCCTGCCTACATCTCCGAACGTGGAGGCGCCGCAGGCAGTGTTGGAAGAGAAGCCGTACAGCGAAGTCGTCGACACCAACGTTGCTGTCCAAGTCAGCCCCTCCGAGAACAGAAACGTACCCTCACCACGGCCCTCCAACATGTCTGCACCAGCAATGGATTGCCGGCCTCGTAAGCCTCCCGAAACACGTTTTTATTCACAAACACTCCTTGTCCCCCCATACGTTCCATCCTTTCCGCCCCCCTTAAACAAGCGACATATTCTGATAGATGCTATTCTCAGAGCCATCTTCAGCAGCTTCTGCCGAGATGATGCCTCCTTCGTCAGGGAGTGGTTCAGAGCCTCTACCCGATGCTGGCGCCAGTGTTCCTGCTCAGAGCTTGCCCTCGTTAAACATCACGCCTCCTGCTGCTACCTCGACACAACCAACACAACCACCACTTTCGACGAAGCTACCTGTTATAGGGCAGAAGAATAAACGTAAGGCGCCGACAGAGGAACAGGAGAAAGAAAGGGAAGAGAAGAAACGAAAGCAAGAGGACGCCGCAGCGGAAAAAGCAAAGATAGCGGCCGAAAAAGAACGCATAAGGGCCATGAAGGCTGCGGAGAAAGCCAAGGTAGACGCCGCGAAAGAAGCCAAGAGGTTGAAGAAGCAGGAAGAGGAGCAAGCCGCCAAAGCCAAGACGGAGAAACAGCAGAATTTGATGGCCAGCTATTTCCAGATCAGGACGCCTGTAGCCGCCTCAAAACAGAGCAATCCGTTCACGGCGACGGGTGGTACTACCTTAGCAGACCCGTCGACGTCGGCGCAAGAAGCCGAACCTACAAAGTCAGCATATGAGCTGAATTTTCAGCCGTTCTTCGTGAAGCCTGGTGTTACTATGGCTCCACCCCCGTTCGAGATGGATGATGAGACAAAGGGAGTCAAGTCGGCCATTCTCGACGAGTTTATGCGCGGCGAGCGAGGCGTGTTCGAGCCGAAGCGGCCCTTTGATGCTGCGGAAACATTCGACTTTCCGTTTCCCCCACGGCGTGGATTTGTTTCACCGAGTGTTAGGAAACTCATGGAGGGAATTCATGGAGAGTCGCAGAATGAGAAGGCCTTCAATAATGCACAAACTCTACTGAAATCCATTCCTATGAAATATCTCTATTTCCATGAGGACGTCAGACCAGCATACTTGGGAACGGTCACAAAGCCCATGACGAGTCGCGAGCTCCGAAAAATTTCACGGAGGCCTACAGGGAAAGTGCTGAAAGAAATCTTAGTATACGAAGAAGACTCAGAGGCAGAATGGGCTGAAGATGATGGCGAGGATCTCGATGATGCCGAAGATGAGGAGGAAGAGCTGGATGGCGATGAGGAAATGGACGATTTCGTAGACGACTCCGAAGCCGTGAATCCCGTCGTGCGGTTAGGATTTGACGCTGATAGCTTACCCATCAGCTCAGGGCTGTGTTTCGAGAACGAAAAACGAAAGGGACCATCCATCACGATGCGCAGTTACCAATTGGAACTTCTCCTCGGTAGGTTCAGCCAGTTGATGAGCTGCTCGGCATGCGTTAACGTGACCTTAGACTCGCCGGAACTTCCCTCTACGATAGATCCCTTTTCGACAGAGTACTGGCCGAGCCCGACGAAGAAACCCGCACTTGCTCCCCCTACAGCATCATCAGCACAGACTTTCCTCACTCCTGCACACCTTACTTCCGCACCACGAGACGCATTGTTTGGTTCTTCGCCTAGCACTGCGCCAGGATCGGATTTGAAGGACGGAGTCCCACCCGAGATCCTAGAGGAATTCAAACGAGCTCTTATAAGTGACGAGTGCAAGGATTTCTCCAAGGCCACGGTGATCGAGCTGCTGACGAAAAAATTCACCTCATGTACGAAACTGCAGGTGAAGACGACGTTGGACTTGATCGCGCACCGGGTCACACCCACGGGGCAGAAGAAATCCGTGAAGCAATGGGCGCTGTTGCCCAATTTTGCGCCCAAGTAATCTTGAGGAATTGCGATGAGATCTTGGGCGCACATACACATACACCCACATACGCCTTGTTTATGTTTCTTCATTGTTGTACGGAGTTTTTGTTTTTCTTCCCCTTGGTGGGCTTTTTTTGTCCGGGGAACGGGTTTGACCAACAAATTCAGTGATACCATCCAATCCACATTTTTCTATTCTCTTTCCAAACTGGAACAGGCAGAATATATTTTTCCATTCTGCCTATCATCCTAGCGGTCTTTGTATCACTATGAACATTCAGTGCTCAGGGGAAGTCAACACGACGCGAGATTAAAGCGTCACATTCAGTAAAGTCCATCAGCGGGGGGGCTTGCAATCATGGCATCGAGCATCATGCGTATATAAATAAGTGTAAAGGAACGAAGCGAAAACTTGCATTGGAGGCCCGGTCGGAGTGTCTCTTAGAAAGAATAAGAAAGATAGAAACCCGGCTACACGATACCTCTCTTCATGATGATATATGAATCTTTCGTCTCTGCCTGGCTTTCTCGCGCTCTTTCGGTCTACCTTATGTAGGTGCCTACCTACCTCGATAACGGTACCTAGCTCAGGTGCTTGTTCTCGCTAGCTAGCTAGAGTAAGCATGAAAAGGTACTAGGTATGAAGAGGTGCTATGTTGAAGGCCCAAAGTCGTCGTTCGCTTGCATGAGATATTCACATGATGGCCTCACAACAAATAGGCGCTCCTCGTATGACACGCATGTGAAGCTATACTCTGTACTCCGTACACCCAAACTGTTTTCACCTACCTATTGCTTTACATAGCATACCTAAGCAATGGTCATACAGTCAGATAATAGGTAGAAGGAATGCACGGAGTCGCGTTTGCGTGATACGATCGTATCCCGTAGGACATCCGCCCATATCCCCTATCCCCTTCGGGAAGCACAGCAAGGCTACTTACTTCCTACCATGATCGCATACACACCTACTGCAGTCAAATACTGATTTTCAACGACTTGTTATTCGCCAATAGTGCTCATCATGCAGGTTTGGCGTTCTCCTAATGGAATCCCCTACGATGACTGGGACACAAAGCGAAGCCTGCGCCGGCTCACAAACTCCGTCAAACACCACGAGTCATCTCGCCAACCCCTTACAAACGAACCGTTGCTTGGTTGAATGCCATTTCATTGCGACAATTGCTTGTACCACCCTATTTAATGATGATTTCGTTCAATGACATGCTCTGTCTGTCCGCTGCTATGCTGACAGACCATGCGACCAAAAATCATCCCACTATTCGTACATACAAGCGTCCGGGTTGCTGTTACGCCTCGCCCGTCAGCTTCGTTAGTATAGTAAGTACAACTCAGTAGGTCTCGCCATGTCGTGTCATGACAGAGCCCTCACGTCTGTAGCAAGTTTTCTGCAATCATGAGGAGTCACTTTCACTTTCATCGACCGGCTCCCATGCTGCGCCTCAAGACTCCACCCATTTCCATCTCCTGAACACGAGTCTGGCAAACAACGGCCGCGCATCTTTCAACGGCAGCAGTGGGACATATAATAGGCATTACGATCGTTGCTCCTCCTGCGCCTGTCTAGGCTTGTTGTTGTGAGGGCGCTTGTCGGTGTGGTGGTTGTGGGCTTTCTCGCGGCGTGATTCTTCGATGATACTCCGCTGCTGCATGCTGGCATCATGGCTCTTCCATTCAATTCGGGTGTCATTGGGACATCTGAGTATGCGGCGCATGGACTCACTATTGCGGTCAATGGGTAAGCTTCGGCGCACATGTAGAGAATACCTAGACAGGTTCAGGCAAAAACTTACCGGATCTTGAGGACCTTCTGTCCAGTGTTTCGGGTCCAGATACTCAGAACGTCCTCTCCGTTGCGCATACTAAGCACGATTCCGCAGATTTCATCCGACTCATCGCCGAATTGGTCACCGACACAGGCCATGATGAGGTCTTCGTAGTAGCGGTCCGCAACGCCCTTCTTCAATCGTAGAATCCATTTGCCGCCGTGCTTGTTCTCCTCATCTTCCCAGATGGGACGAACGCCGCCTTTGAAGAGGTGATAGTCCGACACAGTGGGGAGAGCGGATGGCCGCTTTAGGTGAGAGTAAGCCAGCCAAAACTCCTCAGCTGTCTTGACAGACATCATGGCATGCAATGTCTTGTCATACTCAATGAAGCCGTTAGCTTTCGTAATCGGCGGTCTGTACCAGAAGACCCATGTGTCCTTGAGGGGATGCAGGGTCGGGGCAGCGGTGGACTGTCCCGTCTCCGAGATGGAGCTCATAGAGGGTTTGCCACCGGCAGTGGAGCGCGTGGCGTCCTTAGCAGACTTCTCAGCCGCGGACGACTTGGCTCCGGCAGCGCCCGTCGCTTGGTCAAACGGATTCGCAGAGGTCTTGGTGGATTTTGCGGCGCCGAACGAAGCGAATGCGCCAGAACCGAGGCCGAACTGGTTGGCACCGCCGGCGCTCGTTGGGGAAGTTATAGCACCGGGAGTGGTGGGGGCGAAGGGATTCGAGCGGGCGAGCGAGGTATTTCCGCCATTTCGTCGTGACAGGCTCGAAAAGTCGCGGGGGGAAGTATTATCAGCCGAGCTAGCAGGACCTAGCGAGAGATTGCCGCCGCTAGTACTGCTGTATAAATTTTCCTCCGTGAGCAAAATGCAATTCGCGGCGAAGATGGATGGATGCAGACACGCATAAGGGGATAACATACTTGGCACGACGAGTCCATATTGATTCCTGCTTGTCCATGGTGATAAGTCGTTGCCCGCAGCCAGTGGTCTTGCAGTACCGGAAGACGTGAAACTTGGGTAGACCCCGTGGTTTCTATTTGCAGAGGGATGCGACAGGACAGGGTCTTTTCTTAGCTGTAGGTAATTGATGCTGTCTGTCCGTCTGGAGTCCCTTCGCCAAGTTTTATGTGGGTTTGGTTCTAAGCGTGGAGATGGCAAGCCCAGCAAATGCACGCAGGCGGCTATGCTATCCCGTGCTGTGCTACTGGGTCGTGATGCTAAGCGAAGATGATGATGGAGATGGTGACGGTGATGATGGTGATGGTAGATAATAAGTAGTCTTTGTTGGAGGGTCGAAAAACGTGGAACAGAGAGAAACACCAGAAGCGACGGCGATGGAGGTGGATAGGGTTGAGAATTCTCAGTGGCGATCCGGTTGCAGGAATCGAAAGAGGACGGCAGAGGGTGCGAGACACACAGGAGACAATAATTGTGGTGATTGTGAATGCGAGCAGAGGCGGCGGTGCGATCAGATTAACTGGGTTATGATGGAGGAAGAATTGGTTGCAGGATGCAGGTTGCGGTTTGGGTTATCGCCTAGGCGGTTTAGTTTTTGGTTGTGAAGAGAGCTCGAAATGTTTTCAAGACCGTCCCCGTCCTGGTCCCAGGCCAAAAAACCAGATGCGCCGTCGATAGCACCAATTCCTACCTAAAAGGTACGAGGTACCTCGTATGAAGTAATCCGTAATCCGTCTTCGTACTTGCATTTGTTCGCCTGTGAAGGCACGCAATAGGTACCCTGACTGCATACACACACAGCTAGTACCTGCCTCCAATGTATCCCGGCGAGAAGCTGCAGCTGATTCCGCTCCTAACGCTCGGAAGGTACTTCGTGCTTCGTATTGGCACATCGGCATATAAGCATGTGCTCGGGGCGTTCTCAGGAAGGTCCCCGCTTAGTCACGTTATATGCTGATAAGGGGGGATGGGTACCCTCGGGCGTCGCCGCCACATCTGAAATTCACGGCTCCCGGTTTATTGAATAGGTACTAGCCAATTTACTATGTGCACCCCCACGACGTTCGAATTCAACTCCACATCATTGTTCCGCATGGAATAGAGTCAATGAGATGCGCTTTTCATTACTCACGTGTAAACCATCTGCTTGCTATCAGTAGTGTCTCTGAATCCTCGCCTTAGAAGAGAGCTTGACGCTCGAGTACACTTGGAACCTGCAAAGGTTATCGAAAGCGCACTGAGTGAAGCGTCCCCTTCTTTGTGCGGATGGCAAAAGTTTACGTTGTCGACGGCCAGGTACCGTAGCGTAGCGCACATTCACTAACACAGCTCCACAGTATGGAATCCCTTCCAGGCCGTTCTACCTATTCCAGATGAAGTCTAAAGTTTACCTCTTTGGTACTAGCCCTATGGGTTTATTCTGACGGTCCAAATCTACTCAGGGTTGAGCAGGTGTGCTGCGCCAACAGCATGAGCTCACTCTTAGCTCTCCCATACGGGATACATGTTCAGTCACGGGCGACGTAGACACTGAGGTCCGGTGTATGTAGTCAAGCATCGGATTCAAAAGAGTCAGAAGTATTCCTCAGCATGTGGCACGTTCCATACTCCGTAGGTACCTACCGGCCGGCGTGAAAACAGGTTCGCGGTGGCTTTTGTGTAAGTCGGCAGGCACACAATGTACCTGCCGACTCAAGTGGAGCAAGAACGCTGCTAAGAAGGTTCGCAGAACAGGGAACGCTGCCGTAGTGTAGGTAGGTACACGTTCTGTACACAGTGCGCCACAGCAACCTCAGCCAAAGAAGGGCGTGAAAATTCTATTGAGCCATCACTTAACGAATCATATGCTTAAAACGAGCTCACGGTTGTTGAAGCTCCGTAACGGATTTTGTCCCTTGAACAGTTTTGTACGTAAAAGTGTTGGTGCAGCGAGCTCCCAGCTTGAACCCGACGAAAACTATCTGCCCTGAGAACCTGTGCGGTCCAAAGAAAGCCCCTTGTGTTCAATGGTTTAATATAGTAAACAGTCCTATGTCATGATACTAATGTACTGTCATTTTGGAAAATTCATCTATCTATCAACTTGTCCTGAAGGGGTGCTGCGCAGACGATGTCGTTGTTAAGGGGTCAGTAAATAGACAATGCACGGGATAGAGGCAAGAACGTCGATTACTCCTCCAGTGACGGACCTTCGAATTACGATTTTACTAGATCGAGTTCATGACCGGTTTCCATAAAGAGTGGGTTGAAGAAGAGTCGACTTCACATAGACGACGGGGATTTCGATTCTTAAAGATCAGAGTCCGGACAGGCTATAAAGAAATTGAATCAAGATAGGGAAAAGGCAGAGCCGACGGACTTCGTTCAGAACATCAGAGAACATCATGATTATTATCGTAGTAAGAACACATGTATAGAAGATGCTTGACTTAGTGAAGGCGATTCCTAAGATCTCGCAGGCTTTAGTCGATTATCTCAAAGTACTTACCACAGACAGTTCAGGCATTACCAGGCGAGTGAGCATCATTGTAGCTCTGGCCCCTTTCGTTTGCGCGATCATGATGAGTTCATTGTGTATCCATCGTCTATTGTTTTCTATGCTGTATAGATAGCACAGTCCCATACCGCGACACCTGAGGTGAAGGCCCATACCTTCAACCATCCAGCATCTATTATATGCAAAGCCAACACTCTACCTCATGCCAAATCTTCGCTCTAATGCTGACATCTTCGAGCAAAACCTGCTACTCCTGACAACCCTCCCCATACACAAACCCAATCTCCTCCAAACTCTTCGCCTTTCGTCCCATCTTCTCAAACCGCATCTTCGCCTCAATATATATACCGCGCTGCCAGAACTCTTTCTCGCCCCAGAACGTCGGTTCCTTCCCTCCGGCTTGCATCGCCCAGTCATGCATCGCATTAATGTACCGCCCATCGCCACCCCTGGGGAACACATGGAACGGCCTTCCTTCACCATTCACTCTCTCACCTTCTATTCCCTTTCCTTCCTCGTCCTGGCGCACCCAGTTCTCTAACTCCTCCTGTGATGGCAGCGGAAGTCTGTTCGACCATAGACGCGCGGACACGGCGGCTTGCGACTCGGCAAGTGGGAAAGGGATGACCTTGATCGGCAGGCCTGGGAACACGAGGGACGGGTGGTGGATATGAAGGAAGTGACGGGCAACGCCGTGGACACGGCGGCCGTCGGTGATGAGGGCTGGGGTTGAGGATGAAAAGGAAGAAGGGGAGAAAAAGGGGTAGGTGTACAGATACCCTGTGCAGAAGAGGATGGCGTCGACGTCCGTAATGGTCTCCGTGCCACCCGTTGAGGAACGCACCTCAATTCCTCTTTCTGCGACGAGAAAGCGCTCGATCTGTCCCACTACGCGCACTCTATCCCCGACGCCCAAATGCGCGGCTGATTCCTCCGGTATGGGACTGCGCGCAGAGACGATGAGAGGCGTGGCACAGACGGCACTGATTTGCGCTGCGATATCGAGACCTGATGCGCCGGCGCCGACAATCACGACGCGCTTCCCCGCGAAAGGGGTTGGGGTGCGGTAGGTTTTGGAGTGCGAAATTACGCCCTGATGTGCGGTTGCGAAGGCTGCGATCTCTGGTGTCGATGGGATATATGGCGTAGCGTAGTGGCCTGATGCCACGACTACGGCATCGTAAATGGCCGTACGAGATACGTCCGTGAGGAGGTTTGTTGAGCGCAGAGCCCATTGGTCAATGATTCGGGCCTGCGTGTCCTCTGTCTTTGGGACGAGAGACACGTCGGTTACCTGTGTTGAGAAGCGAATGAGATGGCGCACGGCACGCGCGTATTCCAGCAGGTACTCCTGCACAACCTGTCTTGAGGCGAAGATCTCGCAATCTTTATGCGTACCCTTTGCCTTCTCATCTGCGATGAATCGTAGGTCCGAATACCCCATCAGGGTATGTGGGATATTCGCATGCAAGTCATCATACATGGGATTCGGGAACACGGGGGGTTTCTTCTCTTCTCTCGATACAGGCGGCAGCGAGCAAGAGCCCGATCCAGGGGCTGTGCAGGCTTCCTCATCAGAATCAAACTCATATTCATCGCCATCTTCGGAGGGGTAGATGGGCGGATCCGGGGCCACGTGCGCATCGGTCTGCGGCACACACGGCGGCCGCGATGGCGTTACGGCGCTGTAATTCCACACACCACCGATCTCGGCCTGTTGCTCGTAAATATCAATGGACGTGAAGCCCTCGGCCAGGAGGTGCTTTGCGGCAGCAAGACCACTCGGCCCAGCGCCGATGATGGCGATGCGGGATATGTCGAAGGCGGGCCGCGACGGTGCCGATACGTCATCGCGAACCGCCATGGCGCTCGGCCCGTTTTGCTTGGCAACGCTACTTTTGCCGAGGGAGCCCATTGGTAATTTCGACGTTTGCCACCTAGATATTCCGTACTGTAGCCCCTGATGTCCTCTCAGCGCGAGGTTATTCAGGCATACAGATGGTCGGAGAGTGAAGACTGGAGAAGCTAAGGGATTCTCTGTAAGCTGTAAGAACGCAAAGAAGGGGAAAAGTTGACTCGCGCTCACGTCATGGGCGGGATGACGCCACTGTCTCACAGCAGAGTGAATGACCAGGGCATGTGCAGGCGAGTGCGGAGTACTAATGCACGGTTGCTTTCGATGTTCCAGGTACGAGTGCCAAAGCACGCAGCTCGTATCGAAGATGGAAATCCGGCTCGGTTCCGCTGGTAGCAAGGGGCAAAACATAGATTGTTGAGCTGGGAGATGGGTTAGGGTAGATCGCCTGTTCATTGCCATATTAGTACTAGTAGTAGAAGAAGAATCTTGGATTCCGTGGTTCGGATCCATCTTTGCTCCCGTATGTGATATTCCCATGGCGCTGGGTTAATGTGTGTGGTTGTCATAGCACCACGTGTAGGTGGTGATGCGTTGCTTTTCGCCTCATATCTCACCCGTTCGTTCGGTGCCAGGTACCCGGCCGCACCTAGAAGCAGGTACCGGGTACTCCGTAAAGTGCCTGCAGAATGTCCTTCTTAGCACCCGCGACTATTTCTCTTAATTATAAGTCAAGGATGTTGACGGGCCTCTGAGGTTTACGATTGGCTGCACACAATTCACATGTTCTCGCGCTTTGCGACGCGGCGCGCTTTGGTAGACACCTTAGGTGCCTGAATTCCTCCGAGAATGCATTCGGTCAGGTACCTGTACCCAGCAGTAGTACGGAATCCCTGCGAAGTTGTGAGGATCACAGACCAGAACATTCCGGTAGCCTTCTTCCACGCATAGGATGGTGCACCTTGTTATCAGCCCGGTGATGTGGGCATAACTTGCTTCGAATGGCCCTCGAATACCGTTCTGTGTTCATTAGACAAAATTGATGGCAAAATCGCGTCCATATCACAGAAGAAATGCCGGTCAACATAAGTTCTTTCGTTGGTAGATTCATGGCAACGTTGTGCTTCCTGAGGCGACGTATTGTGACTATCACGCCACTAAGGGCATCAACAGAGACGAGACGTCATGCACGCTTCCAAGTCCAGGTCTGAGATGTTTCATGTTTTTGTTTGCATGTTCTGGAATGGTGAATGAGGTTGGCTGACTCGGCTGAGTGCTTTGCGCGTTCGCATGCAAGGACGAGGAATATTGCGATATTCGAATTGGCCTGATTCATCGTCTGAATCATCAACCGATGTCGTAAAATTCATCAGTCACGCCAGCTTTCGGATCATCAGTCTCAGCTGAAGGAGATCTTTGACGCACTGTCGTAAGAGTCGTGTTTTGTTTAGTCTAGTCGGCATGTGACTCTTATGCTACCGATTATCATCACATCCATGATCTGATTCAGCGAAGGTACGAGGAATCATGAAGATATGATGTGATTGAGCTCGTGGCTCGAATGGAAGGCCGACGATCCGAGGTGTTAGTAAACTTGGTAGCCCCCGTAGAGCCGTGGTATGAACGCCAGAGGCCAGACGAAGACAGGGTGGTGTCACATTGAATCTGATGAGGACAGCTCAAGTGTTCCTAGTCGACTCGGAAGTTCTCTTCAGTGATTGGAATCACAATGCCTCACATAATTGCAAAGATTCTCGCTGAAATAGTGGGATCCGCTGCTGAATGACAGTCACCCGATCGCCGTCATCCCATCGGTCGAGGCAGGCCGTGTCAAATCAGACGTCTCTGCATCAAGGACTCGGCGGAGAGTCGAGTGACTCAGCTTTGGGGGATGAAAAGTTGCATAGTTAAAGATGGCGGCTGAAGAACCACTCAGAAAGGAGGACCTGGAGCTCCTCTTCAACTTGAGGATGAACTTGAGAGGTTGAATGGCCCTAGTGTTAAGGATTGAAACCTCAAAGCTCCATCCCGTAGATCGTGGGGTAGGTAGAAGTTCCGTTCAATGCACCCCTCCAAAAAACGAATGAGATGCCTACAGACTAACCTAACTAGGTACTGATAAGAGCGGATCTAGTCCTACTAGGGTTAGAGGTAAGAATAGAAGCGCGACATCGGTACGGATTGCCCTACCGGCACCTCAGCTATCTGCCAGTACCTACGAGTACCTACCTACATCATTCTTGCGACTCCAACTCACGCTAGGTAGAACTTGACTGCCATAATCTTTACAACAGCTTCGTTCATCGGGCTTAGTCAATGGAATAAAGCCATGGAGCGCCTCTTGGTTGCCTCCATTCGGCGGCCTCTGACGCTCAAGAGAGTGTCAATCCGGTCGCATGGCTGGGTATGCCAGTCTTGCAGAACGCAGCAAGCTCGAGCTGCAGCAGGGATCCGATTCACCAGCAGCAGCAGCAGCGAAAACGGCAGCAAACTCTCGCAGCAACAGGATGGCAAGCCATACTACGTGACGACGCCCATCTTCTACGTCAATTCCAGTAAGGACCGAGCATCTTACCTCTAGCTGCCTGTCGCGATCACCTGGTTAATCCTTCTCAGCCCCGCACATCGGCCATCTCTATTCCATGACAGTTGCTGATGTCCTCAAGCGATGGGAAGTCTTGAAGGGCCGCGAGGCCGTCCTGAGCACCGGCACCGACGAGCACGGCATGAAAATCCAGCAAGCCGCCGAGAAGCAGGATCTGCGCCCGCAAGTCCTTTGTGATACCAATGCCGAGTCTTTCAAGTCTCTCGCGAAGGCCGCCAACATCGATAACGACCACTTCATTCGCACCACCGACCCGAAGCACCGCGAAGCCGTCGGATATTTCTGGGATAGACTGCGCGAAAAGGGGTACATATACGAGAACAAGCACGAGGGCTGGTACTGCGTGAGCGACGAGACCTTCTATCCCGAGGACATGGTTGAGAAGCGCGTGTCGCCTTCAACCGGAAAACCCGTCGTCGTCTCCATCGAAACCGGTAATGTCGTGGAGTGGACTGAAGAGAAGAACTACCACTTTCGCCTGACTGCCTTCCGCGAGAGATTGCTTGAGTTCTACAAGGAGAATCCATCCTGGGTGGTTCCGGAGAGCAGGTTCAAGGAGGTCGTACACTGGGTCGAAAACAATCTCGAGGATCTTTCTGTCTCCCGCCCTTCCAGTCGTCTGAGCTGGGGTATACGCGTACCACACGACGAGTCTCAAACAATTTACGTCTGGCTGGATGCACTTGTGAACTACCTCACCACTGCTGGATACCCATTATGGCCGCCAGGCACCGGACGTACCGGAACCTGGCCGGCCGACGTCCACGTCGTTGGAAAGGACATTATTCGATTCCACTGCATATACTGGCCCGCCTTTCTCATGGCATTGGATCTTCCCCTGCCGAAGCAGGTGCTTAGCCACGGTCATTGGTTGATGAGCAAACAGAAGATGTCCAAGTCGATCGGAAACGTCGTCAATCCTTTCGTGGCTCTGAATCGCTGGGGTGTGGATGTTTTGCGGTTTTACCTGATCCATGGCGGCCATGTCTCCAATGACTGCGACTACGACAACGAGTTACTTGTCCGCAAGTACAAGAGGGAGTTGTTAGGCACAATGGGCAACCTGCTTAATCGCATCACACGCTCAAAGAAATGGAACGTCAGGCCAACGATCGAGAAAATGACGGAAATCCAGGCTATGGAACTGTTGCCGCTCGTAGAGCAACATCAGGAGTTTTTGAAAGAAGCTACACAGAAAGTGGATGCTCACATGAAGGCATTGAACCCGGGCGCGGCGCTCAAGGAGACCATAGAGATACTCGCCGAGGTAAGTATTCGACTCTCTCCCTACACACGACGCAACATAACAGGCAACTAACGAAAAAACTAGACAAACAAGATGATCTCAAATACAGAGCCATGGGCTATGCACGCCAAGGGTAACCCTGAGCATGCCGACCAGGTCATCCTGTTAGGCGCAGAGGCTCTGCGCATTGCCGGCATTCTCCTGCAGCCCTTCATGCCTGAGAAGTCCGCGACTCTCCTCAACGCACTCGGCGTTAAACCTGATAGACGAGCATTCCAGGATGCCGTACTTTATGTCGATGACTCGTATGGCGAGGGAGAACATATAACCATGCTCTTCCCTCCATTGCCTGTTGAAGACTAAGAAAGCATTCAAGCGAATGAGAGAAGAAAAAGGAAAGTGGAAGAACAGAGCTAACTGTTGTGTATTTACACGGTTGATCTGATTTGTATTATACAGACATGCAAGCGTATGGTAGAAATGTGTAAAGTAGCTAGGCATCGCATGAGAATACAAAAATCTCAAAATCGAAAAGAGATTTATCTCAAACAGACATACATTCACCCTTTTCGTGACCTTCGTCTGTTTATTTGTAGTAAAAAGTGAATACTCTCACATCCGAAGTTGGGACGTTTTTGCGTGCCAAATTCACAGCACGCCAAAAACACCGCCGGGATACAAAAAGCTCTCAACTACAACTTTTTCTCCACTTCTCTCATTCTCTCTGAACAGCTCACTCGTCATTCAGTCATTCACTCGTTCAAACCAATTCAAGATGAAACTCAACGAGAATACCGGTGAGTCTCACCTATATGAAATGAGGCAAAGACGTCCAAAGAATGAAAGGGTGTGAAAAATGTCTTGGGATGAGAGATGGAACTAGAGCGACGAACAATGAGCTAACATGAGAAAGCTATCTACACGCCGAACATCGTCCTCGTGCCGTACGATGCGCACCATGTCGAGCGGTATCATAAGTGGATGCTGGACGAAGTGAGTCTCTCATCCAGTGCATCTCCATCCAAGCCCTGCCTCATACCTCCATAAGGACTCATATATCCCATCTCACTTCTCACCCCACACAATAGAAAAAGATAGACTAACGCTCCCCAGGCCCTCCGCGAAGCCACAGCCTCCTCCCTCCTCTCCCTAGAAGAGGAATACGAAAACCAGCAATCCTGGCGCACATCCAGCGACAAACTAACCTTCATCATCACGCGGCCGCAAGCCGCACCATCCAACAACACCATCACGGCACACGCGGCCGAGGACATAATCGGCGACATCAATCTCTTCCTGACGCCCGATGAAGAAGACGAGGACGCCATAAAGGGCGAAATCGACATCATGATTGCAAACGCCGGCGATCGCCGCCGTGGTCTGGGCGAGAGTGCCCTGCGCGCGTTCCTGATGTATTTGGGACGGAATATGGAGGGTTTGATGCGTGAGTTTGCGGTGGGGAAGAGGTGTGGACGGTTTGTGGTGAAGATTCATCAGGAGAATGGGGGCAGTGTGCGGTTGTTTGAGAAGATGGGTTTCGTGAGGGTCGGTGAGGCGGATTATTTTGGGGAGCTTACGCTTGTGAGGGAGACGGTGCGTAAGGAGGATGGGGTTGAGGGGTATTTGGAGTGTGTTTATGATCGGAGTCGGATGGGGTGAGTGTTGGGTTTGTGAAAAGTTGCGATGTGGTGTTGACGAGGTAGGGCTGGAATAGTCACGACGACGAGGCACTCATGGTATAGATTCATAGACTGGTGGATCTTGACATCTCCTGGGTGACGACCCAGCGATACGATGTGGTATTTCGGTGGTCTGCTACGCATTTTTTCTAGCTATTCACGTCTTGCTTCTCGCTAGACGAATCCGAAGGGGCGGCTCAATGGACGTTCAGACCAGCCCTTCAACTGCGCACTTGTACCTCCTTCTCCATGCATGCTCGTCCGACAGTCGAATGGCTGAACCGAGGCCGGATTCCCCATTTGCCTCTTACACACGCCAGAGCTTCCATGCTCTGAGACGTATAAGACAGTATTCGCATTTCCTTGCCGTTACCACGTTGTGCCATTGCTGAACATAAAGCAAATGACATACGGCCATCATCCCTCACCAGCTCCTCTCCTCATCCCTCGTCTCATCCATCACAGAGTCCGGAAATTCTGATTGACAATAAGATACGGCCTCAATCCGCGTGGCGCATTGCGAACCAGCGACTCCCAATGCGGAACCATCAAAAAGGACTCGCTAAACGTCTTCTGAAGCTGCTCCTTGGCCGCATCAGGTTCATCCGTCTTCTTCTCATTATCCGTCCCCTCCTTCTTCTCTGCCCTGTCCTTCTCCTTCGCACCGACAACAGGCGTCGAACCATCCGGCTTGCCGTACTTCACGACGCCACTGACCAAAATCATAAAACTGACGCGATCCCCGGACTTGATCGACTTCGCAATGGGGCCGCGACCCGGCGCCGTCTCGTCTGCGGGCAGCTTCAGCGCGTCAGGACAACCGAGGACGTAGCTCGGGTTGAGCGGATGCGCATCGTATGACGTGACGTCGTAGACGACTGGCTTGCCCTGCTCGTCGAGCATCTTCTCGTATTCAGCGACGGACTTGACGACTTTGCCGTTGATGCTGATGTCGGGCGTTACGGCGGTCTTGAGGTGATTGGAGATGCTGGCGTAGTACTGCGCCAGCGGCTGCCGCTTGTTGAGGGCGCTGTAGTAGCTCTCTATGAAGTGTTGGGCGGCTGGATGAGTGTTAATTATTAGGTAGATATGAGAAAGAGGTGACAGGAGAAAGAATGTTACTCACCCTCGCTGGCGACTTTGATCTGCGTATCCAGGGCGGGTAGGTTCGACATGATGACTGATGTCTCTCCTGATATGTGCCTTTAATGTGTGGATGTACTTTGTATTCGAGTCCTTCCTTGCTTTGGCAGAAATTCTGTTTTGTTCGAGTCCCGATATCACACGATGTCGTGATACTGTGGTGATCGGTACTTGAGGCTCCAGGTGCTCTCCCGTGTAAGCTGCGATGCTGCAGCCTAGAGATCTGGTAGGTATATCACAACCTTGGAGCTCTAAGAGCGTGAATAACCGGGCCGAGAAATGCACCGCAGGAACTGATCAAAGCGCAGGCGAATTGAAAAAAAAGTGCGACGAATTATGGTGTTTGTTGAATATGTTGTTGAGTATAGAAAAGTGTCGAAGCTCTTCTCAAAGGCGACGAAGTTGTTAAAGTCGCTGTGCAGACAGTGCGAAATCCATTCAATCTTCGCTGTGAGATTCAAATCATGCACCTACCCAGTATATTACACTAACGGAGGATTCTGGAAATACCCCCCCGGTTTCCGTATTTCGTACTCGATCGGCCATCTGAGACAGTGATGTCTCACTTCAAGCCATCGAGTATTCATGGACAATTGGCCGACGAGGACCGGCAAAGCATTGGACCTGGTGACCTATCACCGGCCCAGAGACGCCAACCCGACGCCAAAGCCGAGGGTGTGCGTACCTGCATTCATGCTCCAACAATGTGGGTGATCGAACTATTCTGTACGATGCCGGGCAACGACACCGCAGATTTGTATAGAAACATGTTGATTCTCTTTCTTCTCCAGTCGAAACACCAAGAACATATCTCTTTACATACCCTATGCTTGTTCAATCATTGATGGTAAATAACTTCGACTCTCTTAGCTCAGCACTAGGAAGATGGATGGAGTCCATGATAGGGACAACTGAGTCCTCGTTTTCTCACTTTAGCGCACTCGAAGCGATCAAAGCTGAGAGACAGAATCGGTATGAACCTATCCAATCACCAAGTTCAGCACGAGCGGCCAGCATCGGGACATGCACGGCGAGTCACTGCACAATGGACGGGTAACCAAACCCATTGGACAGCGATGAAGTCGGCCGAGAAACGCGTCGTTGAAATCATTACCCTATAATACGCCTCGTCTTACCCTATACTTATTCGTTTTTTCATATCTTTCATATCTTTTACCCTGCAATTATCCAAGAAGTAGAGAAAGAGACTGTCACGATGTCCGGGGGCGATGGTTCCGAAGAAGAAGACATCCTCGGTCTATCTTGCCGAGTGCGGTCCCGGACACCCTTCCCGACACTATGACGGACCACCCGCGGGCGCCTGGATGGACTATTTTGTGGGGGAACCGGACGCCCTTTTCTCTCATCCTTGCACTATAGTATCCACCCTCCATGATTCATCCGTTCTACATCTCATAATACATACGGAATAACAATACCACCAGTTTCATGCCGATCGCAGGATACATCGAGGTATTCGATAGAAACAGCTTTGTCTAGAGTACTTGTTTGGAAATACGTAGAAGAATCGGGGCGTGTAAGCCGTGGAGTGAGTCCGGACGGGCGTGTATAAGAAGAGCTCACATCCTCTCATCCATCATCAACACCCTCATCAACATCAACATCAACATAAACACAAACACACACACATTCCCTTATACAAAACACACATCACAATGGGTTCCAAAATCCCAGACCCCCCACAACTCTACATCGAAACCCCCTGCATCCCCTCCCCCGAGCTCTCCCGCATCGCAGGCTGCAACATTTTCCTGAAGCTCGACAACCTCCAACCCTCAGGCTCCTTCAAATCCCGCGGCATCGGCCACCTCATGGCCCGCCACCTCTCCCACTCCCGGACAGGCCACGCCCACTTCTACTGCAGCAGCGGCGGCAACGCCGGCCTCGCTTGCGCCGAAGCCGCCCGCACCCTGCGCCAGCCCTGCGACGTCTTCGTCACGCACCAGACGCCCGCGCACGTCCTGGACAAACTGACCGCCCTCGGCGCAACGCCGCATCGCGTGGGCACTTCCTGGCCAGAGGCCGACGCGGAGTGCCAATTAGCCGTGAAGCAGGACAAAGAAGGTGTCTACGTTCCGCCATTCGACGACCCGTTGATCTGGACAGGCCACGCAAGTCTCGTCGACGAGCTCTACGCTCTCGAGAAAAAGGGGTTCTTCCCTTCCAATCCCAATCCCACCTCCAAATCATCGGGCCACATCGACGCCATCGTCTGCAACGTAGGCGGCGGCGGTCTCCTCAACGGTATTATTGAGGGCATCGAGCGGAACTACGATTCCCTCTCCGATGACCGCCCCGTCGTCCTCGCCCTCGAGACCGACGGCGCGGATTCCCTCGCCGCGACCATCCGCGCCGGTAAACTCGTCACTCTCCCCGCTATCACGAGCATAGCGTCGAGTCTGGGCGCCCCGCAGGTCTCGCCGCAGACGTACATCTGGGTCCGTGAGTATGATGCCGTGACTTTCAGAAGCGACGATTTGGCTGTACCGCCGCCGCCGGAGACAACGGGGTTGATTAGTGTCGTGGTCTCGGATGCGCAGGCTGTGGCTGCATGTGCGAGGTTCGTGGACGATGCGCGGATGTTGGTCGAGGTTGCGTGTGGTGCGACGCTTTCGAGTGCTTATGAGGGCGGGAAAGTGTTGAGGACGGCGCTGGGGCAGGGGATGGATGAGGAGAGTTGGAGCAGGATGAATGTTGTGCTGGTTGTGTGTGGAGGGTCGAATATTTCGATGGAGATGTTGGCGCGGTATCGGGAGAAGTTTGGGGTTTGAGGTAGGGAGAAAAGGGAAAGGGGTAAAATGAGGAATTCTCATGCTATATATGAAGCCGTATATGGAGTCCTAATGATAGGGACAGAATTGCGTATATACGTTATGAGGGCTGGTAATGGATTGCTCTTCTCGGATCAGTGAGCTCTCTTGAAGATACATGGACTCGACCGCCAACATAGTGTCGAAGAACCCCTGAGGACATCAGAGCAATGATACCTATGGATTTGAGACCATTCGAACTCTCATCCTACATGTACATCTCACTCGTCTTTATAACACCTTATGCTTCTGATATTTGCTACCCTACACGAGACTGGAACGGCTAACGGGATTCTCGTCTCCCAGCCCTGGATGACATGACAATACACGTATAATATATCTCAGGGGTAACTCGTCTCATCGGAACAGCAAAGCATATTGATTCATCTCAAGCGTAGTCCCCAGATTAAGCATCAAGCGTCTGCGCCCTATACTCCCAGTACCCCTGTCTGATGCGATCCCACTTCTCACCAAGTCGACTCAAGCACAACTTCGCCAGCTCCTTCTCTCCAGCCTCCTGGTAAATATGCGCCAACAAATCCAGCGCATGCGAGCTGCGGACCTTCTCATCCGTCCCGCCCACCTTCAAGTCCTCAACGAACGTCTCCACAAACGCGCGCACCGAACCCAAGGGTCGACCACCCTTGACAAGTACGCCCTGGAGGTAGTTCCACGGGCTCTGGTTCTGGGGCGCGAGGTTGATCTTCTCCTGTGCGTAGGCAATTTCGCGATCGATGATGTCGGCGGGGACCTTGGGGTCGTGTTCCGTGCTGTGCGAGTTCGGCGTGCTCTGCGCCGGATTGCTGAAAACGAAGAAGAAACGGTGCGACCAGGCCGAGTTATTCCGTACGTCGTCGCTGATCATGCTCTCGATGCTCTGCAGCTCGTCTGCTGAATCCCAGAGGCCGAGTTTGCGTACGAGGTATTGCCGGTAGCCCCATACGTGATAGTTCTTCGTGTCTTGCTGGAGAATCTCGGCGAGGAATGTGTGCTCTTCGCCCGTGAGCTTCTTGACGGCTTCTTCGTCGGATTGGATGCTAGGGCAGTACAGGTCCATCAACTGTTGTCGGTGGTGCCATATCTGGTAGTTCTTCAGGTGTTCCAGGGATACGTTGTTAAGCCATTTTATCTCGTCTTCGACCGGGATCTTCATTGCCTTGACAATCTCGAATCGGTATAGCCAGACGGTGTAATGCGCCGGGTTCATGTCGATGATGTGTTCGGTTAATCGGAGGCAGCGAGGCGAGTATTCGTTGACGGCCATGACGGCACGAAGGTAGGACATCGCTGCAGTAGAGAGTTAGCCATGTATCCCAGAAAAAGTCGTGAGAGACAAAGAGCCCCGTGTCTATCGCTAAGCATCCTGCATACCCTCAACATAGTCCTCGGTATACGCGATGGCGGCTAACTCGTTCTCCGAGTTATTTTGTGGTATCGGCACGACATCGTCCCATTCGGGATCATTCGCATAGACACCAATGGTGGCGCCATACAGCTCGCTGCGAATATTCGCCATCTCCTGACGCCGTTTCTTCTCAGCCTCGATATCGTCTTCGGTGATAACGTAGAGCTCGCCAGTAAGCGGGTTCTTCTCGTTGCGTTGCGCCTTGTCCCGATCGGCCTTGAAGAAGTCACTCTCGAGATGCAAGTTGCTCAATCTCCAACGCTTCTGTCGGAACGCAGCGTACTCCTCGACCGTGTATTCGCCAAAGTCCCGTCCGTTCCTGTCCCGACCCCACTGATCGTCCCGCGGCCTCGGCGGAGTACGAATCGGTACGTTCGCGTCGCTCAGCTGCTTCCAGAGCTCGCGCTGTCCCTTTTTCGAGAGTTTCTCGAGCTCGCCGGGACTGCGGACTAATTCGACGTTCAGATAGGTTCGTCTGTCGGCGGGGCTCAGGCTCGTGAAGCCTTTTTCTTCGACGATCTTGTGGATGGGGTTCGAGGCCCAGTATCGCTGCCACTCGAGCTCACGGACGGTCTGTGGTTGGGTCTGTGCTTGTTGTGTTGAATCCTGCTGGGCTGCTATGATGCGAGACAGACGCGCGAGTTAGCTGCGATGGCGTGGTTCAGACGTGGGGGTTGGCTTGGTTGCAATGCAAGCACTGGCCGGGTTTCGATCCAGGGTCTGCCCGGATTATTGGGCCAGGTAACGTGTCGGGTCCAGGACAAAGAACAATGCTCACCTTCAGTTGTTTTTGCTTTCGACGCTCCCCCCTTGTTCTTTGCCGACATTGCTGCGTGTGGCCGGGGAAAGTCCCGAGGTAGACAAAGATGGACAAATCTTGGTCAACAGAATTGGAGTAGACAAGCTTGCTGGCTGGCTGGCTGGCTTAAAGCCGACAGTGTGTGGGAATCCAGCGTTGGACATGGTGGGGTCCCAAACTCTAGTCCGTCGGCACTCCTTCCGTACGGTGTTCCGTAGTCCATCTCGGAGGCAGGTCCGAATACCGAGTATGTACGGAATACTTACATCGCACCTTCTCCTTTATATTTTGGTCCTTGAGTTTTCAAGCACGTATTCGACGTATTCCGTACTGACAATTTCCAGTTTGGTCGCATTGCAGATACGGCCCTGTCACTGATATCGCCCGATTCAATCACGGACTGATTTCCCCTACTGTCGCACTACCTACCTACATACTACGAGTACACGCATCTGTCTGTAAACCATCTTGGATCCACGTTTCCGTTCTCATTTCACTCATTGATTACCAGTCGGCAGATTCGCTCAATTGGGCTGTCTGCCTGTCACGATACCAATCCCATGCCTGTCCAACCTGTGAGTGCTATAAGATAGCTTCAGTGGCATCCCAATGGCCAATCATTCAGATATTCCGAACCACCTGAACTTACAATAAAGAGTCAGACTCGGGATATTAGCATTACACCTGTAGTATGGCATGTTGATTGAACCCCTATCAGAAGATACACAGACTAACCGCAGCTATCTCGCGTGGCGTTCGAGAATGGATGAAACCCTACTTCGCTTCGAACCCGAGAAGTAGGTAGCTCTCAATGTGTACAACTCACGACATAAGTCGGAACTCAACTTGTGGTAAGAGGTAGTAGCTGTAGGTAGTCAAGTCGTACGGTCTGGTATGATATTTACTATACACCGGTATGCGGTATAACTAAATACAATACCTATGTACGGAGTAGGCAGAGAGATGCCATGAAACATGGAATGTACTGTACGCATCGCTCAGAGGTATCGGCAAAGATGCAAGGCGCATGATCTTCATCTGTACGAGTAATTCTCACATGCATGCCGAAGATCCTGGCGATATCATCCGCACAGTTTGGCCCAGCGGGTCGGCTCGGTCCGGAAGCTTACTCGTAGCGTACGTTGGCTCAAAATCATCAGAAGACAGTAAATTGATAAATGCAAAAGGTATCATTCATAAACAACGCAGTGCTTTGCGACTTCGTTGCTGTTGCTACCGACTTTCCACCCTCCAGAACTTCCATCCCTCTCTTTCACCGTTTCCGCCGTGGACGCCAACGAGCTTCTCCACGCCCTCCGTACCGGGGGCCATGAGGAATTTATCCAGGTCGATCTCCATGCCGCCTTCCTCGTCCTCGTCGGACCCGTTCTTCAACACAGCGGGCCATAGGACACCAATACCGTCTCCACCCAGTGTTGTCTTGAACCGTGCGTAACCCTCCCGGTCGAGCTGTTCCTCTAGCTCCTTGAATCTCTCGGCCGGGACTCCAGGCTTCGTCAGTGTTATAGAGCAGCCACCGCCGCCAGCACCCGTCAGCTTTGTCCAGCCAAGCCCCTGGAAATCAACTAGCTCCCGCACACGTTCAAGCCGCGGGTGCGAGACACCTAATGAAGCAAGGAGACCGTGGTTGATGGATATCAATTCACCCATACGTCGCAGGCTCTCATCTGAAGTGGCGTCGAAGTCGTCTTCAGCAATAAGACCCTCGGCCGTTCGGGTCACTTTGTCGACGGCATCCAGAATTGTGCCCACCAGTTTTGGATGCGTGTTCTTCAGTTTGGCCACCTTGGCCACCTCAACAGCCGTCGATTTCGGTGCACGTGTATCCACTAATAACAAGGGCAGCTCGGGAAAATCCCATAAGGGTGTCACGGTAGGGGGCCTGTCGTAATCGGTCCTCTGAAAGACAACTGCTTTGCCTTGTGTTGCAACTGTATTGTCGACACCTGACGGATTGCCGTGTATGGCCATCTCGGCGACAAAAGCCCAACGGTTAATCCTTTCTATCTGTAGGCGTGCCTCATCTGGGGGTTGGTCAGGGTGTGGCCCTGAGAGCGTGCGGATCTGTAACAGTAAGGCAGCAGATAAGCAAACCGCAATTGATGCGCTGCTTCCCAAACCAGCACCAATAGGAATTGTCGACCGTAGTGTGTATATGCTGCCATGGAACTTCTGGGAGCCTAGAGAGAGGAAGAGGTAGAGAAAGCAAGCGGCAGAGTTCTGGTGTATTTTGCGCTCCGCAGGGGGCTTGTCTGTCGAGACGTCGGTTAAATGTGGTTGAATAGCGGCTATTAATTCGGGGTCCAGGCTCGTAACGAGGTCATAGTAGTACTTTTTCTTGGAAGGATGGGAGAACAGAGCCCACGGCAGATCGTCAATGTGCCACGAATGTATTAAGTCGATATCGGGGAATCTGAGGGTGATTGTACGGCGCGACTTGGACAGAGTCGTGACATGGAGATAAGAGCGCAGAGAGATCGAGGCGGCGATGGCGGCCTACAAGGTAACAAAATGTCAGTTTTCTCCAAACCATTAGATCTTGAGGGGAGCGAGAAGGCGTCGCGCGTCTCTTGGGCCCTGCCAAGTAGCAACATACCTTGCCGTGAACCACAGCGTGCTCGCCAAACACAATGACCTTTCCCGGTGCTGAAACCATAAAAGGGGGCATCATAGGAGTCGACTTTCTACGACTAAACCTTCTGCCATTGCTGAAACTCGACGATCGACTGCCCTCGTTGCTCGAGGCATCTCCGTTAATGTGGCCGTTTCCGTTTGTGTGCCCGTTTGAATGCCCGTTTCCATTTCCGTTCACCCCCGTGAGGCGGGGGAAGCTATCGGGAGAATCAGACATTTCGGTATGCGACGAGCCTTCGAGAACAACTGGAACACGAGTCATGAGATGTGGTTGGAATGCGCCTGGAGAAATCTATCCTGGGTATCTTTGTTCCCGTATATAGACAGTACTCCCAATCGAGAACTTGAGCAGTTGAGAATGCTGAAGAGTCCACCAATTGAGTCGATATGATTGACAGGACTCGAGACTGATAGATATCACCAAGAGTACCTGACCAGGAAGAAATGGTGTTCGCCGAGAGTAGTGTAGAGGTCCCTCAAGGTGGTTGTGTTGACCGTTCACTCCAAGTCGACTGTGAAAGTTTTATGGCGTGACACGACGAAGGAACTCGGTGATGGAGAGAAGAGAAGAGGAGAAAGAAAAGAAAAGGGCGATTAGGTGGTAATGAGGATCCTTAGGGCCAGTTCGACAGAAGCAATTTCCCGACAAAAATCGGGTCAAAGTACCGCCAAGGCGCGAATATGACGTGCTAA